>WBMW01002752.1:234523-325149 GCA_013396635.1 Penelope pileata | reverse complement strand
GCCGGGCCGGGGGGACCGATGGGCGGGCAGCAGGGTGTGTCGGTCCCGGCCGGCCGAGGCTTGAGGCCGCGTCCCTGCAGGCCTCTCTCGGCCTCCCCCTTCCCCGGCGGAAACTGCCCGGGCTCCCGGCCTTCCCTGCTGCCCCTCTGTGCCCGCCAGGCCGGACGCGGGGAGCCCCGCACCTCGTGAGCGCTGCCTGGCCCTCAGGAGCTCCCACTGCCTTTCACAGAGACAAACTCACTGGATGGATTGTACCTAAACAACAGCTGTGCCTGCTTGAAACAGCCCAGCCCGTGGTGCTGCGGGGACTCCTCTCAGCTCACTGCTGGGAAGCAGGAGCCCACCTGTGCTCGCAGAGCCAGGAACGCCAGGCCAGGATGGCAGCGGGTTGTCCTGACCTGACGCTCACTGGGCACTGCAGGCAGGATGGCCACGCACCGTGTGCTCAGCACAGAGCCCATGGGTGAAGGAACAGACGCTTTGTGACCACCAAAGCAACAGCGTCCTAATCCTGCGGTGTGCGGAAGGCTGGCGTTTCCCAAGGTGACAGGGCAGTGCGTGTATCAGAGGGCAAACGCAATGTTCTCAAAGGGATTAGCAGAGGGATTTATTTTTCAAAGGCTGAGATATAATTTAATTCTCACACATGGGTGAGAGAACTGCAGCAAATACAAAACCTCCAAGGACAGAGCAGACCCAGGCAGCGGTGGAACCTCCACTACTGAGATGATGCAGTGCAAACCTGGAGCGGGTGCAGCATGGCCCACCCTGCAGTCACTCCCTGAGCTGTGGCATGCGTGGCCGGAGAGGGACATGCAGGGCCCCAGACATAATCCTAAACTGATTAAATCATCACCTGTGTACTGACTGCAGTGCTGATGTGGTGCTAATGAAGAACACGGGCTCGATGTCTATGGCCTGACACGTAAATATGTTCCTGCCGGGGAACTGACATAGGATGCGGGCAGGAAGGACGCTGTCAGTAAACCACAAAATGATAAAGCACAACACCTGGACCCTCAACTCTGTATAACTTGTTATGAGAGTGGCCCAACCCAGGATGAAACAAACTGCGAGGGAGGAAATCACGCTCCTTCCAGTGGTGCAGAAGGACACTGTGTAGCCCCAGCTCCCCGGAGGCACCCCCCGCTGTGTCCGTGGGGACCCTCTCACCTGCAGCTCCGCAGTGCCCGGCTCCCGGCTGTGCTGCTGTGCCCACCGCCTGAGAGCAGCATCTGCTGTGTCCACACCCGCAAAATGGAAACCGTGATTCAGTTCGAGACGCACATCAGTAAGTTACGTGTATTAGTATACAGCATATTAGTATTGTATACGTGTGTTAGTAAGTTATTAGTAAACTGCAAATTAGTAAGTACAGATGAGGTGTTTATTATTGTTATTACGACCACAGCAAGTACAGTGCCCAAACCTAAACACATTTCTTTAGGATTTAGCATAGTATGGGTACGGAAGGGCTTGCAGAAATCAAGTTTGGGAGAAACAACAGCTGAGTTCTAGTTAGTGTTATTTGATGTATTGCAGTTCTCTGCCTTATAGAACAGTTTGAGGAAATGCTATTATCTGCCAAACCCATGCAGTGGAAGAAACCGAGCCTCAATACAGGCGCAGTCTGACCAGCTGACACTGCTGGCCAGCGCCCTGCTGCCCAAACCACCCAGCTCCTGTAACCTGGGGCTTACGAAGCCCATCAGTCAGTCCTGTCTGAAAGCCTGTTCAGGAAGTCCTGCCATAGCTCAGCAGTTGCGCACACACACAAGTCAGGTTGTACCTTTAGCTGAGGTCTGGGGCTTGCTGGTCAGTCACTGAACCTAGAGCTCTTAAAGACAGGTCACTGAGTTGGATCAACAGCTGGGCTTTAAGGGAAGAGATCAAAACATGCACAACACAGTAATCACGACCAGATGTTTGTCTGAAAGACATACGCCGATTCAAGCAGGAATTAATTAAGCAAAGTCTTACAAGCTGTGTTATAAGGAAAACAGATGAAAAGATCACAGCAGCCTCTCTGCTTTTTTATTAAAAAAAAGACAACAATTTAAACAACTGACCGCACTGTGGCCACAAATAGCCTGGTGAAATAAGACATGCTTGTGGATGCCCCACTTAAAGATTTACGCGGATGCAAACTGCTGGTAGTAAGCTCAGTGCAGGCAGCACTGGAAAAACACCAAAGCTCTGGGCTGCATCCACTGGCCAATGGCTCAGAGAGGAGGCTGTGCTCCGGGCTGTGCCCCAGAGCAGAGCATTTCTCTAGAGCAGCTCCCCCCGTGTGTGCTGGATCCTCACGGTGCTCACTCTGCTGCTGCACTTCTTGCAGCTTTAAACACACCTGTGTGGAAAAGGCTGAGACAGGCAAAGTGCTGTGCAAAGATTCCTAGCAGGGAGAAAGGACTGCTTTGGGCCTTACCCTCCCATAGCGCATTCTGGCAGCCCTGCCTGCTGCAGGGGAGTTGGAACTGGATGACCCTTGGGGTCGCTTCCAACCCAGGCCATTTTGTGATTCCATGATTCAAGGAGTGCTCTCAGGACATTGGTCTGTGGAGCCCCATCCGTTGGAAATACAGTCAGTCCGGACAGTCACAGCCATCCGACACAAACGTCCCTTAGCAGACACTTAGCATGCACGGGACAGAGCACCTCTCAGATCTGTGAGCAGTGCCATATACTTTTATCTTTTCATTTTGTGGTTTTAGAAGAGAGAACAATTACATACTCTGTACCCGAGACTGAGATGTGACGTGTTTTACTTTGTGTGCTGTAGTTCTAAGGAGAACATTGTTCCTAAGCACGTAGGTATGCTGCTGTGTACACTCACATCTGATGTACGTATTTGTGGTGTATATTTTTGTCCATATGTCTCACTCACACAGTTGACATGTATCTTTTCTTAGCCAAAGAACTGATCACGCATCTCATTTTTGGTCACATGCTCTATGCATGAGATAAAAGGCAGAAGGAAAGAGGAATGCACAGCCAAAGAGCTTTGGCTCCAGCCATGCGCTGCACGCCCCAAGGAGATCCCACATTGTTACAGACAGACAGAAACCAATGGGAAGTGGATTTGTCAGCAGACGCAGCAAATGCAAAAGGAAAGCTTAGCAAGGGAGGGGTTCTTCCCAGTCATTTAAACCAAGAGTTTCAACTCAACAAATACATTTTAAGGCATGACAGGAAAATCTGAGTAAAAAACTTGCAGAGGTTTATCAACGAACAGACACCCAAAGTGAACTTCTGTTCTTTGTCGGCATCATACGTTTCCCTTTACCAGTATTTGTACAATAATGATTTGAGTACCTCATTCAACCCCTGGTCCTACAGACCAAGAGAAAACCCCAAGAGATGGTTTAATCCACATTAACAATGGAGTCCATGTTCCCCCATCTTATGCCTGAACCGGACCATGTTCACACTGCAGCTTCTACCAATTTTCATAGGAAAACTCATCTCCGGTGCAGCATCTGCTTCTTAACAAGGGAACGTCTCGTTTTCTTGCCAACACGCCATGAAACTTGAAGACATTTTCATCACGGGAAGAGCTTTTCTGCTGCTGGTGACTCATCACTTGGTGCTCAGAACCAAGGGCCTCTCTGCAGCTGCAACACAGCGTTCTGTGAAGGCAGGCTGCTGGATCACGTTGTGGACGTGACTGTGGGAGCTACGTTCAAATTGTGTTACATGTTATGTGTAAACTCAGCCACTGGTTAACCATGGCATGGTATCAAAGCCCAGACATAAATTAAATTGTCAAAATTAATTAAGAGAGGAAAAGCATCCAAGTGGTCTCTTCCCATACCCTCTGTTAAGGTCAGCATGCTCCCTGAGAGGTTTCGCCTCACCCCAGTGCTGTGGCCATGCTGCAGGACAGTCTGGCTGGAGCCCTCCTTGCAGAGCCCCCGGGCTCAGAGGGAGTGCAAGGGCAAGGACCTGTCCCTGACCTGCTCCCGGCCTCACGCCTCCGGGTGAGACCCTCGGAGATCTCTGCGAACCCTCACGGAGATGGAGAACCAGTTATTGAGGGACCCTCCTCCTGCCTCACAGGAAAGGGGTAGGGCTGCGGCTGCATCACAGCAAGCCAAAGGCAAGGGGCAGTAACCGCGGTCTGGATGCGGGCTCGGCCGGCCTTCACCCCCAGACTCGGGGCAGAAAGCACCGCAGAAGGGGAGGCGGTGAGCTCTGGGGAAGCGCGGGTACCGGGTGCGGTGCGCGCTGCGNGGAATCGTCGGTGGTCTTCTGCAGCGCGTTTGACGAGGCGATGCGTATGTGCTTGGTATGATGTGCTCACATCCTTTATGGCAGGCATTGAGGGATGAAGCTAAGACGAAGCAATTTGATACAATATGAAGGGGAGGTGTTTTTGTAAAGGAAAATTTGCTGGGAGCACCCTGTGTTTGTATGGCAGGAACACAGCAGCCCTGGAGGAGGGTGGTCAGTTGTGCCCCAGTGCTGCTGAGCAGTCCAGAACCAACGCACCAGCGATGGGCTCGGGCGTAGGGTGCTCAGCTGGTAACACTGCCCAGCTGTCAGCGAGCAAAATGTGTCCTCAGAGCCTGCACACTGGCACGAGGTAGCACTGCTCCTCTTTTTGATCATCTTCTGATTATAAAACAATCTGAGTACCCCTCTGCTAATTCAAGGGTTTTTACTTTGATGGGAGCTTTGAAGGAATCTCTGTTGCCAGAGGAAAAATCTGGAGTTGGTCAATGGGAAATATGTAGAGACTGAGGAGTCTATAGCAATGAGAAATGAATGAAAACTGTGACTGGTGTGGCCACATTGGAATGAGGAATACCAAACTTACACCAAAAATTGCATCATCATCCGTGATGAAACAAAGGCAGAAATGTAACAATATCAAACGTCAAAAAATAATTGGAATGGATACTGTTTTTCCTTCCTGAGTAATACACTGTACATCTCTGCTTTTAAAAACCTTTGCTGGAGGAAGTCTTCCGCAAGTTATCGTGTTGCGTATTTAAATAAGTAGGTCCAGTCTTTCCAATTCCTCATCACACGAAGCTTTCCTTTAGCTGATTATTCTCAGAAATTGCCCTTGAACCTCTGTTCTGCCCTGGTGATACGAACACGTAATGGGAAAGAACACCTGGGACCCAGTGGCCTAATACTGCAGGCACCACCTCTTCTATCCCCTAGCAAGGGATCTGTAACTGAAATTCAGGGCTGTGAGGAGTTTGTGGGTGTATATCAATATTCTTATGACATTACCATCTCTGCAGTGTTATTCTGCACTCATCTGTTAGCTAACAGACTGTCTGCCGTGGTGCTGCATGCAGTATAGCTCCTAACTGAACCTCCACAAAACACAGGGATATAATAATATATAATAAGTTTTTGCAACTGCGTAAATAATGAATAGGGTTATGTGAGTTGTGGTTGTGACTCTGCTGACCTACATTCCACGTGTGTCTTTTCTCCCATTCATCTGGCTTGGTTGGATTTGTCTGAACACAGCCAGTGGCTTCTCTCATCTTGGTGATCTCAGTCATTTCATTCAAAATGGTGCGCTTTGCTCTTTTGCTGCATAACTTTTCTTCCCTTCTCAAATTATTATTGTTAATTTCCACTGCTTTACTTCTTCTGGCAAGCAATGTTTATGCATTCTTGCTGTTACTGATCAGCTCTAGTTTATTTTGTTTTGTTTTATTTTGTTTTGTTTGGTGGCATTCCTAAGTCACTGAATGGCACAGCCTGATGTTGTCCCTGGCTGGGTGTCCTTTTGACCGAGGCTGTGGCAGCTCTGCGGGGTTTTGCATTAGGAGGCACCAGGCGTGTCCTTCAGCCACGGGTACCCACACGTCAGGCTACTGCACCTAAAGCACGAGCGTAGCAGTGCTTTCTGTTTAACACTGGAATTTGATTGTCTTTATTTGACACTACAGAAATAGGTAAACTTACTTTTAAAATCCTTCTTTGTTTGGATTGTTTCAGTCTGGGGATAATTCCTGACCCTGCCATGTGCTTTGTTGTGCATTCATGGGAAATGTGCCCATAACAAGAATGGCAGTTCTTCAAGCAGCACAAAACTGGGGAGACTTAACTGGATGTAGACACTTTCTGCTAAACACGTTGCTGTGGTGTGCATGACACAGGAACCGAGTCACCCCTGTTCATCTGGGGACCGCAGAGCTGTGGTTGCTGTGCCACGCAGCAGGGAGTGTGGATGCTCCGAGGAGGTACGGCCTCTCGTTCCAACATAAACCAGTGCCTGTCTGCTGAGAATCAAACCTGCGGGCTCTGGTCGCTATTGAAAGAGGTTACAATGTCACTGGTGCCTCATGGAAAACGCTGCTGCTGCTTTCTTCCAGTTGCTCTCCAATAGGTACTTACGCTGTCGCACAGAACACTGACCAGCGTCGTTACTGGTAGCCTCGAGCATGGTATGAAGTCTTAGCCCAGTGACATCAGTCAGCGGCCACTTGCACAGCTCAGCAGCGGGGCGTTTCTGTTCCCATCCGAGCTGAAGCTCACAGATGACAATTTCAGGGGGAGCTGCCGTTTCATAGGCCATTTCACCTGTACAAGGAGACTTTGCTCTCCAGGTTTCAGGCTGGTGCTTTACACCACCCTTAGTTTCAGATAGCTTTTCTAAAATTATAAAATAGTTACTAATATTGTATGATTTCATAAAAAAGTTGTATAAGAACAGTAAGGTGTAAAGTTACAATGTTTTCCTGTGGGTCTGTTCCTGTCAAACAGCTGCAGGATACAACTCCCATCAAGGGAAGAGTTCCGGTCTGTTCCACCTTCTGGGTGGGTGCTGCTGGTGGGTGCTGCTGGTGGAAGCCACCCCTCGGGCCAAGCAGTGATGCAGCCTCAATGTACCACCATGCGTGGATTTCCTAAATAAGTTCATAAGTTCTAAAGATTCAGGAAGCCTACATTCTGGTTCTGCAATGAGCAGAAATAGATGATTGCTTCATTATTTTGTAACCAAAACTTTACCCTCAGACCATGGCAGAGAATCTCCCTGCAGGAGACATGACAGATGGACAGGTCTCTGTGTTCTTTCCCATCTCTCCCACCTGACACATCACTGCAGTGCCTGAGCACCATGCTTGAGTGCTGCCAGCAATCTCGCTGCTGTCGGGAGCATTTAGGTCTGTTTGGGCATTCTCTTCCTGCAGGCAGGAACGCAGCGATTCATGGTTTGCTGGCTTTCGGTAACACTGGCTTATGGCCACTGGGCTATGGAGTATTCTATGGTCACCACCTAATCAGTCATTATATTTTGTGGTATGGAAACAATTCCAGTGGTTATGATCTAAAAAATTAGTATAATCCAGAAACAGGTGATAAACTCATCAGCCTTTGTAAAGAAAACTAGTTCCTTCCTGGGACTTACCTCCATGTTTTGAACAGCCGTGAACAGTACCACTAATGTTATTTTAGAAACAGTCAGAAATTACTTATTATATAACTTTATTCTGCATTTAAGTGGGAGAAGCATTAATATTTCATCTTTTTTTATTGCCAGTGAAAAACCTCTCGTTATCCCAAAGAGATTGCTTCCCTTTATATCTTCAATAAATAACGGTACAGTCACATGGATAATTTTGCAGTTTACATGATGGTTATTTTCTAATAAAGGGCACGATCGAGCTCCAATTGAAGTGAATTGATGTCACATTTTATTTGAATAAGGCTTGTCAATCTCTCAGTAAAGAAGCTAACTGTAATGCAAACTGCAGAGCAGCATAGGTGTAGTCAATGCTCAGAAAGGCTCATCCAGTTATGGAATGAAGTTTCTGATCACTGATCATTCTAAAGGTTCAAGCCTAGCCTCATGCTAGGACAATATAACTGTTAATTATTTACCAGTCTCTTTATGGGACTAAACCAGTTGCTAGGAACAGAATGTGAACTAACTGTAGGTTTAGCCCTGGGGAGAAAAAGCATTTACATAAAGTGACATTTTCTGCCAAACAGGTTTTAATCATACAAATGGAAACTTTATGAGATAATTTGCCAAAGATAAAACCAGGAACCACACATCATTTTTTAGATGAAATATATCCTTGCTAACACACTGCTAGCATTTGGTGGTAATTTCAGTAATCAAATGGGTGTCTAATCAGCTGGCATGTTTATACCATAGTAACTCAGGATTGAAGGAAAACAGTGCTGTATAGACCAGAATGTGCAAGCCTAGAAACTGCACTGGTAGATACTGCTACTAACTTAGGGAAAGAAACAAATCCCTTTTGTAGTCTTTGGTTAGACATCTAGAGAAATTCTAGTGCTTGCGTTGAACTTAGTGTCTGATGGTGACATACATGGAACCTCGGCTGACAGCTCAGCCTTTCTCCTCCAGGTATCTCCAGGTGGGGAAGACAGGCATGTGGGAATTTTTTCTGCAGCAAATGATGTTAAAGGCATTTCTAAAAAACTGTGGTCAGAAACAGAAGTCAATTACTGTACAACAGTGCAGAGAAACTCACTTCAGTTGAAGGTTGCTTTAAATACATAAGGATTTTGAGAGATCTGTTGCTAAAATAATGGCAAACCGATCTGGAAGTAGAAGAGGTCTGGCAGCATAACCACTGGCCCAGGGCAGCCTTGACCTCGGTGCTGCCTGCTGCCTCTAATTCACATCAGGACCTGTAGCTAATACCATTTTCATCATGCACACAAAAATTTCAGTCTCATAATGCTTTGCCGTGTGTTACCACTGTTCTTCTGTGCTATGCTGGACCTAATGGAGCCTTTCTAGATCTTCTGAGATTTCAGAACCTCCTCGTTCTAAACCAGAAAGAAACATTGTACCACAAAACGAACTCCAGATATGCATCTTCCTTTTTCTCATGGCTGGAAAGCACACATTGGTCTTGCTTTTTATATTTACATACAAAAATAAAAAGGAATGTTAGCTGTATGTCAAATAATGGAGTATTTCCCAAAATATGTATTTTTTAGTGCCAGCTTTCAACAGCCTAGCCCTATTTTTCATAGCAGTTCCTGGAGAGCAGAGAGATCATCAGCCTGGCATTGGATTAGGGCAGTGTTTGGAGTGCTCCGTTGCTGGGATGGTGCAGGACAGTCCTGAGTCCCACAGCATCTGCCTGTGTGGCACAAACACTGCTCTTAATCGTAACGGCCCCAATCCTATTTATTTGGTCCAGTATCAATTTAACTCAAGATTTATTCCACCTGCTCCTTACTTTTGTGCTTAGCTGCTTGAGACGAAAGAGTGAAGAATTTTTCCACATTTACAGATCAGTTTCAGGGCTGTTTTCCAAAACACAAGTAGTGATCACTGTGGATGTGGAGAAAGTTCAAAATAGATCATACATTAGGATTTCCTTTTGAGATAACAGTTCCTGCGATTTGCAGAAGAGCAATTTCTTAAGTTTGATTTAAAAAAAAAATTCTATAAAAATGCAAAGAGCTTTACAAGATTATTTTCCATTTGGCACATCCCTTTTTACTGTGCAAGTGGCACACAGTCAGCACAAGTGCTGCTCCTTACACTCCCGTGCTATCCCGAATCTGCACGGGCTTCACCTGCTGGGCACCTCGCAGCACACTGCACTTTAACAGTGAATGTCTGAGCTCATGTTAAACTGTTGCTCAGCATTGAAACTAAATGGAAAAACAAATGAGATTTGTGCTCTTCTATTCCTCATTCTCTGTATTCACTCTTCCTAGTAAGTTTGAACAGAAACTCCATAGTCTTAGCTATGATCCCCCGTTGTGCTTCCCTCAGTGCCCCTAATGCAGCGCCACGTCCAGCAGCGTATTGCCTCTGCAGCTAGATGGAACATCTCCTCTCTCTGTGACACCTGAGCTGCTCTTGTGTTCAAAATAAGGGCAGCGAGGAGCTGCTGGTTAGTTATGTTTGCTTTTTTTTCAGTTTTCAGTATGTTTGTTTCATATAGTAACCATAACAAAAGCAACCCAGGGGGATATAATCTGTGAAAAGTTAGCAGTGTGTGCACACTCAGGAAAGTCAAACCACGCTAAGCAGCACAAACAGCATATGGCCCTGTTTACATACACAAAATTAGGAGAACGGAATCCAATTAGGAAGGTGCAGATAACAGTCATCACATTACAGTGCAATTTCCAGGGCATGTGAACTCAGGACTTCAGCATTTCCTTTCCAGACTGATTGATGCTGACTTGTTAGATTTATCTTGTTCCCTTGGTTCCTGATAATGTGATTGTGGTGAAAGGTCGATAGCGAGCACAGAGACCGAACGCAGAGGCTGGCACTCGAGCAGGGCTCCCAGCTGAGGGGCAAGCTCCAGGAAAGCTTTCCTACCTGCAGGGACTGTGGACAAAGAAACCCCTTCAATAGTTCTTTTGCTTTTGTTCCGTCACTGAAGGGTAAGATTCAGTCATGAAAGGGAAAACAGCAAGGGAATTTCTGTCATAAATGTATGCATACAAGAATAGCATTATTTCGAACTCTTCTATGCACCACTGACACTAACGAGGGTTATGCAGTAGTGCTTCATGCCATGAGAGAAGTTAGGCTGATACATGGAATATCAGGGTTTATATTTCTCTCTGGGTATCCTTACTGCACATGGTCAAATATCCTCTCCTCCTAATGGCTAAAAGGAAACAGTTATGGTACATATACGTGACAGTATTGAAAACTGTCTTGTGTTGATAAATGTCTCCTGGCACGCTTCCCTCTATGGCTAAGCACTTACATAGTTCACAAGGAAATCAGAAACATCTACAAAACAAATCCTACTCTGCAGTAATTACCCATTAGCACCCGGATTCAATTTTGCAAACTTTTTCACAACAGCCATTACACCCATGCTCTTGTTGATATGAGTAAAAGCACTCACAGCTGCTTTCCCTGATGTGACTCAGTGCAACTGCAGCAGCCTGGGAGGTTCTGCTGGTACCAGCCGTGCTGACCCAGGCAGGGAGCTGCTGTGTGCTCCTCCCAGTTCCTTTTCCAACAATATCCAATGAACCTGACCTCGGGATTACATTTCTGTCTTTTCCAGGGCTGTGATTAAACTGTAATGAAATAAACATTTAAACCATTAAACAGACTT
The DNA here is from genome assembly GCA_013396635.1 of Penelope pileata. NCBI lineage: Eukaryota > Metazoa > Chordata > Aves > Galliformes > Cracidae > Penelope > Penelope pileata. Next base: position 314,092 of record WBMW01002752.1, on the reverse strand, counting down.
TTAAGAAGCCCTAATCCCCTCAAAGAAATTTTTTCAGCCCTGTTAATGACTGCAAGCCGAAATGCTGTGTCTTTAATGAGTTTATCCAAAGCAACTTTGGGAAGGCACCTGATGCCTTGGTACAGGAATGTTGTACTTTGTTTTTACAGTTTAAAAAATATACTTCTCCTTTTAATGAAAAGGCTTTCATTGTTTAACAAGTAGTTTTGGTAACAAACTGTATTAATTAAATGCATGTAGAACTAGTGTTCTTTTTAGCACTAAGTGCACAAAAACATTAGTTCTTTTTTAAAACAGCTGTTTTTTTTTTTTAAATCAAATGACAGCTCACACATCACATGCGACAGAATTTTGATAATATACAATTTTTTCACAGCTACTGTAACTTTGTGAAACATCATATGCTGACTGAGTTCCAGGAGGAAACTCACAATGGAACGGGGGTAATAAATAGAGCAGTAATAAAAGAACAAAACTCTATAGGGAAAATAATGCTTTTGCTTGGAATATCATGTTTGAGTATTTTAAGGGAAGGCTTATGATGCCTTGCAGTACTCATATAATTCCTTCATTTTTTTCCCCAAATTTGTAATTTTAATTATTCTCTTCCTTTTCTATAGTCTGCTGTTTTCTAGTCTTTCAGATAGATAGAAAAATGAGGTATCTTTTAATAGTTAGTATTTTAACAGGGTCTGTAAGTAAATGCAACATTTTCATTTGGATTTTGAATAAAAGAAAAATAAAGATCAAGCTTCTAGCTCATATGAACAGTGACACCAGCATGGATTTTGTTAGCTTATGACAACCAAGGACCTGGCCAAAGGAAATTCTGGTTGATTGATAAGCAATATGTAAGTGCCAGCTGGCTGGTTTCCTTATCAAACATAACTTTGAAATTTGTGCATGCAAAAGCTCTGCTGTGAAACCACCCAGCTGGCCGTAGGCGATCCAGAGAGCTCTGCTGCTGGGGTGGGGAACTGGGCAGGCCTGGAAGGCCTGGATCACAGTTAAACTCTGCAGCTGATGCTGTGCATCATCATGCATTAATTCCTATCACTCCATCCACTTACAGCAGATTCTAGCTCTCAGATTGGTTCTGAAAAGGAAAAAAAGGAATATGTAGAACCAGAGTTCGTCATATGACAAAATACATGACAGTGACTAATTGTTGTGGCCATGTGAATGACAGATGATCTCTTGAGCTGTAAGTAGCATATCCCCACTGCAAGACTTATTTTGATGAGAAGTGCTACCATTTGTAGCCAAAGTTTTTGAAATAGCACTGCAAGCCAGCACTGTCTAAAGCTGCTTAGGTAATCAAAATGTACCAGAAAGCCAGCCAAGGTGATATGGGTAAGCTTTTAGCCTTCAGCAAAGCTGGAATAAGGTAAAATACCTCAAGGCATAAAATTTTGTTTCTTCTTTGTCAGAGCTGGACTGTTTTCTGTGATTCTGCTGCTTTCCTCTGGTACTTTTCATACCATTAGCCAAAGAACAAAGAAATTAAAAAAAACAGATTTATCTCTGGGGAAAGGATAAATTCCCCGTGTTTTTTCTTACATAGGTCACAAAGCTTGTCTTTGCCAGTGTACCCGTGAAGCTCCCAAGTGAACCATCTTGTCCCTTGCTATCCCTCGGATTGGGCTGCACAGCCCCAGTGCATCCCTGAGCTCCCATAGCTGAGCCAGAGCATCTTGCTGCTTTGTTTTCCTTAATAAAGTGTAAATGTGGCTCTCAGCATGCAGGCTCTTCAGGACTGTAGCAGCTAAACAGAGATACTCATAATGCTTTATTGTTAACAGTGAGTGAAACCACAAGAAGCTCCGTACTCCTGCATGGTTGGAATCTAGAGGGGAAACATCAGCTGAGCAGTGCAGCAGGAGCCATGTCTCTGCCTTTCCGAAAAGAGCTGGAGAAATACAAGAATATCAATGAAGATGAAATACTCAGCAAACTCTCCGAGGATGAATTGAAGCAGCTAGAGCACGTTCTTGATGACCTTGACCCCGAGGTTAGTAGTGGGGGGCTCACAGTTCGGGAGCTGTTCATTGCAAATGCCGCATACTGCAGCACTCTGTGTTTGCATTCTGCCATGGGAGGGGCAGTGTGCTGTAAGGGATGAGCTGCTCAGCTAGGGACATTTTGGTTTCATTCCTGCTGTGATGTGCTACTTGCTTTCATACGAGTCACCGTGCTCTTTATCTCTTATCTATTTAGACGTGATCTTGTCTGCAACCTAAATTTTTAATCGTGTTTCTACCCTGCAGCGTACCAAGAAGTGTTTTATAGCTGCTATTTCTGAGCACAGAACAGTAAACAAACAAACAGAATGCATGTTCGTGAAGATCAGAGCTTTTGAACTTCAGAAATCTGTTGTCTGTGTCATTCATCACAGATATATTTAGCTGAAGAGAATATATTTAGGCATGGTTAAGGAAAATAAGATTCAGCTACACAACTTCATTTTCTAGAGAATGAGGATAATTTGAATACTTGAAGGCACCCTCACAAAGACCTTAAAGATCTCTGGCCTGGGAACCACTTGGTCCTGTAATAACGTTACAGTCACAAACCTTCTTGGTGAGAGCTCTGACAGTTTCTGCTCCAAAAGCTTCCAAAGTGGAATAGGAATTTGGAAATTGGCAAGTAAAGATAAAACCCACTCATTCTGAAGACAAAAAAAATAAAATAAAAAAATAAATAAAATAATAATAAAAAAAATCTCATAGAAAACAGAACATTCATGACCTGTAGATTTATTGCACAAATTTACCTGGAAATTTAAGGTTGGCCTTTACTGTTCCGGCCCTCCATACTGCCCACTTCCCTCACTACTACCACTCCTACTGTGCATTTTCTGGTATTTGCAAGCGTATCTGGTATCTCAAACAGAGACAGAACATTTGGGGAAAAAAAGACACAGAACATTTGTAACCAAGCTGCATGTGTGCTGTAAATTTGTAGCACTCTGGGCGTGTTTGTGCAGGCAGAGATGAAATTCCTAGTGTCTTGAGTTCACGAGAGATATTCTGAATTTGTTGGCTGTTTGCCATGGGCCAGCATTACTGTGCGTGTTCTGGCCAGCAATGAAGTGTTTCTGCGGTACTCTGGGGGCATCTTCAACACATTGGCTTTGCTGAGTATGCACTAGGAAGTCCACATACCTGTATTCCTTTCTGGGGTTTCCTGGGCAGAAATGTGGGAGCCTTATGCATCTTCCTATATGACAAGAGGCAGATGCATTTGCATGGTCACGCAGTGACATGTTTAAAGGAGGGCTTTGTCTGCTTGCTTCCTGCATGCTCCAAATAGCTGACGTCCACGTAATTCACCAATTACTTCCTGTGCTTTCCATTGATTTCTGAAGTCCAAGAGATATCTGCATTAGCATGAAAGGAATTTTTGAAAAAGTGAAGAGGGAGAAAAAAATGGGAGGAGAAGCAAGTAAACAAAGAGAAGAAAATGTAGAGAATGCTTATCCTGGTCTATTTACCTGGGCTGTAAACTCTGCAGTTGTAACATGCATAACAGAAAGAGCTCTAATTTTGCTCTGTTCTTCGGTGTTATGATTGTAGATACGGCTAGTGAAAATATTAAGAGGTGTTACAAACAAGAAGCCTGGAAGAGACACTGGTTTTAATGGTTACATTTAGTTAATGTGTGCTTTTGCTGTTATCAAGGAGCACTACATGAAGTAACATGCAAAGAATGGTTCCACTAAAAGAAAAAAATTGAATAATTTGGAAGACTATACAAAATTGTCTCATCTCTCTTACATCCCACCTTCTCTTTCACATTCCTGTACAGAATGCCTTGCTCCCAGCCGGATTTCGGCAGAAGGACCAGACCACAAAACCTGCCACGGGTCCCTTCGACAGAGAACGCCTGCTTTCATACTTGGAGAAGCAAGCACTCGAGCACAAGGACAGGGAAGACTTCGTTCCGTTTACAGGGGAGAAGAAAGGTACGGCCCACCTTTGTGTCAGGGTTCAACCATGACCTACACCTGGGTGTCCACAGCTGCCTGGTCCTTCTGTCAGGCCAGCAGGGACAGGAGAGCTGGAGGCCACTGTACAGGGCGGGGCTCATGAGTCAGACTCAGGGCTGCTGGAGGAGGAGGTGACACAGTGGCTTTGGCTGTCATGTGGTGGCTGCCTTGCAGCTCCAGCAGCAGGGTTAGGCCAGCTGCAGGCCAGTCGTGCCCTGGCTGGGGGTGGGTACAGGCATGGGCGGCCTCACACTTCAGTGGGCCTGTGCCGTGGCCGGCCTCGGCCTTCAGGGATGTGTGCTGTGGGAGGTGTTCGGGAGGAAAAGCGATGCCTTTCTAAGGCAGTATTGCCTGCAATTACTGTGCATAATAGCTCAGGGAACACAAAAAAAATAAGTATTTTTCCACTTGTTTACTAGCACATCTGGTAGTGCTATTCCTGCAGACAGCTTCTTTGTTTTCCCCTTGCCCTACAGCTACAGGAAAAAAGAGAAAAACAGGAAAACCTAACTGTAATCACCCAGACATTGGTAGGATAACCTTAGGGCAGGAACAATCACATTTTTAAGCAAGCAGCGTTCCTGTGGCACCGTCTCCTCATCTACACAGAGCGGATAGAAATGCCTGCCCCAGGCCGCCCTTCCTTCCAGCCCGCCCTTCCCCTGGTCGGTGCCTGACCCTCCGACCACCTGCCTGTTGTTTCAGGGGGACCTGCTTGAAGAGCAGCAGGTGTTTCAAGAAAGTCAAGTGCAACATTGTTTACTTCATGTGTCATCACTGAAGATAAAAAAGGTTGCTTACAGGGCAAGAGTTGCTCTTACTGTCGTTACATTGTATTTTCATTCTTTGGAAGAATGGTTTCAGACAACGGAAGACGGTTTCCAGCTAGGTCTGATCCCTGCATTATTTTATCCCGCAGTGTATTCATTCACCTCCTTTTTCCTCTGTCATACCTTGAGCTCAGTGCTATTCATAGGGTTGATTCTGAGCCCTACAGAAAAGCAGGAGCATTGCAGGGATCCTGCAGGTAGCAGGAGGGATCAAACACGTGCTGTACAGAGAGGAGAACCATTTGTTTTTCTGTGAGTTTACTACCAAACATTTCAGTTTTTCAGCTTCCTATGCACCATTGCTATAGAGCAGTGCAAATTGCTGCTTGCAGGCCACTGTGCATTTGTACCGACACCTTCAGTCAGCTCTCACCATGCTGATATCAACTTAGGGCTAAAAGACTTCGCCATTTTGCATTGTGGTCATGTCTGAACTCTCACATGTAAGTACACAAAATGGTGGTGTGTGGAACCGCACACACCCGCAGGGCTGGCACTGCAGCTGTGTAAAGCTGAGCCCGCTGCTGTCTGTGGCAGTGCTACTCCACGCACTGCCCTGCTTATTCTACTTGAGTTTTCATCTGATGAGGCTAAATCAACATTTTGCCTATGTTTCCTATGCTTCCAGATGTCCAATATATGATACTATACACTAGTTTTTAAGTATTAAGAATTAATAGTATTCTTCCAAAGCTCAGTAATTAGCTTGGGATAAATAGTTTCTATTTTGAAAATATGTCCTCATAAGAAACTAAAGAAGACAGTTGGGGAAAAGCTTATTCTTCACCTTCTACGTGTTGATGGGCTTTAAAGTGTATTTACAATTTGGTAAATATTTATATAATTATGTTATATATATGCCTGTTAAATGATTTCTTACATTATAGCAGCACTATAATGCAACCATATTGTAAATAGCCACAAATTTATTTTATAGTTATTCTGGGAGTTAAAAATTAAGTTCTGGGACAGCTCCAGAGTACATCCAGCTATGTGTAACTAGATGTGGGAGGTGTCAATGCCAATGTGCCATTTGCCACTATTCACCACCTGAAAAATGGGGGTAGGATTGGCAGTAGGATGTCAGTAGGATCAGAAGATGTGAAGTGTTGTTTAAACTTTTGTCACTGTTTTGTACTTTGATATTTCTCTTCCATTGGGAAAGTATTTATTTTTCCAAATTTAAGAAGTTGGATGCTTCTACCAAATGTTAAGTGGTATTTCTACCAGTTCCTGTGTTTATCATGCAAATCTGATACTGATTGAGAATTCAGTGATGAGCTGAAAAGAAGGTGGCCTTTAAAATGTCCTTCTTCCAGAATAGTCTGTGATACATCATTATTTTTTATATAGTGTCTTTGCCTCTCTTTTTCTGTTGTTAATGTTTTATTGGAGTATTCTTGACCAAAAAGCAATGCCAAACAGCTGCTGAAGGACAAAATTCAGTTCCTTGTGTGGGTCTCTAAATGCTCAACACAACCATAAGGTTTTGATTGTTCCAGAAAACAAGCCAAAACAAATTCCAAAGCTAAGGGGGATATTCAGAGTGGTTGGAGCACAGGAAGTGTTAAATATGAGCTCAAGGTGGGGGGTGGTTGTGGAAGGAATTGCCTTGGTTTTGATTATAATCATGGTTTTGAGGGATTGGAAATGCTTGGCAGAAACAATTAGACGTATGGCATGCATTAGAGCTTTGGCCCTCTGCCAGATTTCAGCTTGTTGACTTACTACATTAGTTGTTGTACAAAAACAAGCTTTAAAGCCTGCATGGGATGGCTCTCAGATTTCAGTGAAAACCCAAGTTTTGTGCCGAGCCCAGGCCAGAATGTTCCCAGCCTGGCAGAAATGCACCCAAGGTGGCCACTGAGCTGTCTTCTCAGATTGCTCCACCCCACATCTTCTCTCACGCATGTCAGGGGTGGGTACGTTGTCTCAATGTCCCCATCCATGCGCTCCCTCCCATGGTGCATGCAAACAGTCAGGCAGCTTTCAGGAACTGCTGTGCAACCCCGCTGCTGGTCAGCCATTCTCACAAACAGGGCTCATTTCTAATGAGCAGCGGAGGTACAGGGAGTTGGGGCTGCTTAGTGTAGCCATACTGATTGGCAGCTTGTAAGTGCTTATTTTGTGGACTTCTGGATTAGTTCCGACTAAAGATAGATGCTCTAGAAATCCCTCCAGAGAAGGCAGTGGAGTTACTCAGACTGACCCACTGCACTTGAAGCAGATTTCTGGCACAGCCAGCTGTCACCCCAAGGTCACTACGAAGCCTTTATGTAGGGGTCAGGAATAAAGGACGAGATGAAGAGAGCAAGGCCTAGCGCAGGCTCATTTCTCAGGCACAACGTGCTAAAAGGCAATGTCAGTGCTACATGGTTATAGCAAAAGGAAACTGGGTTGAGACTGTTCAAGGCAGTGAGAAGGTCTGAGAAGTGGAAAGGATAATTTTATGTCCTAGGATCTCAGCTAGCACTTGAGGCCTGTCCTCAGTTTCCTCACAGCCTTCTGGTGTGATTCATTGTCCCCAAGTTTTCCTATCTGTCTGTTTCTAGAAGGGAAAATAATCATCTGGTCTGCACTTACCTTCTTTGCTGAGATGTGCCAGAAGCTTTCTCTTACCAAATGTGTACAGCTGATCTCAGTTAAGATCTCAGTACTACTGTAATACAAGCGTATTCTGTTAGCAGCAGTTCTGCTCCTGCTTCGTTGCAGTGGTTCTCTTACTACATGATACTAATGAAATATAATTGAAAAAAGTTCTTTTGTGAAACATGATTAGAATGAAAAGTCGGCCATGCCCTTTTAAATTGCCATAGGGATTGCTGTTTCAGTCCTTCACCACTGTCTGTTTTCTGCAAGGCCTTTCGTTCCCGGCCAAACCATTTCAGGCTGGATCTGATCCAGTTCTCATCAAAGGCATGGAAAAACTCCAGTGGATTGGGCTATTATTATTTGTGGCTGGAAAGGAAAAGGGAAAACACTTGTATGTGATTAAACACTAACATTTTCAGCCATTTTCAGGGAAAAGGAAGAAAAAAAAATGATGATTGAAGAAGAGAACTTTGAGGCAAACCCCTGTGCTCAGTTGCTCTGGCAGAGACCATCTATCTTGAGTGTCGCGCTGTGCTGAGCAGAGAATCAATACTGGGCACTAGTGATAATGAGAGTCATTTTCAGAAGGTCAAAGTATGAGAGCAGATGCTAATGAGTTCCCAGCTTCTGTACCAGACTGTACATAGAAACGTTAGGGTTTAGCTGAGGGACGTGGTATCTTCCTTGGATCGACAAAGGCAGACTTGCCACTCTCAAAGCTGAAATGTTTGTTTAAATTTTTGCCACCTTCTTCCTGTTCTTCAAGTCTTAAATTTAGAACGGATGTTAGAACTGATGTTAGAACTGATGTTAGAACTGATGTTCATCTCTTAAAGCATGAAAAGTGCTGCTGCTGCTGACAGTAACGCCTGCAGCCAATATCTTTCATTGCTTGCTTTTGTTAGACCCTGTTTTAGTTGCTCATGACTTTGCCAAAGTTGCACAGTTTACACTGGAATTTCCCATGCTGAGAGTCCGCCTCAGGCTGAATTTTTGGAAAGTGTCAGCAAAAAGGACTCAGCTATTTCCAAGAACAAGATTAGGAGAAAACACATTGTTTGAGCCATCTCAAGTAAATTATTCTAGCTGTTATTTATGAGCTACAGTGCCTCCATGCTTTTAAGATGGGACCAGAAATGTATGCCCTTCGCAAATCCCAGGGAAACATACTTGCTTTTGGAATCTTAGTGATACTTTGCTTTACCCCACCTCCAGTTTGTTCTCCACATATGCTCCTGCGTAAATATTAGTCACATCCTCAGCATTTCTGCCTGCATGTGCAGAAGGCACATGTGACAACACAGCAGCACTGAGGTGGCAGAATGACAGCACGCTGACTGAAGTCAAGGATGCTGCTGCAATTTAATTTCACTCTGTGTATAGATAATAACTTTGGAAAGCTGAACTTTGCAACCTCCCTGTTCCATTATCCTGATTTAAGGCACAGACTATGCAGTCAGTAATCCAAGAGTAACAGTACAGCAGCAGTTATGATACTGAGTTTTAATTACTACTAGCTTTACTTGAACGTGGCCTGCTTTCTTCTTCATAATACAAATTTATTCTTGGTAAGTGTTAACTTAGCTCCATTTTCAAGGAGTATCTGTAGGGAGGAACTTAAGTAAGCCTCAGAAGAAAAGAATAGTGCAAAATGGAAAAAGTGAATCAAGCATCTGTGATTTATGCAAGGCACATTTCCAAGATCATTGAATTTCACTTCTAAGGTCAGTGCTCTGACCTTAGAATTACAGCATTCTGTAATGGAGAATAAACAGGCACTCACTGCAGTCAGTGATTCACTGGAAAGTGAGAAGCAATAAGTGCAACCAGACGTTTTCTTGAAAGTACAATAGTCTGAGTCACAGTTTATAGGAAAAGAAAGTAATTATTTTACAATTATGATAGAAAGTGTATTTGCATTATAAAATTAAATAACTATCATTTGTAAAATGATAGAAAAGACATTTTAGGGAAGATATTTCAGTAAAAATGAACTTGTTTCTCATAGCTGTGTACTTTGTTGAGTCATTTGGTGCTTGTGCAAGGTGGGAATAATTACTAAACACTTAGTGTATGAAAATGGCAGCAATTTAAATTTATTCACAAAAGTCTACTGAAGGCTAAGAAGCAAGGCAAGGAGCAGACACACCTGAAATGATGTTCCAAATGCTGTGAACTCCAAATGAAGATTAATTCCTCTAAATGTTTTTTGAATGTGCATGCAAGCAAAATCCTATCAACTATGCTACTCAATTTTCCTTTTTTCCCCTTACATAACCATAACCAAATAAACTCATCACAGTACCCTTGACGTAGTCACCTGCTCACCTTCATTTTCCTATAGATGCGCGCTTATGTTTCTGTAGTTAACTGTTATTATGTAAGGAGGCAGAGATTGGGATACGTCTCGTTTCCTTGCTTTCCTTTGACATTGCTTTAAAGGAGGCATTTGTGTAGCGCAAGAAATCACAGCTTCTGAAACCAAGTGGCAGAATTACGTCTATGGTTTTATGACTGTACCTAGAGTATTTCTTTTTTTGCAGAGGATTTGTTTTCCCTTCATCTCACTCTGCATCTCTAAGTCTCTCTGTATTGGATTCAGTCCTTTCTACTGAATCCTTCTCTTTGCTTTTCAATGGGCTTTTTTTTTTCCCCTGAACATCTTTTGAGTAAAACACGAACCATATCCTATTTCAATTTGAATAGAAGTTTTGGAGTGTTTTAAAAAAGAATAGGCCTCCTGTTATACAGAGCCTGTACACATCCCTGCTCACTGTGCTCACAGTCAGAAAGTCCCCTGGGCTATAAGAATCCACCCCAGTTGTCATCCAGGTCACCACAGGCAGCTATCACAGTGTGACTGAAGGAAAGGGAGAAATCCGTTGATTTAAATGTAAAATTTCACGTTGAAAAAAGGCACTTTGGCTTCCAGACCTCTTGAGTTTATATGTGCATAAAAATAAAATGATATTTTAATGCTTTCAAGTTTTTTTTTACCAAAATGGAAATCTGTTTTGCAGTTAAACACAAAAAATGTATAATTTGGTACATTAGTATGGTTATCTTAATGTAGTTAACATTGAAGTAGCTCAAGCATGGCATGTATAAATATAATTTTCTCACTATGTTTTTGTCACTATTTTAGTAAAAAGATAAGCTATTACTATTAAGACTTAGCATGGAGCATGAACATATTCTGAAGGCAAAGGTAACACAGCCAACATTAATCATGCCTACATTCTAAAATACAGCATGAACAGAAAGCACAGCCTTTCTTCAGCCTTAATCTAACATTAAAATAATTACACTTCACTGTTCCTCCGAGGCTTCAAAGTATTTACAAATAATACATTTTAAATTTAAGCCGGACACCCTGGATTCCTGACACAAGCAAGCCATAATCCATAATTTTTGTCAGTGAATTCAATGACTGCCCTATATAATGAATTTACAATGTATGGACGTGGGACCAGGAGGGATCTCCTGGATCTTTGAACTCTGTCCTTAAAATAAAGAAGGAAAACTGGCTGACAACCATCTATAAACACAGGCACACAGCTTTGCTGCTGGTGTAAAGGTAATGAATTCCTAATCATGTGCTAAATGCATAAACTCTTCTAACCTCTGTTATGCAAAATCTCTTCACAGTGGGCTAAGGCAAAAGAATGTTCTTGTCTAGCTAGCAGATAGAAGAACATTTTTATAAAGCCTTTGGATGCCAGAAAGGCCCTCATATATTAAAGATCTATATTATCATCTCTGACATGACCTTGCCCCTTTAAATATTTCATATAACCGGTAATAGAATATTTTTTCTAAAACATTTGCCAAGAATGCTTTACATGAAACTCTCATTGAGAGTCGTATACACATTTAGAAAGATTTGGGCTGCCACCCAAGAATTACGTATGCCTGAAACAAATGCTTAAAAATTATATTCCTATATATGTGAACTGCATGAAAAAAGTATGAGCCTGGGCTGGTTTCTGCTAACCCTGGCTTTCGTTCTATACAAGACACTTGGCCTACCCACTTCCAAAATTCACAGAGAAGGGCCAACTAAAATACATCCCAGGCCCAGTTTACTCAAGACTTGAGGTCCACTGTCCACTTAAAGTATTACTTCTTCGTCCCCATTTGTACCAGTTTGGGACTCTGGCATGGAAGTGTCACTCCACCCCGCACAGCCCCACCATCGGATGCTGATGTGGCAAGAGGCCTCTCCAAAGCTGTTTGCAGGAGCTCTGGGGATTGAGTTGGGCTCCTCTGATTTGGGGAGCAAGGCAACCCAAAGCAAGGCTTCTGTGGGTGTTTGCCAGCAGTTGGGCTGGGCCTTGGGGCCCTGAGGCATCCCTGCCTGCCTGCCCGAGATGCCTTGTACCAGCTGCAGCTCTGAGTGCGGCCAGGGGGATAATGCTGTCAGGCTGGATAAAGATAAGTAGGATTCCCTCTAGATCTTAACTGAGCTACTGATTACTGAAAACTCATGGAACCACCAGTGATCTGAAAGGAAAATGTTTTACAGCCAGTGCTCCTCACTATTGATTGTTTACTCCGATATTCTGACTTCTAGCTTCCATAGTAGCCATGACATTGTTCCCGATGCGTTATCTTAACCAGTGAAATTAGCTTCAGGTAACTCCTGGCCAGTGGTATCTGGAAGCTGCCATTCCACACTTCAGGTTAAGGGACAGTACAGAGCGAGTCTGAAATCGCAGCTCTGAAATCTGCAGAGTGTAAACAACCTGTCCTCGGAGTGCCAGCACTTCCCACCCAAGCTTGCCACCTGGCTTCTGCTTGCTATTGCTGGGACTGCTGGCTCTGACTCACGGCACCGAGGCCATGCTGATAGAGAAAGTGATTCCTACCCTTGGCCCACAAAGGCTTTTGTCTTCTAGAAGCCTCTTGTTAAAACATGACTTGCCTAAAATATCACATGAAAAATGAGTCATACTACCATACTACTTTGTCTTCTTTGTCTTTCTAGGTAACCTTCTGTCCAGTTTTGCACCCTGACATTATTTAGCCTTGGTACAAATACCTCTAGAATAAATGAGTCGAATTCTGCATCGGTAAACCTTGACCAAAAATTTCCTTTTTTTTTTTTCCCCCAAAGCCTATTCAGTGACCTAGTTTGTAGAAATTGACAGTACAGAAATTGCTGTAGACAAATCTGTATGAAAGAGATAAATGAGTTGGGCATTATCTACATAGAAGTGATACTTTGGACTACAATGGGAAAAAAAGCATAAGGATGCCAGTGTTGAAAAAACAGAGGCAAAAAGTCTGTAGCTGAGCACAAAATACCAGAACTGCATTCATTAAGGGTAATACAGTAATACCATTGAGACCATGGAAATTAAACTATTTTAGAGTCATTTCAGAAAGCCACAAGATGTGCTTCAAGCACTGCATCTGGAGCGTACAAAGCTGCACAAATAAGACAACTTGATGTTGACAGAGGGCCAATGCCTCCTGCATCCAAAGCTCATCACAGCTTCATTCCAATGGAGTTAACTGCAGCCTACTTGAGAAGTAGTTGTCAGGGACAAGGTAAGGGGAACCACTCAGCAGAAAATGGGAATTCACAGAATTATCAGCAGTGACATCATGGGAGAAAAGCCCCAGCAGTGCTGGTGATCAAAGCACAGCACTAGCCTCAGTTTAAGGGACCTTATTCCACGCCCTTACAGTTCCAGCACCACAGCACTGCCATCAGCTACAGTAACAGCCCATGGGAGTAGTCTGCCTTCTTGTGTTGTTTCTGGATTTATCCTACAGTTTTTTCATTTCAGCAGCAGGGATGATGATCTTTGGGCGATGTCACATGGAAACACCAACACAGCAGTAGTTCACAAGGAGAGATGGAACACAGAAAACAAGCAGGGAACAAACAGATGTTGGGGAATACAAGGTTCGGTTCAGACTTTTCAGGCCTGCACAGGTGATCAGGAGAAGGCTGTCTCAGTGAATGGTCATCAGGAGACAGAGGGGAAACATGGACAGAAAGGCCGGGAATTAAACTGAATTACTGGAAGAGACAGGTTTGCAGAGCTTTCAAGCTCCTGTATGGAATTTGTAAACTGAAAAGTTCTTGCAGTAGGAAGGTTTTAATTGCCTCTTGTGCATCACTTTAATGTAAGAATGAGATTTCTGCAAGCTCTTTGTGTAGACCTGATTCTGCCTAATGTAAGCCCACAGGAACTTTAGAAAAATCCCAGCTGTCACTGCTCCTGGGGATTTATTTTAGGAAATTTGCTTCCATAGTAACAATCACCAACACAGAGCAGAAGTCTTCACTGTTTATTTTTAAACTCTTATTAAGATCCTGGTGTTGAGGATAGCATCAAATAAGAAACAAGAAAACATGTACTTGATACTTTTCCAAGCAGTTCCATTGTCACAGACCTGTTCCCTCCTCTGCCAGGAGGCAGATGAGTTGCTACAATAATTCATTAGTCACTCTGTCTTTTTTCTTCTCTTAGGAAAAATATTTATCCCTAAAGAAAAGCCCATAGAAACTCGTACAGAAGAGAAAGTGACCCTGGATCCGGAACTAGAAGAAGCCCTGGCCAGCGCTTCAGATACGGAGCTCTATGACCTTGCAGGTTAGACAAGACATGGGCACGGTCCCCCGACATGTTCAGCTCTCTGCCTGCACCTGGCACCAGGGTCAGAATCCTCCCCAGGTGTCTCACTACATGGACAGGCAGCCAGCCTGGGGCCACACAGTGCCCATGAGCACTTTGAGCATGACTTGAGAGCTGCTGCAGTGCTGAGACCTCTCACTTGTCTCTAATTGATGTGGGGCAGGCAAGTAGAGGAGATGAACCAGCTAATGGGATTTGGGGAAGGGAAGGGTCAGCAGGTGGGAGGCTGCAGGCTGGGGCATTTGCACTGTTAGAAAACACTGATGTTACTGCATGCTGAGATGCATGGTCTATGCTTTAGGGCTCTACTATATATGAAAACTTTGGTGGGAGAGCTTCAGCTCCATTGACATTTTTCTGTTTTTAACTAAGAAAATCTAAATGAAATATTTCTGTATTTTCCATTAATCTGAATCTGTATTGGATCAACATTAAACTCAAACTTCTTGTAGCTACTCTATTGTCCCATTTAAGGACACGATCTCACCATTATCTTCTGCAATTCTTGGCTACACCGCACATTTTGGGATGCATTAGTCTTGGCTCTGACTGCAATGTGGTGTGTATCACAGGAACCGTAGGGCTGCAGTGCAGCTGGCATTTCTCAGAAAGCCTGAAGTTCATGCAATGAAGTTCCAAGCGTTGCTCTGCTCTGGTCAGCATCCAGCCATTCATGACTGAGTTTGTAGGTATCAAAGTCTAACAAAAACCAGCAACACACCTACCGCTGAGAGTTTCAGATGGAGTCTGTAGCAGCAACTGTCACTGCTTACAGAACAAAGAGTATTTTTCATAAGAAAAGCATGAAGATAAAAGTAAAAATCTACATTAATAAATTTTAATTCATACCTGATTCTATAGCATGAAGTCCAAGAAGATAATTTATGGGAGAAGTATAAGAAAACACAGCACAATTTATTCTCTGACACTATGGAAGCTCATTTGCACAAAATATAACTTTGCAGCTTCTTTTATGGAGTTTTTCTGTCTTTTCTCATAGTAGCTTATATCCTTACTATTTATTTTAAAGTGCTGGGATATATTCTTATTCTTCCCAAGCATGTTAGCATCTACATGCTTCTATAAGAAACTCCAGTACAAACACCAATTTATTAAGCTAACCCACATGGAGCCAAAATCTTCTCCGATGTGCCAAACAATACACAAGGAGCAGTAAGAGGTTTGGACTGTACATTACAGAAAAAAAAATCATTAGGAGGATAGCACTGAAGCAAGCTACCCAAAGAGACTGCGAGTTTTCCATCCCTGGATGCTTTCAGGATCCAGCCAGCCAAAACCATGGCTGACCTGGTTAATGCTGGCAGCACTCCTGCATGGGGGGGACGCTGGACAAGGTGACCCCCAGCAGTTCCTTCCAGCTGGCATTTCCCTGAGGTGCATGCTGCAAGCAAGCATGAATCAGAGCTAAAATATTATACTTTCTTTATTTGGGGAACTAAAGTAGAATTTGTAGCAGATATTTTTCTGAAATCTTTTTTCCTGCCACTAACATTGTATCTTGTTGCTGATGTTTACACATTTATAGCTGTTCTTGGAGTGCACAACATGGTCAACAACCCAAAATTTGATGAAGGAGGAGCCCGCAGTAAAGATGGAAAAGGAATTGTGAGAAGTAAGCAAATGTTTCTGTTGTGCCATACATCTGTTACAGGGCTCCTTAGGTACGTGGGAAGTGCAATCAGCCAGGAAAGTCCTCCCCAGCAGAAAGAGCTGTAGTTAGCTAAACCCAGAAGCATTTACACTAAGTAGAGCAGACCTTTGGCGTATCAGATCTCAGCTCAACTGGCAGAGATGAGGGGTATGTTTGAACCCCAGGTTTTTCTCATCATAGGCTTAGGAGCTGCTGAGCCTCGATCCAAAGCTCAGTGAGCTCTGGGACACCAAGGACGGTAACTGTGCTTTTTGAGATGAAATTGGGGAATGCCCTTCACCATGGAAATGGTACTCAAAAAGCACTTTTTTCTTGCAAGACCATGAGAATAGCAGCTGTCCTTAACAAGGACTTTCATTTCCATCACTTATTACTAAAGAGAAGGTGGGAAAGTAACAGGATGCTGTGCCACTTCATTTTTCTCAGGATTAAGGCTCTCTGCTAGTCTCCTCAGTGGGGCCCTGTGCAAGCTGCCATCTATCTCCTAACAGACAACCGCATACACTAGTAATCCACATAGATTTCAAATTATTTTTGTTGCTCATGGTCATAATGTCAGCTATGTGAGTCAGCTAAACTATGCTCCAAGCACAGACTTACCAGCCAGAAAATTGCCCTGTCACATCACTTTGTTCTTTGGTCCAAAAGCAATGCCTTTCCTTGGCCAAGGGAAATGTTTCAGTACAAGAGAGAGAGACAGCTCAGAAGCTGCTTATCACTGTGGCAAAAGAGCACCATGGGTAAAGAAACAAGACAGAACTCCTGAGAAGCAACAAGAAGGAGAAAAGGAAGAACACTGCTAACTCCAGACTGAGCGTAATGTGCTGTCAAACTTAAGATGGGGGCAAGTCCCCCCCCAGGGCCCAGCTTGGCAGGGCATTGCTACAAGCACAAAACCCACTCTGCTGGTTTTCCTTTGCTTTCCATCCTTGAATCCAAGGTACAGTGAATTCTTTACCAGCAGTTTTCAATCTCCTAATCCCTAGGAAGGCTGGAGTGTTAACCAGGCATATGCAAGGTCTCTCAGGGAAATCAGTAGATGAATAAATAAATAAATATGAGGTAAGAGGGAGTGGAGTGAAAACCGGCTTAAGATTTGTGTATGACTTCATCTCTACTAAGTTGTAAAATATATTTGGCTTTGTTTTGGCCCATGTTATGGGATGAACTTTGCACTGAACAAAAATGCGTAGTACATTGAGACCCGAGCACAAGTCTCCAAAATAACTCACAAAATAAAAGGGTTTAAACATACATGCGGTCAGAAACATATTCCTTTGATTCCTCTAGAGGCTTGGGTGGCCAGGGCTTAAAATTAATCCCCACAACTATATGCCTGGGAATTAGAAGTACTAATTGTGTTCTAAGCTATGACTTCTATGCATTTCTAAGAATATTTATAGCTTATAGCTGCCAACAGTCAAAATTGTATCTCTTTGGAGCATGAGTACTCAGTGACTCCATAAATCTTGGTGCTGGCAGACAGACTTGCTTTTCATGCTTTGATAGTTTTATTATTTTAAAAGTGCAGATGTTACAATTTTACAAGAACTAATTGAATTTATAGTAAGGCTGATAGCATCAGACTAGAGGAGGAAACAGAGGGGCCTCCTGATCACGGGCTGCTCTGTTAGCACAGCCTATCTGTAGATGCAGAGATTTGCTCACTAATGCAGTGGGTATGTTCTGAGCACACCTTCCTTACAGATGGTAGAGCAAGAACAAAGCAGCCTTTGCTGTGTGTTACATCCTACGCAATGGTGTTAAAAGCCAGTTTGGCTCAAACTGATCGTACTGGGACTTCTGTACACAAGGGAGGAAGTTGCTCACGATGATACCGCCCAGCTGCTGTGGCTGCAGCCCCAGTGATTTGGTTCTGGTGCAGGAGGGTGCCAGGGGCACGGCAGGGACACAGGGCTCTGTGGCTCATGCAGACCCCTTCCTGAACACAGACCTAAGTGACAGCTGAAGAGCCAGGCTTACCAGCCGTGCCTGGCCCCAGTGTCAGCATTTGATGTGATCTTGTGTTGCAGATGTGGTCAAAGGTGAAAAGGTGAAGCCCATTTTTGAGGAGCCACCTAATCCAACCAATGTGGAAGCAAGTTTACAAAGGATAAAAGCAAATGATCCTACTCTCATAGAAATTAATCTGAACAACATAAAGGTAGATGCTGTGGTTTCATTTATACCCTAACAGGACGGTTTATTCAAATACTCCCAACCCCCTTTTATCTTTACATTTTTACTCTGTACTGTACAGGAAAAGCAGGACACACAGGAAAGGACAGCGGGGGGAATTGTTTTAAAGGCTCCAAGGTCATCGATGCCTGATATGGAATTAAATACCAATTAAAAGCCCACTGGGTGACTCCCTCTGGCTGCCTTTCTTTAGCAGCTCATAAAGCAAGACATCTCATGGGCATTACATAATCACCGCTAGCCTAATTCAATTAGCCCACACATTGAAATGGGGCAGAGCTGGGATGCAAGGACTCTGAGCAACCAGCAGCAAAATGGGAAAGTAGCTCAGATTGGTCACGTGCTGGCCCTGGCCTGACCCAGATACGGGCAGCGCTGACACAGCGTCCCAGCACAGGGCTCCGCACGGCCGCTGGCACCCCGAGCACAAGCGGTCCTTCCTGAGACGCTCCCATGGGCACTGGGGATGGTTCAAGTGCACAGGCTGTGCCTATGTATCCATCAATTTGATAACAATTAAAACCAGCGTCTACTGATGTGACTGGCTTTCCTAATTACTCAATGTATCTTCTTAATGTAGAATATCCCTATTCCAACATTGAAAGAATTTGCAAAAGCTTTGGAAAGCAACACACATGTGAAGACGTTCAGCCTTGCAGCTACTCGAAGCAATGACCCTGTAGCTATTGTAAGTTAAAATGCTGTTTGGAAAATAAAATACAATGCTAAAGTAGGTCTGTGTGTGCTTTAGGATGCATCCTTCATGTTACCTAGCAGAATTTCCTTGTTACTGTGCATAATAGAACTGTAATCTCTTCTGATCTGCCTCTATGTTCTTTTAAGCATATTTGTATTTTATTTCTTTGTAGATACTAAGCTATGTTTTACAGATTTTCTGTTATTTCCTGAAGCTTTCAAGAAGTTGATCTCCTGTTCCCTCTTTGTGACCCCTCAGGCATTTGCAGACATGTTGAAAGTGAACAAAACACTGAAGAGTCTGAATGTAGAATCCAATTTCATCACTGGGACGGGTATTTTGGCACTGATTGATGCACTGAAGGAGAACGAATCCCTGACAGAGATTAAAATTGACAACCAGGTAAAGAGAGAGCATTGCACTGCAGTCTCCTTCTGTCTCCCTTCTGTGTGGATTCCCAGAGGGTTTGCTTAGGGGGCTCTGGCAAAGCCAAGGCAGCCTCTGTGGCTCAGCCATTCTGCAGCTCATGTCCCATGCAGCAACACCATGGAAAACATCCAAACAAAACTAGTCAAAAGAAACATAAAACCCAGAGCAATATCTCCAGGGAGGGAATTCTTTTTGTAGTTTAAGCACAGTACTGAAATATAACCACTTACTTTTCTGTGTTTTGAGAACAAATATTTTCTTTTCTTTCGGGGACATTTCACTGTGTCACCAACAGAGGCAGCAGCTGGGCACGGCTGTGGAGATGGAGATTGCCAAGATGCTGGAGGAGAACTCCAAGATTCTCAAGTTTGGATACCAGTTCACAAAGCAGGGCCCACGAACCAGGGTAGCAGCGGCTATCACTAAGAACAACGATCTGGGTAAGATGCTTCTCCTTCCATTCCCCATCTGCCCTGGTGACCCAAGCGCTGGCCTTCACACACAACTCTTCCAGCCTGTACATATAACTTGAATATTAACTTTGCAACATCCAGTCTGCTGTATGCGAGGGGATGCCTAACTCCACAGGCTCGAGAGCTAAGATCTCACTGTGATTAAGAGCTGCTGTTCTTCTCCAAGTTGTGCTGTGAAGGGCAGTAACTGCACCCTTTTCTAGGCAGCGTCCTGGATCCCCAGCTGCCCCATCAGCTCTTCTGGCCAGTGAGCAAGGAGAGCCAGCCCCAACCTGCTTGCTCAGGGACCACAGGAGCCCTCACTTTCATGCCCTGGCCACAGCAGAGCAAGCCTGGCCAACCAGGGGAACATAAAAGACTTTGCTGCCTGTGTGATCAGTGAGAGAAAGGACAAGAGAGCTTTGTAAGTTTAACCTGAGCGTGATGCTCTGCCCTGTCTGCTTAATACACAGCACAGGGAGGGGATGGCTAGGCAGGAGTAGTTTACAGTAAAAATAAAAAAAATAAAAATAAGCTCTTTGAAGTAGAGCTGATTGATAACACAAAGTGCAGTGTCAAACCATGATGTGTTTGGCTGGGTTTCTCTCTTACAGAGCTAAGATGAAAATTCAGCTAGAACCTACTTCTTTCAGGCATAGTATTATTTTTAGCAGTTTTCACTTTTAGTGGCACTTAAATATTCCCAAAATACACTCTTGTTCCTGAAACTGTTAGTTCCCTTAGAAACTTTCCCCACTGTTTGACTGCCATTGGGCACGTATCTTACAGCTAATCTTCATTTTTCTGGTTTTATATTGTATGGTTTTATTCAAGATTTATCAGGACAGAGTATTTTCAAAAAATAAAATAAATGCAACAAAACACTGGAAGACAAATGACTGATTGCACACTGAAGGCTTTGGAATAATACAACCTGTTTGTCAGGAAAACACTACGAAATAAACCTCCTGATAGCAAAGTAATGGGATTTTTGAAGTTATTCCTTGTTATTGACCTTCTGTAGAGAAAAGCGTACATTCATCCAGTTTTACTGCTTTTGTTCTCTACTTCAGCAATTTAATATCAGGATCAGGACATGACAGTTCAATGTAACACCAACTTGTATCACACAAACAGGAGGACCTCACTAATCCTATCCAGCCAAGTCAGAGAAGATTCAATGCATTTTTATTAGAGCACGGAGCAGCAGATGGGGCCCATAACACTGCTGGGTGTTCCTTCCTCCTCATGTAATGAATGGGAAGGGAGTGTGTCCCTGGGAAAAGAGCTCTGGTTCTCAGGAAGGCAACACTGACTGCTCTTTTCTTGTCTTGCTGTCCCAGTTCGCAAGAAGCGAGTGGAAGGAGAGCGGCAGTAGCCACGCCACGGCGGACGCGGGGCAGGAGCGGAGCCCGCCAGCAGCTGCAATCCTGGAGCATTCACTGGGCCAAAGGGAAGGCACTGGAAAACCATTGCAACGGGAGTTGCCTCTTTCTGTTAACGTCTCCTCTTAACCCTGAAAATGCAGCCTGATCGTTTTTAACTTTCACAGTTAGTTTAATTTTGATGAGAAAGATTCATAGTTGGTTTGAGTTTAATGAAGAAGTTTCACAATATCTGAAGCCAATATGCAGAATCTTAACTGTGTTACTGAGCATAACGTGTAGTGACATTGAACCTTATTTTAGACACTTCCTGATAGGCTAAAATACGATCTTGTGTGTGGATAAGGGATGCTCTGCTGAAAATAGAAACCTTAGGGCCAAGTCCTGCCATGCCTTATGTTTGCAAATATTCCTTGTGCATATCATCCTGCTGAGCTGAGTCCTGCAATGGGCTGCTCCCATGCGTAGGGCTAGGAGTGCCAGCACGGGTTTGCAGGATCTCACCAGAGTCCTGCAGCAGGACCTGCAGCTGAGCCACGCAGGAGCAGCCCTTCTGCAGGGCTCCACCTGCCCAGGTCCAAGTGCAGGGGCACGCCCCGATGTATAAACATTGTCAGAGCATTCCTGTTCACAGGTGCTGGGTGGGACGTGCTGCAGCATTACACTGGTACTCCTTGTCCTTACCCCAGAGAGTAAAGCGAGCTTAGTGCTGCCAATCCTAGATGCTTTGAACATTAGTTTTTTTTTCTAGGCCAAGAGGTTTTTATTTGCTACTAGAATGCACAGTTTACAGCTATTAATCTAAACAAGTATTGTGGGCAGTATTTGTTTTGCGTTGAGCCACGTGTTTGATCTTTTTTAGTTTTATTTATGTATGTGTTAGTATTACAGCAATGTTCTCAGGACCTTTCAGATGAAGGCTAATTAAGCAGCTAATCCTGGGCAGCAGCTGTGCTACCAGAGAACACCCCAGGAGGGAGCTGGGCCAACTGCAGAACTTGCACTGACGGATTTCACTTGGGTTGGCACAAGGCCCTGGGGTACTTGCGGTAGTGCTTGGCCAAATAGGGACAGATTTAAGTGTGGGCACAAATGCTTCGCTGGGTCAGGGCCTTCACTCAGACCCCGTACAAATCCATAACCCAGTGGGAAACGCTGTGAAGCAGTGGCTAACCACAACGAGCAGCAGCATTCCATTAGTCTGATGTTTTGCTTTGTGTATCTTACAGTCTACAGCTACTCTCTACTACTGTTTTATCACTGCCAACAGTTGTCTCTGGCAAACAGCCAGCTTCATTGTGGTTGTCTGTACGCAGCCTGGGAAGCTACAGGCGGCCCCACTTTGGTGTGTCACCGGCACTGGTGCTTGTGCAAAGCAGCAGAAGCTACCTGGGATACTCTGGCCTCTCCTCTGAGGGCTCTCTTGGGACATCAGGGACACGGTGCTGCTTCCATCACACAGTGACACAGCCCTGGAGCTCAGCCCAGTGGGCTCTGACTGGGCAGAGCCCTGGAGCAGGCGCAGCTGAGCAGAGCAGCATAGGCTGATGGTGCAGCAGCCTCGGTGCCTTTGTCATGGAAATGAGTAGGCCCAGAGCAGCTCCTCCTGTTGGATTCCTGTCTTCACAGGGGCGTCTGCACTGAATAACACTCACTTATATCCCACTTAAAATGATTAGCTGAGCTGGGATCTGAAGTACCCGCAGCCAACTTCCCCAGAGAGCTCCCAGTCTCTACCATTTCCACTTCTCCTTCCTCAGAAGAAGGCTGAAACCTTTGCTTTGCAAGTGACAGTGTAACACAGGGGAGCCTTGCAGAGATCCTCCTTGGATCCGTGCAGGATTTACTGTAGAAAACCTTTGATACTCATTTAGAAAATAGCAAGTTCTGTAACACAGTCATAGCTCTGCAGAGTCTTAAATAGACAGCCCCTACCAACCACCTGGAGCAGCAGTGTGGTGCTGGGCTTTGCAGCATCACATCACAGGAGTAGAGAGAACCCTCATCCCCCTAAAGCCAGAAGATGGTTGCTGACAAACCTCTGATTAGAGGTTTTCCCTATTTTCTTCTTTTCTTTTGTTCAAATGAAGGGAATCCCAACTATCAATTTTTTTTAAAATGTATTTAATTTTTTTTAATTTTTTTTTTTTTTAAGGATGGTACGTTTATGTGCGTTCAAGGGAAACAAGTGCAATCCATTTCTCGTCTTAATTGCCACTGCCACATTGGTGTGTGCATGCAGCATTCCTCGAGGACGGTTGGCGTGGCTGCCCCCGCTGCCTGCAGCATGCAGCCCGTGTCGCTTTGTGCAGAGCCACACACATGGCTGCGCTGCCCCATGGCTCCGTTCAGCTCACACTGCGGGCCAGGGAACTGCTGCGGAAGGCCCAGGGACCACCTCCTGCCCTTCACCTGCCATGCTTTTTGCACCAGCACAGATTATCTGGCAGGAGGGCTGCTCAGGCACTTGATATCACTTCAAGCCCTAGCATGAGCCAGCACTGCCTGGAGCTGGGCACCCCTTGGCTGGGACCCAGGGTCTGGCTCCTTTGGCACATTGGGGAAACCCATCAGCCTGCCCATCTGTCAGTGACCAGGGACATCTGTCCTGCCTCTGTGTGCTCTGCACAAGGGCTTGTCATCAGCTGTCCCCAAGCATCACCAATCAAACATTGCAACAGCATAAGGATCCATTCGATACAGCAGCAGTACCATGGTGGTGCTCGAAGGCAGACTTTTGCATTTATATTGCATCTATAGATGATTTATCCGGCTGAAATCCCTGCAGGTAACAAGGGGTCAGGCTGTGACAAGTCCCTGGTAAAACTCCACCTCCCAACACCACCCAGCATACGGACACTGAGCGGGGCACGGGACAGAAGAGTCCTTTTTTCTTAAGCAAACTTTCAGGAGTAAACTTTTGCACATTGCTTCTTGTATCGACAGCTTCAGTTTGGTTTGTATTTTTTATACAGTTTTTTCATGGAAAAGCTCAACTTTGTGTGCGTCCTACCATGTATGTGAGTGGCAGCGTGCGCTAAGGGCAGTGTGGTGTACATGTGAAGCTCTAGGTGGGATGTTATCGCTGGACCATAAGTAACTGCATGCGCACTGTGGTGCATATTACTCAAGAGGAAGGGAATTACCATGCTATGTAACAGTGACTCCCCAACATCATGGTTTTTCTAAATAAATCTTCATAAAGAATTTGACTTTTGCATTTTTTGTGGTGTTATGCCTCAAATCAAACCTCTCTCGATGCTCTGACATCAGACTGAGGTCTCTCCAGTGGGGCTCTTGAAGCAGCAATAACTGCCTGTTTCTCCACGTGGATAAATGGGAAGTTTACCTTAGACCTATTGCTATTTCATGGAGAATGATCCATACGTGATTTCATTCCACAGAAAACTTTTGTGCAACACAGAAACAAAGTGCAGTCAGCGTCAGTTGTGGAAGGATTACTGTTAACAGGGATGCAATGCAAAGGCATGTGCAGGTGTAGGCATAGAACTGCTGCTGTCTGATCTGGATGCTGCATCCAGAACATGGAACAGGAGCTCTATGGCAAGCAGCCCCTCCTCAGCTGCTGCTCTGTGGGCCCTGAGATGGGCTGGCCAAGAGCACTGCATCGAGAAGCACTCCTCATCGCCCACCCTCTCTTCTCCACACGTAGTATCCCAGCAATCCTCTCTGTATGGCACCTCGTTAGGATTTGATCCTGAGAACGTACGCTGATTTCTTCCTCTGTATGCACAACCCTTCAGGATTCAAGGGAACCAAGCACATTGCCCGCTTACATCTCCATAAATACCTAAAGGCTGGTGAAATCACCACACTGCTGCTGCACACTGACACACCCTACAAAATACTTGCAGCTACACACACATTACGGCAGTTCAAGGTTAAACACTGCTATCTCAATCTAGAGGAAATCTGAGGAGAGACTAAATAGTCTGGGTTCCTCCATGGAGTATCTGAAGGCAAACACAACTTCCATCACCTGCCTGCTGACGATGGAAGTTGAGGTGAAAACCAAGCCCGGTAAGAACCCATGTACCATCAGTGTTGCAATTATAACAAATAATGTTTTCAATACTATAAGATTTCACAATACCTTTCTACTTTTCTT
The DNA here is from genome assembly GCA_013396635.1 of Penelope pileata. NCBI lineage: Eukaryota > Metazoa > Chordata > Aves > Galliformes > Cracidae > Penelope > Penelope pileata. The sequence continues at coordinate 289,069 of WBMW01002752.1, read as the reverse complement.
CACTTGCATGCCAAAAAAAAAAAAAAGGTAAGACAGCTGAGGAAAATGAGGAATTAGTAAGAAGAGACAACAGATCTGCACCCAGTGGTGTGTGGTTCTGGTGGGATGTGCAGGGCCTAGCCTCTGGAGGAGTGCTTGTGGGAAATATGCAGCAAAATACCCAGATCTTCAGTTATAATGGAATCAGAGAATACAGCTGCAGAGATGCTCATGAGGTCATGCACTCCGTTTCCTATCTTTGATATAGGATTTTACTTCTACACACTTTCAGCTTTAGCAAAAAGAAAAGGGCTCTTTAAGGATGGGGCTTGGTCCTGCATCACCCCCATTACACACATTGTGCTGAAGCCCCACGTAGTTCTGCCCATGGACATAGTCTGTGCTAGAGAACACAGTCACGCTATAAACCAAACCCTTATTTAAGGGGTCAGCTTTTCTCCCCATTTGTTTTCAGTATGAAAATTTCATGTACGAACAGCTGAAAAATAACTCACAAACAGAAGGAAGCTCACTACTACCCCTGCAGTCTCCAAGCACGAACCTTCCTACCCTCCTCGCTCCAGTCTGTTCGCTCCTCTCTCCAGCCTGAGCTACAGCAGTGCAAGCCCCAGGTGCTTTATTTTCTACCAGAAACACCAGGGCAGTCTGTGTGCATAATATGGAGTGACAGCCCGACCACAGCTCGCAGAATAGACCCCAACCACCCTGCTCCTGCCGCACAGAAGGGCCATTGCTTTTGTTCTGATCTACCCAGAAGTCAAATCTCAACTCTGACTGATGCACAGACACTCTAGTGAGTTTCAGAACAACCTCCAAGAAACTGAGACACAAGCTGACCACATCCCCTGCCATATTAAATCACTCTGACTGCTCTCTGTGTTTCTGTGAAGGCAGCCAGGAGCTCTGCACTGTGCCCGGCGGCTGCAGGCTGGCACCCAGGCACAGGGCATGGGCAGCACTCGCTGCTGCGGAGAGAAACCACAGGGTCAGCACTCTGCTGGGACGGGGACATGGGAGAGCAGCCACTGAAGCACAGCTCTGCAACAAAGGTCCACTTTTTTTTTTTTTAACCATTTATTAGATGTTAGCATTTGTGTGTTAAAAACAATGGGCAGAGAAAAGGTCATTCCAATCTCCATTGAAGTTACCGCAGGCATCCGTCTGTATCTGAGCAGAACAGAGCAGCCAGCTGCAGGCGAGGGTTCCTGGAGGAGGGTAGGAGCTGCAGCACTATGCTCAGCTGGTTCCCAGTCACAGGAAAGCACCTGAAATATTCATGCGTTTCTCCTCCATTCCAGTAAAGCAGATGAGCCCGAAGAAGAGCAGCAGAGGGCCTCCCTTAATGAGGGTCTGCTCATTTCCTGGAGCCAGCTGCCTGAGCACAGCAGGGGAAAATGAGGCTTTCACGACTGCGCTGCTGACAAACGGAATCTGGATGTAACATTTCATACTGTAAATTGTTTCCCAGCTATCAGGACAGACGCAGGTTGCCTCTAAAAGTCAAGGTACTTGTCCATGGAAAGATTATACACTCAACCACCTACACCAGCACTAAGGGCTTCCAGCTGGAGGAGCTCCCTGCACACAGACACTGGCTGAGCCAGGTGGAGGCATTCCCAGGCAGTTTGCACTCCAGCAGCACCAGCACACACTGGTGTTCATCACCCACGTTAATTAACAAGGTTGCATAGAACACCGACAGGTTTTCCCACCACTACAGAGGGTCACAGTCCCACTCAGGGACAGAAGGGACAGCCCCCCAGCTGCCCCGCTAGGCGGCACGGGCGCTCCGCCGCAGCCCGGGCGCTCCACGCTGCTCTGAGGCTGCCCGAGAGCAGCCGCTGCGTGGGTCAGGCCCACCGGAGAGGGAAGGATCGCCCCCAGAATAATCGCCTTTAAATCCTGGTCCTCAGCACTGACTGCTGTGCGGCTGCTGATTAAAGCTGCTGTTAAGCTCTCCCCATCTTTACACTGCAAATGTGCAGCAGTGGATCTGAGCTAACAAGTGCAGCATCTCCTTCAAAGCACAGCAGCCAGCAGAGGGGAATGGCAGCAGTGCCCACAGCTAACGGGGGTGCTCAGCAGCTGCAGGGACACCAGCAGTCATGGCAGAAGCAAGCGTCCCCTTCACAGCAGGAGGGATACATAGCTTCAGAGATCATTTCTACAGCAAGAAAGAAACTGTAGGTTTAAACAGATGTGATGACACTTTAATAAAAATGCACTTCCTTGAGCATACATTTCTCATTAAAATGGAATAGTTGCACTTAATATCTTCCAGTTATTTTCTATGCTATTTCTGTACCAGTGAGAAAATCTAACTTAAAAATGGGATTTTCCCTTATTTCTGAAGCTTTCAGCCTGACTCCATAATAAAAAGAGCAAGTCAGAGCAAGCTGCCTTTAACACTGGTGCAATGGCAGACACACAGCTCTGCAGGGGGAAGGCACCTAGGGCAGCAGCCCTGGGATGTGCAGGTGGCAGCGCTGGAGCAGCTCCCCAGACAGCAGCTACGGACCCGCTGTGCCCAAAGGACTCACAGGGCCATCGGCTAGCTCAGTGTCAGGGTGAATCACCGCAAGAACACCCAAGAAGGAGCTCTGGCTGCTGACGAAAACAACAGCGGACTCAAGAAAATTCAGCTAATTGCTTTTGTGCTAATGTGCACAGTCATTGTAGCATCCTATGCCACTCAGTGTCAGATGAGCTCCTCTAGAGGCCACATGTGTGCTTGGTCACCCTGACAGTGCAGGTCACCCCATGTGAGTCAGCCAGCTTCCTTTGTTTGGAAACAGCCTTTTTACTTTACAACATGACTGAGGTTGTATTTTTCCATAACACTGGCCAGACCAGGTGGCCCCACAGCCCATCGTGCATCTGATGTCCCTAAATTACCCTATAATTTAATCAGACCCAACACTTGCATCATTTGGAATAAAACAGAAAAGCTGGCACTATAAAACTGTTCCAGAGAGCGAGCGATGCAAGGGCAGGAATGAATTGGGTAGAACACATGCAGACAGTTCTACATGGTGACAGTGGGGTGCACCTGCTAAGCAGGAGTGAAAAGCTCAAGGTCTGCCAGCTCAGCAGAGGGACAGCAGCTGGGGACTGAGCTGACACCGGACACACGAGCAGTTTGACACACAGGATCTGTCAGAGATGCTAAGAATTGGCATCGAGGCTCTGGGTTGCTCTGCATGTTCACATCGAGCTTAGCCATTTGCTCTGTTTGGAGCTCCACAGAGGACCTCAGCAGGCAAACTCCCTTGAAAGCATTCAAGCCATGCCAAGCTGATGGCCCTCTGGCTGACCCTGGGGATCTCCTCCCCAGAACAAAGCTGCTCTGAAATTAAAGGGAAATTTAGCCCCCAAAGAACTCTGATGCTGCCAAGGCTACATGCAGGAATGCTCGTACCCTGGCTGCGGGCAGTCTGGGTGCCACCAGCAGCCACCCGATGGCAGCAGGCTGCATCCTCCTTTCAGGGCTGAGAATGAACACTGCTGCTGGGCTGAGCTAGACAGGGAAATCCTCTCCTATCTGCTGCACAGAACATGGGCATCATTCCATGCTTGGAAGCAGAAGCTCCCAAGCGAGCCCACTGCTGTGCCATCATCAGGCAGTCAGGGCTCAGCCCTCTCCTCCAGAAGAAGGACATGGACCCCCCCACAGGAAGGGCTGGCCCCACACATACCTGTCATTTGTAGCCATAACATTTTTGAGATACTTTACAACAAAGGAAATTCCAGTCGCAGCATGGGAGGTTCCTGCAGACCGAGCAGCCGGGCGTGCCTGCTCCACCAGAGCTGGGCAGCACAGGAACATTGCACTGAGCACATGGCTTCTGCACAGTCACCATCTACATGGATTTAGGGCTGGCTCCTCAGTAATGACTTCTTTAACAGTTTGAGGTGTTCATCTTGGAGTCATTACACATATCACAACTCTACGCGCTCCATGGGATGCTCGTCCCATCTCCGCTCATTCAGACACAGCACTAAGAGAAGTCTCCTGTGACACCGCAGAGCACAGATCTCCTCTGGAGCTCTTCACACTTCCCTTCCAGGTAACACCTGCTGCTCCCAAACACTCCCACACTGCTAGAGAAGGGGCTGCAGGTCTACTGGCAACGGTAAGGGAACTGCACTGAGAATGTATTTTCCCTTTAACTAAAAGCACTGAAGTTGATGTTCTACACATATAAAATGTAGACTTTAAAATAAATTGTACTGCTAATAGAGAGCAGGCTTGTAACAGGATACAGGAGAATCAGCCCAGCACTTTCCCCTAATTGCCGGATGGCCACAGGAAGGGATGTGCAGCATGTGGGCAGGCAGCCAGCAGTTGCTCAGGGTGAGGGATTAAAAGCAACAGAGCCTGGCTGTAAGACTTTACAATTCAAGTTCAGGGAACCTTCAATTCAGGGAAAAGTGCTCTTTTCCCTGTAAAGCAGATGACAAAAGGCTTCTCCAGATAAAGCCAAGCACTAGCTAAAAGCTCTGGCTTGCACAAAGCCACATGCAGGGAAGATGGAGGGAGACATCACTGTAAGGAAATCTGAGGTTGTGAGGACCAGAGAGCTGAGAGAACACAGAGAGCAAGGCCAATATGGGTATGCTAAGGTAATACCAATGTAACAGCTGATGCCTTAAGATGAAATTTCATGGACTGTCAGTGAACCTCAAAGTCGATTCTCTGCACAGACAAACGCTGACAACAGATGAGCAGCAAAAACCCTTACAAGCACCTTTGTTAGGAGAATTCCTGATCAGGCAGTTAAAAGCGACTCAGTTACCAGCATGGCATAGCACCACCCTCTGCAGAGCAATAAGTTTTATCATAATCATTTTTGGAAAAATAAATTCTGTGGATATCTTAGTCTAATGCCCATAGGCTTCTCCTCTGAAGCATCAGCTCTGGCTACACACCCTGCTGGTTACTCGTTAGTCAGACTGAACGAGCAGCAAGGCTTCTGGCATGGCTCTGAGACAGGTAAGGAGCTGAGGACAAGGAAACAGAGCTGCACGACCAAACAAAACAGACCCAGGGACAGCCCAAGTGAGGGTGAGTAGGGTACCTACTTCAGGTGCATGTCAAAACCAGCCATCGTTAAGAGGTTTGGACTGTTAATCTGTAAATTTGCAATGCTGCTAGATTTTAAATTATTCAAGGACACAGAGTTATGATTCATAAGGAGGCTTTTAAGACGATGAGTCTAAGCCCTGTGCTGGAACAGCTCAGGTAGTGCTCTCACTGTGGGTAGATAATCACTTGGGTCAATTAAATGCTACAGAACGAGCTCTACAGCCTGCATGTGCGTTTGCAGCAGCTGCCACGCTGTAGAGCCTCAGCTGAGTGGGAGGCCCCACTGTGCCCCACTGAGCACAAATGCATAGCAAAGGTAAGGCTACTATTGCAAAAAAGATTTCAGCATAAAATGGCAGTTTTATTATTTCTATTTCCACAGAACCCCTTCTATATCAGCAGGTGCTTTCCCCACAGAAATCCCACAGGGACCAGAACCATCCCAACCACTCAGCTACAACCCCAGAGAAGCAGCAGCTCTGCTGAGAGGGATCTTCCTGCAAGGACACAGGACTTGTTTCTACTTTCTGATTTATGTAAACACCAAACCAAAGCATGAATTCCTTTTAATCAAGAAAGAAATGGAAAAGCAGCTTCCAAGTTCAGAGACAAAGGTAGGAACTGCTGTTCCAGAGCACTTTGAGGCACTGGAGAACATCCTCTGCATTCAGAGCCTGGGTTACATGTAGGATCCAAAAGCTGGCAAGTGGAAAGCAGCATTTTGATTATTAGCTTTTGGACAGAAGCATTTAATTCATTAGTGGGTAGGTCACTGAAAGTGCTTTCTGACCGTCCTTTGAAGCAAACCTAACAGCTGCAAACACCATGGATTTAAAAGGTCACTGCATAACCCAGTCTCAGTGATTACCATTACTTTCCTTTGCAGTTATGACTATGCTAAGATTGTGATCTCAATTCACAGGGCCATTAAACCTGTCTATTCCTGTTACTTCAGTAAAACAGTGCAGGCTGGAGGATCTTGGTATCACTGAGCTAGCTTGAGTTCACAACGCCTTTCCCTTCAGGTAGGTTAATTTCCCAGTTAAAAAGCCACAGTTCTTGCTTAAACCCAGGGTTTTGCTTTTCAGAACCATGGAAAAGAGATTCCAATTTTAGTGTCTGATTCAGAGCCAGCACCTCACAACTACTGCTGAACATTTTTCGTCTGCCTGCTAATTTTAAAGCCCTTGTTCTTGCTCCACGAGACATGCAGTTGTTTCCTAGAGGAGTTCTCACACTGTTTGAGCCATTTCTTCAAATATACACCGAGAGAACCAGGTGCACTTGGTACATGAAAAATCCTGCAACCTCACAGAAACTGTGCCCTCAGAGCCACTCGATAAACCTAGTCATTTTTCTGTGAGAATCAAGATTTTAGCATACTTTTCTTGATCTTTCTTGGATTTAATGCATTTCTGCCCAGCACTAGCTTGGATTGATGACACAGACATCTCCCTCAGCCTGAAAAGTCACATGTAACAGCCTGCTTCGTTCCTTGCTGCATATTCTGCACTTGAGTTAAATTTCATACTAATTAGTCATAAGCAACCAGAAATACAGTGGTTGTATGAAATCCTACCCTTAACGAAAGGAAATTAAACTCTTACCTGTGACAGATAACTAAAACTGTAATTAATAGAAGCAGATGGCAACTAGGTCACTTACACCGCTGAAGAAATTAATATGTTCAGTACATGCTGCTTCTCAGCTCATGCATTAATTAAATACTGGCGATCAGGTTGCTGAGTTTAATCTATATGATTAAATACTCAGAACTTTAATCTATATGATTAAATACTCAGAATTGGATTTGGGGAGAAGAGTCTGGTAGGATCTCTTGCTTTAAGAGATCACCTACTATACTGCAGAAGAGGGCTGAGGTCTGACCACCCATCCCACAGGCCATCCTAACCCCTCAGGATCCACACAAAGTGAGGACCAAATCACGACAAACATTTTCCCCTCACTCAGGGTGGCACAGACACTGCTTCACAAAGCATCCGTCTCCAAAGGGCTACATCAATTCCAGTCCTGAGGTGTGCCTGAAGCTCTGAGCTTCTGTTCCCAGCTGGGAAGCTGCAGGGGTGAGTTCTGCATTTTGTACTTGCAGGGAACAGACAAATCCTCATCACTTTGCTCTGCAGAGGGATTACCTTGGCCTCTGCTCCCTCTCTTTCACTGTCTCTTTCCTTTTTTTGGTGGCATGCTTCTAGAAGCAAGAAACTGAGCAATGCTGCAACGTATAATGAACAAAGACAGCTCATTGCAGTGCCACATTAGTGATCAAATTGCATTTTTTGCTGGAGAAAAGCATCCAGCAGCTGTAACCAGCGTAACTAACAGCCAGCCTCAAGGCATTTGAATAATTTTGCAAGGAAAGGCAACCTTGATAGTAAATGCTAATGAATTCTACAATGGTTTCCTAATGAAATAAACCTGCCAGCAGTGCTCACCAGGAAGCAGCAGACGACCCCCAGAAGACATCTTTTCAGGCTCACTTGTCCATTCAGGTGACACGGAATTTGGAAATTAGTTGAGAGCAGCCTGAAAGAACTGCTTAGGAGGAAAAAAAAGGATGAGGCAAATTTCAGCAAATCTGTATGACTAAGAGCAGCACGAGTGTTTGCATAAGATGCGTTTGGGCTCTCAGTTAATTCCTCCCATTGGCTCCGTCGCTCTTTCGGAAATATTTGTTCAGCTGCTGAGAATGCCTCACAAGACAAGGCAGGGCCCCCAGCTCTGCTCAGGTGAATTACCCAACTGCAGCAGTAGGCTCTGCAGCTCTTCCACTCCACCAGCTTCATGGCCAGCAGTGGAGTTCATCTCAGGAAAATGAAAATCCCTGGTGCCAAAGCATAAAGTGACAGATTGGAACAATCTATTTTAGAAGAGAGCTGCCATGTCTAGTTAGTATCATACACAGATTCACTGCACGGTAACAAATGGATGCTGGGCTGAGCTTGGAAACTAAAGCCAGAAGTAATTGAGCATTTCAACCAGGAAAGGGAAGGAAAAGTCACAAGCTTCGCTGCATTGGATTGCAAGGAGTGAGCATTCATGCTTTGCAAATGTTCTCCAATTTCCTCCCTTCATTTTCTTCCAAATGATCTTTCTAAAGGCAAAACACCAGCAAAGATGATGCTATGTATCACCAAATTTGGAATTCAAGGGAAGCAACAATTTTTTTGACACAAGCAGCAAAGAAATCAATGGATCCCTGTTGCAATTCATGTTTCACCACCTAAACTCTGGCACTCACGTTTGCAAATCCAGAGCATAAGCAAGTACTGCACCTACTGCCACAATATTCCAGATGTTTCCTTCCTATGTCCTTATCTGTGGTGCCAGTGCCCCAGACAGTCCTCCCATATCTTACTCTGGTCTGATGGGACTTCAGCCAGTGCTGGGTAAAAGCACCTCAAGTGCCAATATGATCATCTGGGAAATATTATTTTATGGCCAGCACTAAAGCCTTAATTAAGCAGCTCTCAGCAACTAGAAATAGAGATGCAAATCATTTTGAGAGCTCTTCAGCAGAGTCTTCAGCTGAGCCAAGTCATCAAGGAGATATTTTCCTGGCAACATTTGACAGATATTTCACAGACCGAGCCCTTTGTACCCTCATACATGCTGTATTTTATATACACAGACACAACAATTACAGAGACTAATCATTCAAAGAATGGTGAGCAAGAATGAGTTGCTCATTGCAGCAAGTACTTTACAGGATGAGGGCTGAGCAATGAGAGGGGAAAACCAGCTAAAAAAAAGTCCAAGTGGCACTTAGAGACCTAAAAGGAAAGCAAGGCAGGGAAGATTCAGGCACTGAGCTGATCAGGGCTGAAGGACTCCCTAGAAGGGACTCCACAGCTGAAATTCTTTGAGGAAGAAGAAACAATTATAATGGCCTTATATACTTATTTATAGCTGACTTCACAAGCCATACCAATGCTTGAACAAACAGCCTGCTGCTAATTAGATGTGCCAATGCAGAAAGCAAGCACAATTTGCACATGGCGCACCAGAACGAGAGCCCATTGCAGCACAGCAGAGCAGCACTACCCCCCGCCCTTAGAAGGCATGAGGACAGGGCAATGATCCTGTTAGGATGTTAGCTCTCCTGACAAGCACCAAGGTGACACACAGGTGGGAAATATACAACCTGTTTGGACAATTGGCCTACAGTAAACATGGGAAACTCTTCAGATGTCTCAGAAATATTAATAGAAAGTCCTCCCAGAAGATACAACTCCCTTCACACAAGAAGCCCTCCCTCACTTCCTGGTTTTGATTTTTAACTTACGAAACAGGTCACACACTGACACACTTCCCAGCAGCCCAGAAGAACCAGCACCTGTGTTAAATTGGTGCACTAAGCTGTGACTTACTGGGTGAGGAACCAGCATCCTTTAGCTTCCAGCAATGCTGCTCTACAGACACCAACCTCCAGCAGAGAGGCAGAGTACATAGCTGGGCAGCACCACCTCCAGCCGCTTGCCTCCAAGCCACCACTATCCCTTTATTAGCTCTTCACCTTGTATTCTGGCACACTCAGTTGCTTTGGAGCTCACTCAGTGGCTCCTTTCACACCAGAACATGGCTACATGAGGTTTCCTCTGCAGGCGTCATGTTGGTGGAGTCTTCTGACCTGAGCCTGCCCAGAGTTCAACAGAAAGGGAACGATGAAATGCTGTGGGATGTCCCAGAGAGCACAGCGGAAGTGCTGCTTGGACAACCCTAGACATCACCCTGCGACACAAACCTTTCTACAAAGTTACAGTTTTTCTGTTAAAGCCATGGAGTAGTTCAGACAGTGCAGACAGTTATCAGTGGGAGCACTCAGACAAATTAAATTTAGAGTGCTTGTGGTCCAGAGCAGCATCCTTAATCCTTGTCTTCAGAGCTGCAGTTCTCCATTGCCTTGTAAAAGCTGAAGAAACTGCAGCTGCCGGGAGTTAACACTGCTGTGCTGCAGCGGGCAATGACCCACTTCATCCACCACCACAGCCAGTAACAACTACAGGGGTGCTCTGAAACAAATGCCTCCCATTTTATGATGTTGGCCCACAACATCAGAGGCGGATATTGGTGGGATGGCAGCAGAGGCTGCACCTTCCCACCACTATCCCCTTCCATGTTGTTGCCGTGTGACAGACAGCAGCAGAGGGGCACTCTGACACAATGGTATCTGACGTGGGAGTGCAGATGGAGCAAAGGGGTGGGACTGAATTCCTTCATGCAGAAAAAATGCCCCCCCATTGACATTTATTTTTAAGTCCAGCTCCTCACTGCCCTAAATGAGAAGCACACTGTAAGCAGCATGAACACTCCTGGTTTTGTGCCCTATTTCCACCAGCTAAAAATAGTCACAGATCAAAAACACACTCCCATTTTAGACACCAAGTGACAACATCAGCTATGAGGCTGATTAGGCCCAATTAACGTATTCCCACAGGAAAATACACACTAGTAAACAGCTCAAAGGGCACAGAGCTCTTGGAACAGAAACTTGTTATGCAGCTCCAAACACACCCGTGTCTCTGCTCTCATCTCACCCTAGGAGCAGTGTCAACTGCTGCTCTTTCTAAGTGCTCAGCTGCCCCCCAGACAAAGCAGACACATATCCCCCCCTGCAAGCACATGACAAGAGCAAGCCACAGACTGAAAGAAATCAAATCTGGAGGATCAAGCCTGCTGATACCTCAAATCCTGCCTTGCACTGGCAGTTTTAGTCCAGAGCTGAAGCCAGATCCTCCTTGAAGACAACAAATAATGGAAATGTAGGATGAGGATGGACAGCTGTGACTATTTCAGGTCAGTGAGCAGGCAGTTTAGTTCAGTAGGCAGCATATGGTGGTGAAGAGCCTGACAAGACTTTGGGGTGTCAGCTAATTCATTCCTGTTCTCAGGGAATTCTGGAGATTCCTCAGGTTCCTGACTGATCAGTTTGAGGTACGCTTGGATAGACGACAGTCCTCGAGAACCCACTCCCTGACCATCTTACTGACCCCCATAACTGAGGGAAGGGTTTGAGGGGCTTTTTGATTTTTATTTTTTTTAAGTCTTCCCAAACTAAAGTGAAGCCATAAGCCTGTATAAAATTAGCACATCACTCTTGACCTGCTGAAACAGGTTACACAAAAGTGACTATGAAATGTAAGCCTAAAAGTAATTGCAATAATATATAATAAGTCTTCTCCTCTGTGCTTCTTCCTTTAATTAAGGAAGCTCCCTTTGGCTCAGCTGTGACTGCAGCTACTTTAAGTGAGGTGCATAATGACACTGAAGAAAAACACCCATTCTGACAAATGAATATTGAGAATTTTTATTTCTGTCTGAATAAACCATTTATTGTGGTGAATCAGCTGTTTACAAGCTTTCCAATAAGATATTCTCAAAATTGCTCAGACTGAAAAAGCCACTCAGAGAAGCAATGAGGAAAAGATGCTCCTCCCTTCTTACCAGCCCTTGGCTGTTTTGCTCAGCTCTCCTTTGTGACAGAGCTGTCTCTCCTATGCTTATTGCTGTGTTTACATGCCAGGGGAGGTGCCACCAGCTGTCACATCACAGCCAGATTTATTGTATTCATGGCTTTTTTAATTAAGAGGCTTGAGCAGGGGTTAGTTGTACTGAACTTGAATTGCGCAGGGGAAGGAAGGCATTGCTCACCCAGCACAGCAGCAACTGACAGGCTCAGCAGGGGCTGACAGGGAGGAGGCTGCAGATGAAGGGCTTGTGTTATGGGTTGGCTCAGCAGATAGCTGAGTTCCACACAGTTATTCACTCACCCTCCCCCCTCCCCAAATGGGACGGGGGAGAGAAGTAGAGAGATATGCAGTAAAACGCGTGGGTTGAGATAAATGCTATTTACTAAAATAGAAGAGATCAAAAGAAATAACAGTACATATATATATATATATATATACACAAAGAGGATACGCAGAGCAAGGGCTCACAGCCACTGGTGACCCTTCCTCCCGGCTAGCCCCTTCCGTAACGAACGGAACCCGGAAAAACCACCAACCAATCACATGATGTTATATGGGATGGAATAGCTCCTTGGCCAATTTGGGTCAGCTGCCCTGGTCCTGTCCCCTCCCAGTTCCCAGTTCCTTATGCCCCCCTTAACTATTTCACTGGCAGAGGAATGCGGAAGTGAGTTATGTCCTCGGCTCCGCTCAACACTGCCAGGATGTTATCAGTATCTCGGAGGTACAAGATAAATTCATACTAGACACTACGAAAAGTGTAGCTTCTGTTAGAAACTAGGACAGCTTGGCTGGGGCACAGGCACCTCGAACAGAGGAAGTGTAAGGGAAGCAAGAGTTAGCACGGACAGGTAAGGCACTGTGAATGGAAACAGAAGCTAAATTAAACGTGTTTGAACTCAGGAGTACTCTGCCATGTTTGATCCTCAAACACAATAAGCAAGAACAGCTTTGACATTGGTTTCACTCCAGAAATTATTTATCACTGGACCCCAACACCATTATTTGATTTCAATCAGCTATCCAGAAATCACTAAAAAAGTTGTCTCTTCCTCACACATTGCTACCCCCATGTTTTCGATGCACGTAGGAAACAAAAGCCATCACTACCTGCAATCTATAAGCCATTTTGGTAGGCAAAAGGTATGTTGCTAATATCTCCTGTCATTAATACTCTGACTAAATGTAAAGGGACTATTTAGTGATGCATTAACAGGTTAGTTAGCATCCATCTCTCTGTGTACACATCAGCAAATTACGTATAGCAGTCAGCAAGGCATGACTTAAGGCTACAGCCTGATGCGTTAGCTGTTAACAGAGCACATTTAACCCAGATGTCACTGAGGGATGGCAGACATTGTCCCAGGGTGCCTTCCTGACAGTCACTGCAGTGTAGCACAGCACTTTGTGGTGCTAATGGACATATGCTGCTGCTCCAAATGCTTCCTCCTCCTGTGCTGCTGGCCTACCTGCCTACCAATTCATTAACCAGGCAGGGCTATGAACAGCCTCATTTCCAAGGACTTTATGACTGAAAGGAAAAGTTGGAAAAACAACAAATAGGCTAAAAAAAAAAAACCTGAACAAAGCCACAGAGCTTGAAGACCAGAGGGTGTCCCTCAAAAGTCATTGGACAGCTTGTCCCACAGTCCAAGGCAATGCCAGCAGCAACTCTGTCTGCTCAGTGCTCAGCTGGTGCTGCCTTCGGGCCCCATGACACAGGGTCTAATAAGGCCACAGATGGCCCACTCAGATGTGCAGAACAGCAATTCCACTTTGCACATTCACATCACCTGTTTTCAGTAGGAACAGCAATGAATCACCCAAGGGCTGCCTGCCCTTTACACATGCACAGGCAGGAAACCATCAGCCATAAGAGAAAGGGACAGCCAGCCAGTGCCATCCCTCCAGCAGCTCACACCAGAAGCCACAAGCTTGGAGGAAACGGAACACATCTGTGACAGCACAACCAGCCCTCACCACAGGACCCAAGCCACTTGCATGCTTTCCTCCTATCAGCACAGTGCTCTACACACTGACTTTACTAAGTGATATGCAAAAAACAGCTAAAGGCAATGAAGAAGTATGCATGAATGTCCTTTCATGGATAATTGTGCACCTAGGATGCAGCTGAGAAAGTATTCAGCTTCTGCAAATGATAAGAAAGGAGAATAAATGAAACTTCACTGGCACTTGATACAGGAAGCCAAAAAAGCTGAGAACATAAACTCAGCACATGATACTGCAACACTCGAAAAACCTTCTTACAGAAGCTCACAGTAACCCCTGCTGAGTGTTAAATATTAATAATGGCTCACAGCTGCTACTGCTGCACAATGGGCCTGTTTTGATGAGGAGTATATGCACAGCTTAAGTGACGTGCATCAGTTCAGACAAATCTACTTTCCTTTTGAAATTCATTCCAGACCCTCTCCTTCCTGCAATTAATTACAGAACCCAGGGCTATTAATTTTAAAGGGCAGGAGTCACCTCTGATCTCTGCCCTGCATTGCAGGAGTGTTTATCAGAGGTTGCAGCATGAGCAGAGGTGGGCAGCGTAGCTCCACACACCGCTGTTGCCAGGGGCAGCCCTGTTTTGATCTATTCTGTCCTAGTTACTGCAAACCTGCCCACACATATAACCCACAGGGATAGTTTTATATTGTTTCTGAAGTTAAAGCAACCCTGTCCCACACTGGTACAAATGTTGCAAGATGTGAGGTCCGTAGCTTGCTTCATAAACGTTAGGTAATGCTCCATTACACTTACATCTTCACAAAGCAAAATTGCCCCATGGTTTCTTTACTGATAAAGCAGCTGATGAGTATCTGATCATTAGCAGAATGTTTACCTAGCTAAAAGGCATCTTTTCCACTTGGCCATTAAGTTAGACAGGCTGCCTTAGCTAGGCTCAGTTGATACCGATCTCTATTTTAGAAGCTTCCTGACTTTAGTTTGTTGACCTATATAGTAAAGTAAATAAATCAAGACCACTGTGCACTTACTGACCTAGATATGGATTATTTTTAAAGTGGCAGCTAAGCACCCACAGGAAACGGTAGTCAATGGACCACGTACACTTAAATACTGCTGCTTGTGTAGGGGGTTTCATCATTAAGCTCTATTGAAAAGTCTTATCCTCAAAACTACTTTAGAAAGACAAGAGGAGACAAATCCCTGAAACAAGCACATCACTCATTTCTAGAATTACCTTTGTGAGCTAATACTACAATACTTATAAGGCAGCAGTTCCAAACAAATTTATCCTTAGCCAGTTTCTGTAGTGATGTAAGAACGCAAGGTCTATTAGCTAGGTCTAAATATGTCCTCAGGCAAAAAGTAAAAAGAGGTTTCCCTCTCCCCAAATACAACTCTGAGAAACCTGTAGGTCAGGTAGACAATTCACAGTACTTAGTTGAGGTCTTTGAAATGAAAACTTTTGTTTAAAAAGCCGTTTCCAGCTGCTGTAGTTGCAATAACAACCTCCCAAACGCGAAATGAGCAATAGATGTCTACAGACAGCCTCGGGATAATGACTCAGAGGAGTGAACACACATCTGATTAGAGCATCAAGTCCAACGCCCAATTACATGACTTCAGTGCTCAAGCATTACCTAGAGAATTACTGATTACTTTAGTGCAAGAACCAGGTTTGCTTTGAACTGGAAGCTCATGTGGCAGATGTCCCAGTAGCAGTAACAAGGGAAGAGGAAGGAAAGAAGCAGCCAGCGGTGCCAAGAGACTGCCCTGCTGAGCAGAGGTCATGACCAGGCAGTAAATCAAGTAATTGAAGTTTTAATTGCTGTATAGCCCCAGTCCATCAGGAAATACCCGGACACATCAGTAAGCTGCTGATTCAGAGATGAGCAGGAAGAATATCACCATGGATGGTGGGAATCCCAGCCAGTGTGACAGGTAACCAACCCCCCCCAGAGCCCCTTGCCCTAAACCCAAAGCAGAAGAGCCCTGGGCAAGTGTTTCCAGTTGCCTCAGGATCTGAGACTACTCCACAATGACACTTCAGCAGAACAGACATCATATCCTCACAGCGAGCAATTTTCTGCCATAAAAAAAAAAATTCTCATTAGTGAGACACTTGTAGTTTCTTCTGCAACTTACTCTGAACACACGTAAGAAATACTTGCAGGTGAAACGGGCTACCTAACTTCAGCTCAGGCTCAGATGTTGACCTCACTTCTTTTTGTTTCAGAGGGTATTCACCTGAAATGGAGAGAAGGCAGCCAGCTAATGGATTGGGTATCTTGCCAGCATCCAAAATCCCTATGCTGTAGTGTGGACTTGAGGAGTGAGAAACTAACAGCTGTCTATGACTGATGCAAAGAAAAGACAGTTTAGCAACTCCAGGCAGAGGAAAATAACCACTCATACTTGTAATTGAGAAGGTTTATTACTACAACAGAGCTTTCAGCATTAAAATACCTATGGCACCTTTACATTAACGCAAGGGCAGTTGCTGCTGTTCTGACAGCGGACTGGAAGTACATCACACACACATCACATATAAACAGAGTTTAAGGGGACACTGGAGGAAGCACCGTCTCACAGCAGCGCACCCGTCAGACACTATCTACGATGCCACTATCTCGTCCCTTGCAGCAACTCATGCATCTCACAGGGCGGCTCTACACGTTTACCCGACGCACATGGGGCCCGGCAGCCAGCCCCCACACGGCCCGCAGACCAGCACCCCACCCGGCCCCTGCACGCCCAGGGCCCGAAGGGTGACCCCGCACTGACGCCCACCCCGCGTTGCCCCATTCCGGTCCCAGAGAACCGGGACAAGGAAGCCCCGCGCCGGGCCGCACTGCGCACGCGCACCGCCCCCGCGCCCTCCNACCAAGGCCCGCTCGTACGGCAGCACCGCGAGCGTGGCCGCGCCGCTGGCGGAGCGCTACGTGGAGCACCGCCTGAGCGCCGGGGACACGCTGCAGGGCATCGCCCTCAAGTACGGCGTCACGGTACGGCCCGGGGGCGGCGGGGAGGGACGGGAGGAGCGCGGTTCCGCTCTCGGCACACGGGAGGGCCTCACACGGAGCTCAGCCCTTCGCCGTGCCCCGCGCGTCCGAGGTGCGGCCGAGCTGCACCCGGGGTGCCCGCAGCGCAGGCGGGCGGTGAGCACGGCCGGCACGGGAACGCTGCCTTCCTTGTCCCCTTGTCTTCTCTGGTTCCAAAATAACCAGCGAGGCCTTCCAGCTTCCATAGCATTCAGCCTTTGGTGTGAGAGGAGTTAAGAGCATTTCTCTTCCCTTAATATTTAAAGTAACTTTAACCAGATCTTGCTAACAGCACTGTTATTGGCACTTCGAATTTACATAGGCATACGTGAAAACAAAGTTTGGCTGAGCACTAAGCAAGGTGACCTTAGCTTCTCCCTCATTTTTTTCCCCCCCATTTTCAATAGCATTTTCCATAATGAATAAAGTTTCTAGCCCAAACGATTCAGCTCTGTTTTGCTCCTCATTCAGAAGGGTAGTTGCTCACTGCAGTAAGTAGAGAAAAATTTACACATGGATTATTAAAATACATACAAACTATTTCTAAACACTCTACAGTTCCCTCTCAGCTAAAATAAAGTTGTGGATCAAACCTGTCCTATCTTATTCAACTTATAAACTACAACTTCATTCATATGATGGGTTAAACAAATGAATCAGAGGTTGGAAGGGACCTCTGGGGATCCCCCAGTCCAACTGTGCTGCTAAAAGCAGGAGAAGGTTGCGCAGGAAAGCATCCAGGCAGGTCTAAATGCCAGCATTTAAGCTTTAAATGCATTTTCAAGACAGTGATTCAGAAAGGTTAAACTGGCACGGAATCTCCCTAAGGGTACTGCCAGGTTGCTGAACTCTGTCATGTGTTACTGCTTTCATGATTTCATCTTCGGGTATGAATGCATGCAAACATGTTTGCTCTAAACAAAATCCAGACTGTTACATGTTCATAAAGTGACAAGGGCTGACTTGTAAGGAATCATTACATTTGCTTCCTGCACCCTGTACAGGTGTCTAGTCCATCTAGACCATCACAATTGTCTCAGGCTGCCACTGCCTCCAGCATTCCTGTTTTTAGAAGTTTCCTGCCTGGTTTTCCTCAAAGGGAGTTACTCTGTAGCAAAGGACATCCTGTCCACTGCCTGAGTTGTCATGATGTATATAAACAATTTAAGATGGATGAAAACACTTTGCGGAGAGAGGGAGGAGGAGTTCAGTGTGCTTTGTTTGGCCTCATCCTCTGCTGCCCCTCACCTTTCTCCCCAAGATTAATAGCCATGCTAGTAATTGTGCATGGCAGATGTTCATTAGATATTCCTTTGAGCACTTGATAAGTTAACTCTGGGAATTGACAGCTCAGGTTTAGTACTCTACATGAACCACAGATATGATACTGTTTTCTGGCATACAAAGGTATCTCTTTTAGTGGGGGAGAAGGACTACTTGTTTCACTGCTGGTGGAAGCAGTTTTGATGAACTCAGCACCAGTTTATCCCTTAGTGCAGTTTCAGTTCCATCGAGAGCAAAGGCTTTCACTGTGACAGGCCTAGCCAACAGAAACCAGTTTATTCCTAGCACTAGGAAAACTAGTATTAAATTCTGCTCCCCATACATCTATGGAAGTATGAGTCAGCTGTAGAAGGGGTACAATACAGTGCATGGTATCAAGCAAGCCATTCAAGACTAAAAGATGTTCTTTTTAGAGACATTTCTTATTTCACTGTTAAATGCAGATGTGCAATCTTCTCCAAATGCCACCAGATCGTATTTAAAAGGCACTCCAGGAAGAACTAACCAGGGATAGAGTTACTGTGACGTAGGATAGAGAATAGCAGTACAGTGCATTATTTATCAGCTACTGAAGCATCAGCTTCCTAGTCTTTGATGAGAGGATCAGAAGTTGAAATAGAAATTTTCATCTGATATTGAATTTTTAAGGAGAGGAGCTCCTGCTAACATTTTAAACATGAGTTTTTGTATCCTTCAAAAGAGACACTGATTTTCAGAAATTTTGCAAATTGACATTTAAACTTGCATCTGATGGCCATTATAGATTTCATTACCAAGTCAGGTAAAGCTTCCTTTATGGCATTCAGATGGCACTTTGCTTGGGAAAGAACGTAGTGAACCTTACAGAGTACAGGGCACATCTGCAATGATCGTTTCCAGTCTTCAGGAGCTGAACAGTGATGAGCTTCTCTTATGTAAAAGAGTTTCTGAAACTGGATGTTACTCAGCTTTTGAAAGGGAATAAACCACAGCATCATCTTAGCCACCTGCATCAATAGGTTGGCATCATCTCTAAAGTTAATACCATTTTTGTGTATAATGGGTAGAAACAGTTTAATGCTGAGTTTTAATCACATTGTTTTCAATACTCTCATCCTTCCCAGCCTTTCTAGAGTGAATCTTTTGGGCAGTATTTCATCAGGCTTCCAGGACCCAAGCAAATCTATCCATACACAACATGACAGCTGTTACTAGTACAAACCTGTAATGGCACTACAGCAGATGTTCTTACCACACACTACAGGTCTACTTTGCTGCAGGAATTTGTTCTAGGGATCACTGCTTATTGCTGTCAGCAGGGGACTGGGTCTTCTCCTGGTAAAGTCTTGAGTTCAGGTTTAACAAAAGTCATGTAATCATGGACAGTCATTGCTGGTGTGAGTTTTTCCTTTTTTTTATAGCTTATGATTGAGAAATAGGAAGTCAGCTTAACTCACTGACTTGAAAGGGAAATTTTGATGAGTAAGAACTTAATATTCTTAGTTGGAAGGCAGAATAAACATCTGAGGCCTTTTGTAGAGCAACCTGAGACACTATTACAAATTCCATGAAGTATGGAACAACTGGGGCTTCATGCACATTACTACTGAGAGATGTCTACTTAATTCTTGCTTCTGTCATGAGGTAGCATTTGCTGAGTAGATTATGGGGTATTGTGAGTAAAAGTTGCATAGAAAGTGTTTAAGTTATGTAGTGGTTGTTAACATGCATTCTGTCATAAAAGAGTTTGTTAATCCTGCTGTAGAATCCAGTTCACTGGACAAACACAGCACATAGGCTATATAGCTGTATTACAGATTGTTTAGAGTCTTGTAACAAGTTCAGGTTTCAGCTAAGGTCCTGACTTTCAGTGAGGAGTCAAGAAAAGGATACATCAACTAGGGTAAAAAAAGAAGTCATGGATGAGGCAGTCACTGCTCTCCCACTATTTGTAGTGCTCATTGTTCATAACCAGCATGTTCTAGAATGTTCACGGTAACTGTGATGATACAATGCATACTCTTCACCAGAGTAGTTCACCTACAGCAGCTGTTAGCAGTTCTGAGCCTTACTCTAATGTAAATCCAAACCAGCAGTGCTTTTGCTTTTTGGAAGTTGTTCATGTGAGCCTGTATAGAGACTGGAAGACCTTGAAGGAATGCATCTACAGGGAGTAAAAGACTTCGAGAGACAAATGATGTGGAGTCAAGTCTATATGCAAGAGAGAAGCTAGAATGTTGAATCTCTAGAGTCACTCTGAATGCAAAATAATCCTTTTCTGAAATCACTGCTACTGCAAAGTATAATCTTATTGTAACTAAAGGTTACGGTAGCACTTCAGAAAGATAGTATTTCATACTTTGGCAAAACCTAATAATTTGCATTTTTCTTATCTTTTTCAGATGGAACAAATAAAGAGGGCAAACAAGCTGTTCACTAATGACTGTATATTTCTGAGGAAAACCCTGAATATTCCTGTTATATCAGAGAAACCACTACTGTTCAATGGACTTAACTCACTGGAGTCTCCTGAGAGTGAAACTGTTGACAGCTCCCCTTCTTGTGAGGAAGGACTAGTGACAGTTCAGGAAGAAAGTAGTTCTTCTCCCAGTCCTCAAGAACCTGACAGTCAGCCCACTGCGCCAGAAGAACTATCTGCCAAAGATTTTCTACAGAGATTGGACTTGCAGATTAAGTTATCCAAACAAGCAGCCAGAAAACTAAAAGATGACAGTGTCAGGTAAATGCCACTTTTAGTACTAAGCACCTTCATTTCATCCTGGAGGCTTTTTAGTCTAAGCTGAACCCTCTTCGTGGGTGTCTCAGACAGCAACTGTAGCTTTGTCAACAGCAAGTCTATGCTATCTTCATACACAAGATACATTTACAGTACACCACACTAGCAGGTGCCTTGACAGTGTTTATAAAGGGTACCTCAGTGTATGTTGTTGATAGAATTGCAGTACTGTCCTATGGGAGCTACAAGGCCAGTGTTCTGCAATATGCCTTGCTATGTAAGCGAGCAACTATTGAAGCAAACCCAGTTTGCTGTAGAGTACTAAGGCAAAGCCTATGTGGAAGCTGGCTGTGTACAGCCAAGCATGGTTTTTCTCTTGTCCCAAGCTGACTTAGAATTGCAACAATATTCTTCACACTGCAGTTTCTTCCACTTAAGCATCTTACCCCCTTTCCCTGTGCAGTCCCTCCCTTTGTGGTTCCACCTATGCAGGCTTCTTTAATATTTTTTGTTACAACCAGAAGTTCCAATACATTTTAATCTTAGAAAAAGTGGCACCTTTTAACCTCTGCCACAGTGACAGCATTTTTCCTGACAATAAAAGGTCATGAGAAGGAACCTCTGCAGGGAACTGCCATCTCTTTTACCATGGGGAGCAGTTATGCCAGCAGACACATACTTCACTTCTGCGACCTTGTCTATGCAAAACTTCTACCCTCATCCCAGTTCCCTTCAAATACTGATATCTTCAAGGACCAAATGTGTTGAGCAGATAGTCCCATTGTTTTTTTAAATAAGACAAAAGATCATTTCAGCAACTTAAGCTTTAGTCAGTATGCAAAAATTTGAGGGGAAACACTATTGAATGTAGTAACTGGACAAGCCGTATTTGGAAAAATACCTCATAAGACAACTGCAGAATGTTATTTGTTATCTGTTGTACTCCATATACAGCTCTCCATTGCAGTTCCTAAACTTGAAGTCATAACTTCTCACCATACTCATGAGCCTCGTTTGGTAGATGTTATAACATCTCAAATTGCTCTTTACTTTGGTCTTAATGTCACCAAGAATGTGTACATATACATACACCACTTCTGATCAGATCTGGTATCTGTCTCAGGTACAGGTATCTGTTTCATAGTCAGAAACAGCCTTCTGCTACAAAGGCGGCTTTTGGTGAATTTCTTTAATCTTAACTCTAAGTCACTCCTGTAAGTGCTCTCAGAGGAATGAGAGATACTAACTTCTGAAGTCAACTTCTTCCCAACAAATTGTCTTGCTGTTAGAGTGAGGAGCACACAGGTACAGATTCAGAAGTTAAACTTGAAGAGCAACACAAGTAGACAAGTGCCAGAGACTGTAGAACGTGACCCACTCAATTTGTGCTCACTGCCTTTCACTCTTAGAGAGTATGAAAACATGTAGTTAAATCTACATGTAGTATTACTTTTACTGGAGAGTTTCACTGAGCAAGGAATTGCTTAATGAATTCTCCAAGCAGGCATATTTACCCAAGATGCAGCTCTCAGTGAACAGCCTGAGGGTGTAAGCCATTTTTGTTTTGAGCAGTGTTTTTATAGCAGGCCAAAAGAAATGCATAAGTATTAATATAGTTATTTGTAGTGTGCGTAATGAACTCATGTATTTGCATGTTAGGAAAGAATCTGTTATTAGTTTTAGCCACACATGGCAGAAAAGCAACTTAAAGCACTTGAGAAAGGTGCTTGAAGCATTTTATGTATGTCTCAGGATGCTGAAACCAAAATTAAGTTTAGTGATGCTTTTTGTATCAGACAGTTGAACAACAGATCTAATACAGCCTCTTTGAAGAGTACTTAGTTTTAGAGTAGCGTGATAGGCTAGAACACTAAGGCCATCTGCTACACTTCGAGACAGGTCATGTATTTCTGCAATTGCATTTTCAGTGACTGATTTTGAAAACACTAATTGAATACAGCCACTCTAATTGTTATTGCTTCTATGCGCCAATGTAATTAACCAGCATGCAGCACTGGAACAGGTCCTTATGTCGTCATCTGCTCAGTTGCCTAGAACTGAGCCTAGGAAAGAATAAGGTGTTGAAGCATGTGAAATTTATAACAAGTTCAGTTAATTTGTCCGATTGTTCACCATCATTAGCCATCAGCTAAGAAAACAGAACTGTAAGGAGGCTTCCTGTGGACAACTGGGTTTTCAGATTTTCAAAAGCTGAGCTCATGAGCTTAGATTGCTGCCTTGTTTAAGTGTGGATACTAGAGGCATCTAAAGATTGGATTGAAGTTTACTTGTTCAATCCCAAGTGTGCTCAGTCTTATGGAAGTAGTTAATATGCATCAGGCACAACAACACGCAGTAGCTTGCAGTAGGTCTCTTTCTGTGCTTGCATCCTGCTGGGCTAAGTGGCAGCAGCGAACGAGAAGAGACGGCACTACAAAACGTCATAATGTTTTGCTGTTCCTTTTCCTGAAGGGAAATGTTGCAATTACTTAGCACTTGGCTATTTTAAGCATCTTTAAAGTGAAAGAAGAAAACTGTTCAGTCATGAAACATACACATACTGCCATGTTGTTGCTTGTGGGCCATGGACTAAAGCTACTGCTGTATAATCTTGCTTCACGTAAAGGTTGGTTTGTTTTTAAACCATCTGTAATATGCTGTATTTGCTGTGTACAATTCTGAAGTTCTTCAGTAGTATTTCCTGACCATTACGTGGATTGTCAGTCTGTTCATTTAGCACAGTAGTGCAGCTTGGAATAGAAGGCTGAAAGCTGTTCTTGCCAACCCTTACTGCAGCATGCCTCAGCCTCGTGCAGAAAACACTTCTGGCCAGTGCAGCAAGTCACTGCTTTGGTTAGGTTCAAGCAGTCTCCTAAGATATAGTTCTTACATCCCTGCCACATAGAGAAACCTCTCAAAGTTGGCTGCAACCCACATGCCAGCCTTCTGCCCCATATTGAAGATTGCCATTGAGAGCCCATAGTCCAAGTGCATATCTCTGCTTCTGCTGTGAAATGAACAGCTTGGACTAGTTGTACACTTCAAAATGGCAATTTTGTCACATTGACAGTAAACAGATTGTTTCCTGAGGATTTTTAATAGCAGCACTACTTTGGTTTATGCAGTCATTGCATTAGAGCTTGTAGACAACTATTTTCTGCTAATAAAATCCAAGTGATCAGTCTCAATATTGATTGATGCACAGGGAGTATACGTTAACAAATCCACTCAGGGAATATCCTACAGCAACAAGACACAAATATAGCTACAACTGTGATAGACTCTCATCCTCATCTCATTTGCCCTGTTTCACATTCTCTACCACTGAAAACTTAAAGCCAAAGTAGAACTTTTTAAAAAAAAAAAAAGTTGAGAGCAAAAGTACTAAAACTCCAGCATGCTCTCTGCTTGTTTATCCTGTACGCTAGTGCCAATTCAATAAGAAACACTAAAGGATAGTTAAACTGTACATGTTCTGATGTTGAAGTCTTTCAGCTTTACTTATTTTCAGCTTTCTGTTCTGGAAAACAATGAGAATTCCAGGTATGTATGATGAACAGTAGCATACAGCACATAGCAGTGTCCATTAGGAAAACTAGTTATCTATGTTTTTGTGACAGCTTTACTGTTGAGGCATGATATCTGTTCCTGATCTGATGATTATGACATTTTCTTTCTAGAGAGGAGGAGAACGAGGAAGGTCCCTATGCAGCTTCTTCATATCACCAGTAGAAGACAGATGTGATGGCCTGAAAACTTTCCATGAAATCAGTTCTTAAAGAACTAAATGGTCAGTAATTCAAAAAAGTCTTTTGGACTCATCATCATGATGTACTTTATATAAGTCATGAATGGGTAATTGCACTGAAATTGACCTCTTCTGCCTTCTGTAGGTTGATGTCCTTATGCTATATCAACAAAGGGTTTGAGCCTTCCAGATCTAGCAATGGCCTTTTATACCCCTTCTGTGCAAACTGTAGCATGGTAGCAACAATATATCCTTGAGGTCACCCTTTACGCAGGATGTTGATCTTTAAAGATTTTGTAAATACTTGTTAGAGTGAAATTTAAGTATTTAAAGTGTTAAATAAGTTTGCTTGTAAATGATAAACCATAAATGGACATTTACTTAGCAGCCAGGCAGGTTTGCTGTGAAAGCTGTCTTCTTCAGGGCTGCAGACCTTGCCTCTGAACTGTGTGTGTCTGTGTGGTTAAGAACATCTGTTTATTTCTAGAAAGTGGAGTTTGACTTGTTTTGATTAGTTAAAGCCTTTATCATTAAAGAACTGTCTGCAAACTGGATTTTTGCTAATAAAAGGGAAGAGTTACAGCAAGATATTTTTCTTTCGTGAGATACAGCACTGGAATATCAGATGTGTGTTCTTGTGTGCAGTTATATATTGTGTGGTTTTAATAAATAAAGAAATTCCAACATGTTTATTCATTATGAACTTGGTTCTAGTCTGGCTTTTATGAAGAAAAATTTGTCTAATTACATGGTCTATTAAACGCTAATTTCATGGCAAATGTGATCCTTCACTATATACAAAGCTCTACCCATTCCTCTTCCTCTACACACAAAGATTTCATAACCCAAGTGTTTACTAGGTATAAGAAAATATTTTCTGCTCATGAGAATGCTAAGGACTACTTGATCTACACAGTTGTACAGTCAACCAAAACCTTTCATCAAAGTGAACAGGAAACAATGGCAAGCCTTCACTGATCTAAGATGTCAGTATTCAGGTCTGCAAATTGACCCTGCCTGAGGAAGGCAGAGTACAAACTGCCTTCACTCTTTGCCCTGTAGTTAATACATTAGCAACACATTGTTAATCATATTAGATTTTTTCCTCAATTATTCAACAAACTTCACAAAAGCTTTCCAGTAAAGAACTGCTGCATCCCTGCTGTGACAGATACTGTTTTCTTTTTACTAGTTTCCAAATTTACTAAGACTAGAAATAAGCCATCAAAAAAACCCTAAAAAACAAACCAGACACCTGGAAATAAGAATTCAGATCTAGGCAGAAACTGGTATTCTCCTGGAGCTTGCAGTAATTCACACCCAGCAAGTTCATTCAGGTTCTAGTGATCCCGTAGAAGCCTGCAGTGTCACACAAACTACCAGGAAACAGGAAGCATAGTGAAGAAAAGCAAGCATTAACTTTTAAGGAAACCAGTGATATAGTTTTAGATCTACTGGATTTTTTAAATTGGGATTTGTGACTATTGCTTAGAGATACTCATTTCCACTGTTGCCACTTGACTTCAGCAGGACAGTACCAGAGCCAGAAGAAACTTTTTAAAGGAGATCCCAGCTTAAGGCCCAGATATGTTTTGTAACCTTTCAGAAAGAAGTAAGCCTTCCTTCTGAACGTTTGCCATTTTAATACCCTCCCCTATGCAGCCCACAGGGCAGGGGTGCTTTGTTAAACAGCTCAGAAATACAGCTTTCCTCACCCAGCAAGCACAGCTTCCAGCAGCCACTCGAGGCTGATCGATCTCCTGACAGCTACATTTCACCTCACACTTGGCTGAAGTACTGCCACGCTCACAGGCTGAAGGATCTCCACAGAAGTGGCAGCAGGCTGTCAGTGACACGATTCACTTGTCCCTTCCTGACTGAGGAAGCCATAAAGAAGCACAGGGGAAGCAGCCACACTGCAGGCCAGGAGCAGGAGATGCAGTCAGGCAGAGACCCACCTCCACACGCCTTTCTCCTCAGACAGGAGCAGCCACACAGACCTCGGTCAGACCTCGCAGCTCAGGCCAGCAGCACTGTGACTGACCCACAGGGTCAGTACAATGCACCAGTATTCAACGCAGCATCCGCAAATGCAGCCCAGAGACTCCCAGCCTACCTGTTCCACACAAGCACATTCCCACAGGGAGGATTCCAGCACCACCATTAACAACAATAAAACAATACAAGCTGCCTGCAAGAGGCCTTACCTTGCCAGCCACAGCCCAGGGCATGCTGCTGCTCCTTGGCCTGCCATGCAGCAGGGACAGCTCCTGCAGCCACAAAAACACTTCTTCAGAGCTTGCTTCCCATCTGCAAGGCCCCATGGGCACACTGCTCCAAAGGAAAGCCTCAGCTCCCACCCAGCCCAGGGCACAGCTCTTTTATGGCCTTGGTGCCTCCCAGCAGCCCATGGGGCCTGCAGAGCCCAGGGCACAGCTGGGCCCAGATGAGCCCTCAGGGCCCCACTGGCTCTCCTGGGTGGTGGTGGCAAATCAGTGGGACTGCTGTGGGCAGCCTGCTTCCAGCTGCGTGCTGGCTGAAGTGTGCAGCCCCACCAAAAACAAAGCTGAGAGAAAATGATGCCTGGAAATAGTGTATCTGCAGTGTAACGTCTGAAACTGACAGGCATCTGATAATAGAGAACTGATCTTGGCATTTCCTGTATATTTTTTCATTCCACCTTTAATCTTCTTACACTTGGAACTTCATTCTTTGCGTATATATTTTTACCAGTCACAGAGGCTGTGATTCAGGGTTTGAACGGGGACATTTCAGGCAGAAGTGAGGCACACAGTGCAGATTACATTCCTTGTTTTGCAGCTACTCTGCAGTGGACAAATCTGCACATTCGTGGTTTTTACAAATTTCTTGAGTCAAAGCTTGAAAGTCAAAACCTGGGCAGATTTGAACTAGGGTGTTTTTAAATGAAATGCAGGACATATTCAATAAAATGCTTTCAGTTGAGATCCATTAGTAATGTGGCTGGAGCCTATTAAAGCCAATTGACTCAGCCCTCGGGTGCTGCGGTTCCCTGAGTGTTCTGAGGGCCCCCCCCTTCCTGCAGCCCCCAGTGACCAACTCCTATTGCTCCGTGCTCGGGGCCTGCTCAAAAGGCTGGGCATGGGGTAGAAAAGATGCATTCTCCTTAACACACAAAAGCAGCCTTATACTACCATAGCTTGTAGTAAAGTGTTTAATAAAGTACAGTATCAGACACAATAGTCTAATAGAAAAACTCAAAATGTGAATACCATATATATTGTACGCATTACATTTTCAGTGATAATTCTGAGAGTGAAGGTTTTCTGAAGGATCCAGCAGAGATATAAACAACATAGAAACTGTTTTTTGTAATTTTAGAACCAGAGTTGTGCAGGTGTTGAGAATACCTTTCTCACCAGGAAAAAGGAAATCACTGACAGAAGATGATGTATCGATTATGTACTAAATACACTAGCAGCAGATGTCCAGTGTTAGTGTGCTCCAAGTGCTCCCTCAAAATAAGCACTGTGCTGCAGTGCAGGCTGAAATTCAAGTCACTAAGTTTGGTTTTATTTAGCATAAGTCAAACCCTTTCAGAAATGTGGGTGATTTGTCAGGCTGGCTGTATTTTTACTGTCTAGTCCTGAAAGGTGAGCAACTGATAGATGCTCATCTGATGTACAAATGATCAAACCAGTAGCTGAGGCATTCAAATAACAAGTTATATGGGCTTAGGGAGGATGGAAGTGGATCTTGTTTGAAGAACCATTGCTGGGATTGCTTATCTAAACATCAGAGGGCTTGATCAGTTCTCAGCTAGACATCGTGTTGGTCTAATGATGTCTCCATATATACCATAGGTGATACAGAGCAGCAGGGTAAGAACAGAACAGGTCCAAGAACATGTGTACTCTGAACTGCAATCAGGTCATACCCGTTGTTCAGACTTTTTTTGGTAAATGTTGTCAACTATATTTTGTTGAAGTTGGAACATTCGGCAAACTGTGAGGTTAAAAATACTGGACCAGTCTTCGTGGACACAAACTGTTTTATAATCACAGGTTGTTGGCATCTTTCCGTTAGTTCCAGACTCCTGCACAGATGTCTGAGAGGCCAAAGAGAGAAACTAACTTCTAACAAAACGAAACAAAAATGTCATACTACACATTACATTGACAGGAGAAGAAACTTTGCTTTTTACAAACTATCCACTGGGGAAGGAGAGCTCATCTACTTCCCCAGCTGTAAAGGTCTATGGATATGTCTCCTGATTTCTTTTGCAAATCCAAATTGAGGAAACAGTGCACTTTTTCAGTGTGATAGTCACATAAGAAAGTAAGTTATAAGCTGTTGTACAAAAGAAAAAAGAGATCTAAAGGGACAAGAAGACTTTCTGCTGTTTGGGAACATTAGCGAATTAAAAAATACAGACAGTTGAGAAGAAAACACTGATTTGAAATTACAGGAATTCCTTTTTCTTAATTATTTTCTCTTCCATTTCTAAGGAACTATTTTTCAAAGAACAATACACTTTTGAATACTGTTTTGACCTTAACAACGATATCACCATTAGTGACTGATACTGCAGTTCAACGATCCATATCAGCATGCACTTTTTGGATGCTAGAGAGCATTGACTGGCCTATGTGTCATCAGTTTTCCAAGAGCTATGTTGTTACACCTCATTGCTATCACATTCATTTAATAATTATTATCAATAGTGTTCCGTTGATAATGTTCAGTTGATAATTTATGTTTCACAGGGATGCCAAAGTTCACTTCATTTGACTGAGAAACATCGTTCAAATTTCCTCCTCCACCTTGGTGTCCAAATGTGCTGAGGAAATAGGAAGGGAAATGATCTCCCATTTAACACAGAACTTGGTGCTACGCAGGCAGTGCCCTCAGTCTCCCTTCACTGATAGGCAGATTCTGACCTGAGCATCAGCTAACATTTTGTGACTGGAGTTCATTTAGGGAAATGACTGCTGTGTGGGATATGTGTCAGGATTTGCAGCTTAGGATCTCAATTTAAAATTTACTTTTTAAAAAACATCTTTACTTTTGCTCTTACTTCATGAGTTCTTCATGCATAAAATCATCCATTCACTTCAATATGCAAAGATTTCTTAAACCATTCTTCATAAACTCTAAGTTGAGGAAGAATAAGAGTGTTGTTGTTTTCCTTTCTCACCCTTTGGGTACCAACTAATTGGCTAGTGATAGCAAACGTGACAAAAAAATACTTTTCCAACATTATACTGCTCAAAACAGAGCAAAGTCAGTAAGCAGACCACGGACTTGATATTCAGATATTCAGAGATGCTGAGATCTGATAGGTTTGTTAAGTCTTTCAGAAAAAAACAGGGCTCATGTTTCTAAAAGCATCTCTAGTTGCAAACTCTCTTTCCCTGCAAAATGGCTTTAATTGCATTCCCTTTTTTTTTTTTTTTTAAAGAAAGTAATGGTTATTTACACTTGTTATCAGGCTACTCACATCAGGAATTCAGCAAATGCATGCACAATCATAAAATGGTGCACTAAAGAGAACTTTTATACATGCTGGATGAACACACAATGGGGAGAATACAGCTCTTGAAAATGAAAGGCAGCTGTAGTGTCAAAGATGTATCAGTTAGCTAATGACACTGTGCTCCAAGGTATACAACACTACACAGAAGAAACAGAAGAGTCAAGAAAAAAATGCTATTAGGAATTTCAAAAAAGATCTCTAGGTGTAAAATATTATTAAAATTAATGAAAACTGTAATAGGTAAATTATTTTCAAATGTTTTATTGAAAGAACTATGAACTATTTTCTAATAATGCCCTTTACATCGTTGCATCTATAGAAAGCTAGTGGAGTGAGAGCAAAAAGGTGCAGCATTAAAAGACTTCTCCATCAGAAATGATTGGTTCATCTACAAAAGTAAACCAAACAAAAATAAATCAAAGAGAGCATTATGTAAATGTTTACCCTGTCCAATAGAAATTCAGTGTCAGAAGTTGGTGTTTAGATTTGATTTGCAAGTGCAGGAAAATACAGTATGCAGCCAGTGTACAGAGCACTACAGCTCTCCATTCCTCTCTAGAAAGTTATCAGTACAGTGTAAAGGAGTGCTTCTAACGGTATCCTCAAAACAACAGATCGCAAGTCATGGAGCTGGGATGGGGGGAAGCTACTCTAGTTTCCTACAGGTTTGGCAGCCACTGGCTTTTCACAGGCTGCCATATATGCGTTTAATTACATCAGCCTCTTCCTTGTCCAGGATGCCCTTGTCCACATACGCATCCGCTTGCTGATCAATGAAATCTCTCAGCTTTGAAAGATCATAATCTGAAAAATAAGAATACATTTATGCAACGAGTTACACCCATAATATTGCTTCACTTAAGGAACAATGCCATTGCAAAGTTAATCCAACAGATGCACTTCAGCTAACGCAAAGGGAATGCACTACAAGTGCAGCTTGTAAAAACAGTAAAAAAGAAAAGCATCCCCACAAAGTCGTCTTCTATGTCTTGGTGGTTTAACTACTCAAGAATAATAATCACCTCTTGTTCTTGATTGCTCGCTGGCAAATGCTAAAGTAAGAATATTTTCTGGTCCAGAGATTTGGTGTTCTAGTCTGCATGCAAAAGCTGTTGTTAAAACCTTATCATTTTCACAGTTGTCATGGATTTAAATGAAAATATTAAATCGACTGTTTCCTATTAAAATCCCAGTAAAATTTTGACATACTACAGACACCTGCATCAAAAATTGAGTTCTTAGAAAACTCAAGAAAGCAACTTCCTGGAACTAAATGGCAATGGTATTATTATTTACCTTTAAACAGAACATAACATTCTGATTTGAAAAATATGTCAGAGTAGTCTTTGTGACCATGTTACTGTTAAATTGGTCTTTGACAGTCTTTGATATCAACCTGCAATACTCTACTGGAAGGTCCTTTCTCCTTTTTTGATAGATGGCTCCATCTATGCAGCATGATTCATTCTATATACATTAAAAAATATTTTCCTATGGTAGAAAACATCACTATTTCTCATGAACAGAATTCTATTTCAGAGCAATCTTTCAAATAACTTAAAAAGGTAACGTAGTGTGTAGGTTAACTCTGCCAACAGATCCAGTATATTCTCATATAAACACAAGTTTCAGTTACATCATTTACTGCATGAAACATAAAGCTTTATTTGTTAGAATCACAAGGTAGCAGTCTGGAAAACGTCAATGCCTTAAGGGCTTATATTAAGTTAAATGAATTAATATCTTTCAAAAATCAGATTCATCCTTAATATTTCAGTGTAAGTGACTTATTCCATGGACAGAACACCAAAGTGATGTTAACACTGATGTAGTAGTGCAGTCCAATGTATATCACCATATAGCAATAAATGAAAGGACTTTCAAGCTGTATATTGTGAACAAAGCAGAAAAAAAAAGAAGCTAAGTCATCACAAAAGAAGCAGAAAGACATTAAAGAAGCAAATTAATGCTTGTGATCTTTTTTGTAACAGTGTAAGGCAGTTACAAGTGACTAACGCAGAAAACGTGTTCTCAGAACTCCCCACTGCTTCAGGGATGCCCTCTCCATATCTAAGTTAGTAGGGATTTTGCCATTGGCTGTACTGAGGCCAGGATTTCACTTCCAGTCTGTTACTGGCTAAAGAGAACATAACCCGTTTGTGTCTTCATCCTATCTCACTAATACATAATTAAATAGCAATTTAATAGTAAGGTTGTGAGATTTGATTCATGTTGATAGAATGACAGTAAAAGATACCATGGAATGGAAATGAATGAAATGACAAAAACTAAATTAATATCCACATTACCTACAGTAAAATTCTTAGGCTCATTTTTGTTCTAGAATAATATTTACAACTCCATCATTACATGGAGATGTGAAGGTTTAATTTCTAAACAAATAAAATCTACATGAGATTACAACCATTAAGAAATCCTATTCTGGCTAATTTGTATATGCTATGGCAATTTAATTTGAATTTTTTTTTCTAGAACTTGGTGTCTGTTAATCTCTAATACTTATTTGCAGGCTATTAATTTGTGCAAGTAATTAGAAAAAATCAGCTTTGCTTTATATTCACCACAGCAGCTGCAGCATTGCACCGAGCTGTGGAACAGCTACAGTAAAGGAAGCGAGGTCTTATTTGCATATTCAAATCTAGCCATTTGCCATCGTATCCTACAATTAATTACAGAAGTTATTTTTATTCCTAAATGGCTACTGTTAGCATCATGAAGCTATAAACTACCTAAGCATTCGGAGAAAAATTCAAACGTACTCTTTGCATCTATGAGTTACACGACTCACAGCTGTGTTCTGTGGAGACTAAAAAGTAACAGAATGCACAGCAGCCTACACCTAACGGTGGGAGAGGTGTTCGTGTACACAGGAGAGGAGCTGCTCTTAAAGAGCACTTTAAGGGACTTCCGAGGTTTCAGAGATCAAGCCAGGTCTCGGAGGTATTAAGGGGGGTTCCACAGAGCCAGAGGGACAGACTTGTGTTCTTCCTGGGTATGCAAACAGACCCTGGGCACAAAAGGCAATCAGGCCAAAATCTAGGCCTTTGACATGTTTGTCTTCAAATCTGCCAGACCACTGAAGATAACTTGCCTCCAAATGAGACAATTGATATTTTTAAACTGGGAAAATGCAAAGAAACATTTCCAAGGTCATTAGTTGTTAAATATTAACTTCTACTGAAATTCATATAAAGATCGACAAACATTTGCCTGAAGAAATGCTAAACCCCTTCAAGTATAGCCAGTGAGTAAAACAATCCATGAATAAGAGTAGAGAAGATGGCCATTTTAATACATGAATTCCTTTGTGAATCATTTTTCTGCTAGCTCCCAGATACTAGCTGATAGAAAAGAAGTGATTGATAAGCCCATAAATTACACCTAACCTGGTACTGAAGAAACAGAGCACAATGCCTTCACTGTTGGATAAGCTTACTGTGACTGCACTGCCTTTGTCATCATCCCAGCAGAACTGAATTAGCATTTTCCAAAAATAAAAATTATGGAAAAGATACAATAATGATAATGCATCAGAAGAGCAAGGACTGTATTCTAATTTTGTCATAACTTACACTCACGTTAAGGCCCATTTCCATTGCCAGAGGACAGCAAAGATATTTTAGTGCAGATGAAAATCCATTTATACAGAAAGCTGTGCATTCAGCACTAACACGGTGGATCCATTTTCTGGAAGTATTAACATCACTACACCTTAATGCATTTCCAAGCAGATAAAATGCTATTGATCTGCACAGCCATTTTCGGGCTGCAGTAGTGCAAGAGGAAAGGTTACTGCGAAGAGAAGTGAGGGCTGCCCTGTCAGTATGTGTGATACAGAGAAACAATGACATGTGACTGAGATCTAATTATTATAATGAGTAGTTAAACAGAAATAGTTATTAGAAGTGGCAGGAAAACTCCTGAGCAAATTGTATGCCTGCTGCAAACTGTTGTTGTCATTGTGTGGAAACGGTTCTATGATAGGAAAAAATAAGGGGCTTGAAATAAAAAGTCCTTCCTATTATGGACTTCCTGTATAGGAAAATGAATGCGTTGGGCTGTAGACACGGACTTGTCTCTGAAATGTAATTCATGTACACTTCAGCACACAGAGGGGCTGATTAACCAGGGCTAATCTTATCTCAGATCCCCTTCTGCTTGGCTGGCTCATGAAGGATTCTTCTCGCCAGGCTTCACGTCCCCAGGGACGGATCCCTGAGCTAAAAACCATCACATAAAGAGCAGGTGACAGAAGAAGTCCCAGCAATAGCAGAAAGAAGGGATAGGAGTCTGGTTTTATGTGAGATCTTGAGGGAAAACATGAATGGATAAATAAAGATCTGTGAAATACAAGAAATCCTGCTGCTGTTAGATTCCTCCCTCCAGCTCTCATACAGTCGTGCCTCTGAGGAAGACTCCAATGGTGGAGCAGCTGGTGAGCACCCCCTGTGCAGTTGCTCCAGCCAGTGCTCTCCTTCTGCACAGCGTTGCGTGTGAGCCATATAAGTCGTTAAAGTAGATTTGGGCTGTAATCCAATATGTTACTGTGCTAGTGACATAGGTTTGTATCTTAACTATTCAATTTATGATTATAAATCAAAACTCATTGCTATTTGTGATGGTATGCACGGTGCTAGCCAGATGCACTGAGCTTTTCTAGACATATCCAGGCACTTAAACAGATGTTTACCTAGTGTATAAAATCATAATTAAAAGATATGTTGACGAACAAATGAAACACTTGACGAAATTGACTTACTATTATCTGGTGACAAGTAGACCACCATGACTATTGGGATGGCACATGACTAATTTCTGGCTGAGTCACTGTGTGGTTTGTGGCCAGTGGCTGTTTGAGACACTTTACATGAGTTTGCCTTAGTTTGCTCTTTTCATTTATTGATTTAACTTTACATGACCTATATTATTTAACTCTAATGTCACCTATTATCGCTATAATGCAGACAAGCACAGTTTCATATCAGTGTTATTTAACATGTAACACAATGCTGTTACACAATTTAAATTACATGCTTTGTAATGTGTACGGTGCCCATCCCGATGTTTAAGCTTTTTACTTCATACCTTCTTTGTTACCTTGTTTGTTGTGTTTTTTCAGCCATTCTATGTTCTTCTTGATTGCTTCCAAGTATGCCTCAGTTTTTCCTAGAGGAAAGGATGAGAAAGAAATTAAGCACTTACATCGATGATTGATGCAGCTTGTTTAACAGAGCAAAGTTGGTTACAGCAAAGGCAGATTAAAACTATTCTTAGTTTCTGTTTAAAAGCTGAGTCCTGTCAACCTTAGTCAGTCAGAATTCCCACAGATGGCTGGCAGGTTTTATCTGCACAAGATTAGTCATTCACAAACTTAGAATCATGGGCTTTTTTGATCTCTGAGCGTAACTTTTGGTGGCATCCACAGGTACTGTGTGTGAATTGAAGGCAGCCTGTAGCTGTTTGATCATAAGAACTGTTCAGCAAAAATGAAGCTGTTAAGACAGCAGGGAATGACTTAAATAAGACTGAAAGCATTGACTAGCTGCTCGTATGCAAAGCGTCAGAAATCTTCATTCATCAATACTAATAGCATATAGCAGATGTAAGATTGTGAATGTTATGGAAAAGACGAGATGAAATATAGCTACTTACACACACTGAGAAAAAGGAAGTATTAAAAGCATTAAAATTACCATGATAAGTCCTTTTTGTAGATGAAATTTTAAAGTGATGGCTATTTTTGGACCAGAAAGCACACAAGATAGAATTAGTTCCAGGATTACCTAATAAAGTCCCTAAGGAAATATTCCAGCTAACGGATTTTGAATTCTTAACTTGGCTGGATCTTTATTGATGTAATGCTCTAACATTCATCACGAAACAAACCCACTGTGATTAGCCTGTAGAAGGCTACTGTATTAGTAAGTGGATACAGGATCAGATATAGTGTAAATTTTGAGCTGAGAGTGCGGAGCTACTAAGTTATGAAAGAGCAAAGAATATTGCATAATGAGTCAAAGAGCTAAACACTGACCTAATTTCAACATCTAAAAAGGCTGAATGTTTTTTCTGAAAGTAAAATAAAATAACCTGAACCAAACTGAAGAGACAAATCTTCAGTTGACAAGGGAAACATGTTCTTTATCACTTCCCATGGCTACTGAGACCATTTTTCTTTACTGAGAAGTTGGATGGCCATCTTCAGATATTTTTCTCTTCTGTGCTCAAATAACCTCTGTTGGAAAAAATGTCTCCTGCCATCTGTGACTGGCCAATAACTTGTAAGTCTACACTGGCCACAGGACTGAGCCAGGTGACCGGTGACCTACAATCTCTAGCCTTGATTGCTGCAGTTGAACATCCTGCAATGCAAACATGCAAACAAAAAAAGGATCGATGCAAAGCAGGTTATGTGGTTTTTTATTTATTTGTTTTTAATTAAATAACTACAAAACATAGGTGCTTAAGCTGGGTACTTAGCAACGAGAACACACTGAAAGGTTTCTGCCCTAACATACTCCTTCACAAGTTCTGCATCCATGACCTGACAAATCTCTTCTCTGCACATCCATTCCTAAGGAAGCCCATCAAGTCTGGCCAATAAATTGCTGATTAAAAAGGTTTTTGAGTACAGAAGCAAGAATTTACTCTGGAGATGCATCCAGACTATGGAACTCACTCTGTCAAAAGATGTGGCTGAGCCTGGAGCTATATACCGTAACTGTTACTTGCCAAACACATTCCTCCAACTTTACTTCCTCTCAGTAAGCTCTTCATCCACACTCAGACATAGAATGAACTGTCTCTTGTCTTATAAGTTTACATACAAACCACTTCTAAGAATTATTTCTACTACAAGCTGAGAGACAAAAAATATATGTATCTGAGAGCTGTGCTGGATGCCACAAAAAATATATATTAAATGAATATATATATATGCTAACATACTGGTAAAATAATACCAAAGATAGGACAAGGTTCTGGTCACTCAAGGCATACGTGTGTAGCAAAAACAATGGCTGTTTTGTACCTCTGGGCTCTTCACTGTTTCCTGCTGCATTTTGTTCTTCATTTTTTGTGGAATCCTTTGAGATTTCATATTCCTTTTCCATTTTAGCCGCTTCTTCCTTTGTGCTGTCTGCTTCTTCACTACTCTTGTCTAAGGAAATGACAAGAAGAACAATTCAGTATCCTATGTTCCAAAAGCACTTCTTCATTATGTCAGTATGATCTCTAGGATGTAAAACATTTTCACTGATGATTGAGGAATAAACCCATTGGAAACTGTCTCAGATTGTTTTCTAAAGGCCAAATCTCCCCAGAACTCTGGAAACAGGAATGTCTGTGTCTGCTCTTACAAAAAGTAGCTAAACACAGGTAATTAAAATACAGTAATATGCAGTTCATAAAGGCACATTCTTTGTGCAGAAAAAAAGGATAGGAAATTTGTCATTCAGCAGATCCAAAGGTGACAAAGAATTAGTTTTTAATCTAAGTCTTAAAAAAAAAATTCATATGGCTTATTTTTGTATATGAGTAACATCTGGACTTCACTGAAGAAAAGCACACTCTTGTGAATGTACTTGTCAAAGACTGGCCAACTAAGGAAAAATTCCTCTCTTCCTGCGCGTTTAGACACCCACGCTGTGGCTGCAGGCCCTTGAGGGACCATACCTTTAACTAGAAGTCTGTCTTCTAAGGCAATTAACCTGTTTTTAATGGAACAGATTGAAAAACGTGTTATTAAATATCAATCTCCAGGAGAAAATGTTATAGAGTAAGTACCTGCTGGTAGCTTTGGTTTGGTTTTAGGGGAAGGATTCTCAAGCTTCTTCTTTGTCTGCGCAGCTATCATTGTATCTAAGTTTTCTAGAAATCAGAGCAAAACAAAACCAAACTCCAGTTATTCTTCAAAAGCTATGATACAGAATCTATACAATATTCTCTACAAGTTTGAACGGTAAGTAGAACTCTACAAGAACAGTCTTCATCCTTGTCTCTGAAGAATTAACATAGAACCAACACTAAATCTTAATCAACCTTAAGTGAGAAGAAATACTTGATTATGACAACAGGAGGAACAAATATGGCCAGTACACATAAATACAGCAAAAGTGTGGATCTGGGTTCTAGTTATTTAAATCATGTCAGTCACAAAGTATAAATAACAGTATCTGTAGCAATTTACTCCAGTGAAAGCAATGAAAGGTTCTAGCAAGACTATGAGATATGTACTTCATCCTGATAGGATAATATTCTCCCAAACTGCTTATCTGTCAGGATTTTATATAGTTTCATTGGAAAAGAAGTCTAATAAAAGGTTTAAAATGATATTTAGATTAAATAAATACTTAAACTGAACTGGTTTTCAGAATTGCTGAGGTCAAGCATTTATCAGAAAACCCAGAAGACAACGGTGGCCACGTGTACACATCTAAAATCTAGCAAATGTTTTCCTATGCAAATTTTAGGGCTGAACTCAAGTAAAGGCACCATTTCATTGGGATGTATTTTTCAGATACAATAATTGTGTGCCTATGTGTGAAAAAAGTCCTTTTAATACAACACTTAATAAATATGCACAAATACAGATCATCACACAGTCACGTTTTCTCAGTCATATTATGGACATCATGCAGAATTTTCTTTTGCTTTATCAGCTTTTTTGAAGATTCAGTTAAACATGGATCAAAAATTTGACAGATGTCAGCTAGTTGGTGGTATATTTTTACAAGACTTTTTTGAATTGCCAACATTCCTTTTACATAAACAGCTGAAATATTCAGTATTAGTTGTGGCAACTGTGGCAGAATAGATCCTATAGGGGTAGTAAATATTATTAGGGCAACGTTTTATCCATCAGCGAGAAGCATGTTTTTCTATCAGAAAGATGCTCAGCACTGAAACGTAAAGATTAGTTTATCAGCAAATGCACTTCTCTTCATGGCAGCTCATCATAAGCCATCTGCCTGGCATCTGATGAGAAGCAGTCCTGTCTGCCTGAATCATCTCTATTTTCTTAGTTACATAAAATTGAAATGTAAGCAGTTTTTGTTGGCAAGTTGCCTGATTGCAACCTGCCAATTCTACATCACACTAGGGTTTTTTTTGTGTGAGTGAAAACTATTTTCATTTGGTATACATCATTTTAATGTGATTTCTGACCTTGTTCTATGCCCTAAGCAGGTCTGGGCTGGGTTACAGACTGGATCAGATACGCTGACGAGGAGAAAAAACGAGCTAGTATTATAGTGGTGGTATTGATGCCTCACTTATCACTGGATCCAGAGCTTATTGAAAAGACTGTAAACATTCCTTTCAGCTGAGCTTAAGATTCTATTTTTTATCCTGAATCAGTACCATACCAGTATTCTGGCAGCAATATAAGGATTTCTCTGTTGCAAGAAGCACAGCTTTTAGGATAAGATTACGCAGCTAAGAACTCTGTGCTTCATTAAAAACATCTTAATGAAAGCAAAGTATTAACCTGGTATTCACCACGTAAATATAATCACTTAAAAGCTCTTTCTAAATTCAAGCGCATACATTATTCCTCTCCATTAATTCATGCAAATGCAAAAATGTCGCTGATTTTATGCTTTAATCCAGCAAAATCTATTAAATTAGGCTTAGAAGTAGTATGTTAAAATACAAAGAAGTACTCAAATGTTGTAAATGCCACACGCACGTAAGCACATTGATTCTTGAATGCGTTTCAGGTTCTGTTCCCAAAGCGGTCACATTTGGGCACTGATGCAGTAAACTTGTATTAGCAGAAAAAAAAAAACCTTTCACAACCACAGTCACAGCCAGGCACCACTACAAGAATGATTTATAAACAATGTACATGTCTTTAGATTTCAATATCTGCATGATGATAATGTTTCCAAAAGTTTGGTTACACTGATAGGCTGCGGCGTTGAAGAGTTCAGATGCCCACATCCAGCAGGTACTACTGAAGGCAACAGGATTGATTTGGTTACTTCTACAAACCCCATCAGGAATTCTACAGTTTCCCTGAGTCTTTTGATTTGGCTAACAATTTTGTTGTCGTTCAATATAGGGTACTAAAATATATCACTACCTTGTCAAGTAGAATCACACGGCAGTGTGCATTGCTTTCCAGCCATCGACATTGAGCCGCTGCATATGAAGTGCAATAGAGTAATATTGACCACTAATTGTCCAAGCTTTGTTACTAAAGCCAGACTGAATATGATAACAAAAATATTCCGTTTTCAAAGTTTTATTTCAACAGCAAATATATGGACAAGTTTATATGAAAGGCCATTTAATAAGGACAATACTTTACAGGAGGAATATTGAAGCTATCTCTCTAGCTGGATGGCCCATCACCATGAATCCCAACATCTCATAAGCAGCTGTATTTTCTGTGTAACAGTGCTCAGTGTGTAAGCCTGTTCATGTTTACGGGGATCATTCAGTGCACCTCCATATATAATAAAGAGAATTTTACCAGAGAACCCCAGTTCTTCTTGAAGAGGGTTTATTGCCTTTTTTTCCAGAGTTAATGTCTTTAACAGCTGGTATTGCTTCAAAGCATGTTTGTACTTGCCATAGGAGGCTAGGCCATGGCTGAACAATGTTTGTTCTGAGTTGCACTGATGGAGTGAGTCATCTTCTGATCTGGGATGTGCCTGGCCAGCAGCTAAGCAACCGAGCGTAGTATCTGGAGGTCTAATAGGAATTGATTACCGTGCCAGTATTGTCTCTCTAGCAACGTAATTTTTACAGAGTAAAAGTTCAGAAAGGTAATGACCTTTCTACAGAGCTGGCCACTTAGTTGAGGTGGCACCAATTAAAGCAACAGAACAACAAGGACTGAGCTAATGGAGGTGACCTGCGTCAGTACACCAGGTCACTGCTCCGGCGGCTGGCTGTCCGAGCAGCAGCATCGTCTAATCCCTGGGACCAGACAGCAGGAGTCAGAAGATCTGGTTTCTGCCTTGCTTCACTTTCTGACTGCCTCTTTGATCTCAAATGACCCAAGCATCCATTTTTCACAAGAACTCCTATTTTGGGTAGGCATTGTGAGACAGCCTAGGCCCAGTTTCCACAGGCGCCGTGCACTGACAGATCCTCTGGGCTGCATCTGAATATGCAAATTCCCACCACTTTTGAAACTCTGTACTGAAGTTTCTCAAGTGGGGTATCCAAAGATCCAAGTCACATAAAAGCAGAATGCTTATCTTTACTTTGTGAGAATATGCTGTGGTAACACCCTCTAAATCCGTGGAAAAAGATATTATGTGAAAAAATATTACAAATTAAATGACTTTTTTCTCATTAGAGAGGCAGAAATGGATGTACTAGTTTCTGAATATTACCACTTGAATTTTTAATGGAATTGTTAATGGAACCCTGACACAGACCTTTCCCTGCAGATAGCTTCATGGTGTTTTCTGGACTCTTGGTAATTTCCCGGCAAAGACTCTTTTATCTGCATAATTTTCTTGTGCCCAGGAGGCAGTTTCACATTCTATCCTTGTCAAACTGACTGATGCTGAGATTTCATGTCATCAAACTTCTGCAGAAAGGTCTGCTAGAAAGGCTGTATTTATCAAGGGAGAAAAACGGATCATCACAGAACCTGAAATCAATCTTAACGACAGATAAAAAATGAGTTTACTTAATGAGTTCACACAGTACGGCAGCTTTGGATGGAAAGCTTTGTGCTGATGACTGCTTGTATGAGATGCACATATGTCAGGCATTAATTCCCCTAGAGTTCTTCTGTCTCCTGCAGTAGGTGATCCCAGGGAGTTTGCAAGGCCTTTTTTCATCTGCGATAAACTTCAGGACATCAGTGTCTGCTTGTGACTGTCCTGTGGGGAACAGCACACCAGCTTAATTCTTTGGCCAAATTCTGCTTGTACCTTACATGAGTGTGGGTACAGGAACTACCAAAATCCAGCACATTTTCACCAATGTAGCAAAAAGCAACCAATGGGTGCTTACTACAATGTAGCCTGAACTCAGTTATCCAGGATATTCCTGTACTTATTACAGTGTTTGTGAGTTGAAACAATCCTTTTAAACTATGTCCATGTGCCAAACAAAATACTAGTAAAAAAGACACATAAAATACCACGATAGCTCCTTACAGAATGGCTAAGAAGCACAGAAAGAGGAAAAAAATGTTCATATAGCGAACCTTACAAATTTGCCTTGCAAATCTCCTGCTCCTTTCCAGCTTAATGTCTTATATGTCAGGATATGGCATTTTCTGTTTGAATCTTCCTGTTTGATTTGTCATGCTGATGGGCCTGAAGTCTAACGATGCCATGAGGAAAGACACATCCACCAGGTGACAAACCCCAGGTAGTGGCATTGCTTGTAAATGGGTTACAGGAAGAGGGTTGCAGTGATTTGAAATAAAACAGCAGCACTATCACTTGGCAATCAGATGAAAAGCAATTCAAACAGTAAAACACAAGAAGATAGGTATGTTTTGAGGTGAACAAAGCTCTGGCCAAGTCTCCTTAATTGTCCTTATTTAGTTCTCTACTTTACAGACTATTTCTCAGATTTATCTCTTCAGTATTCCAGAGGCATTTCCTTTGCACTGCTCCAGGTCTCTACAGCTGCATGGTACAGTCCTTCCCTAATCCTTCCCCATCCTGAGGTTGCCACAAGGCCTTTGCACCAGCTTGGTCTGTTTGGATGGCATACACTTCTTAAGCATCGTGGTTTGGGACTGCAGCAGCACACAGATGTCTCCACTGCAGGAGTGGGCTGGAGTTTAATTTTGAAAGTTCAGTGACACCTTCTTCACCTCACACCCACATCTCAAATCATAACTTAGGATCTCAGTGCTCAGCTGTCATAGATTTTCAGGCAATGCACTTATTTATCAACAGAGACACCACCAGGAAACAGGGATTTCTAACAAAGCTGGGAAAGAACAGAGGAGGCAGTGAAGGGAAATGGAAGAAGAAGCAAAATATTTGCAAGAACTACTTGCAAGTTTAAAAGGTAAATGGTGATTAAGAAAAGGAATGAACTGTAATATATTCTTTTTGGTTTACAGACTTCTACACGTGATTTGATAGTCACACAATGTGGTGGGAGAAAAAAATTCAGTAGTACTAAAACTACTGAATGTCCCTGAGAAAGGTAGCTGAGCAAATGTAGGTAGTGAAAACACTATCTACATAAATGCAGATAGTGAAAATTTTCACTATGGATAGTGAAAATACTATGCTGTCATATCCGTTGTCACACATTCAGTGTAATGCCCACAATAACTTATTAGTGAGTGGTGGTCCTGCTTTTTACTAACTCTGAGGTCAGCAGCCTCTGCATACCATAGCTGCCCATTTTTTCCTAGGCAGTGTGAGTCTGAATGAGGGAAAACAGGGGATGAGAGGCAGAAAAACATTCATGTTTTTGTGCAAATGCAGCAGTAGCATGGGATAGACATGGATGAGGCATAGGATGGAGCTACAGAAAGAAAAGCTTTAGAGCTGGAATGGGGTCTGTGGTCAGTGCACTTGCTAGATTCTAATCTTGTCTGAGACCTTTCCACGTTCTTTCCACATTCTTTTATCTCACCTTCATGAAAATTCATCTTGGGTTCAACTATTCATATGCACTTCATATCACCACTGCTGCTCCTCAGTATTTGTCCCATTGCCCTCATCTGAGGTGCCCCTGATTTCTATTTTTCAGATATGAGAAAGTCCTTGATTTTCCTAGGAATAGTACAGTGTACTGAAATCTCTGCCACTTTAGTTCATCAGATACAAAAGAAATAGCAGAGAAAAGAGAGCTGCTTGAAATTAAATGACTCCCACTGGTAGCTGTGTGCATCAGTCTTATGATATAGTAACACTGGGCAAGGAAAATCACCAAAGGGAAATTCAGATAGGGAGAATAAATTAAAGATTTTAATGCTTATAAAGAAAACCTTCGGTATAAACAAAGAGGTCTTTGAGAAAACGGACATTATGAAAAAAGGAAAAGAATTATGTACGAATGGTTCCCTGTATGAAATATTGACCGTGCACTTCATCTTGCAGGTCAAAAAGAGGGAAAAAACAGAAATTCCACACGACACTGCCCATTTATCACCC
This sequence comes from Penelope pileata, assembly GCA_013396635.1. Lineage (NCBI taxonomy): Eukaryota > Metazoa > Chordata > Aves > Galliformes > Cracidae > Penelope > Penelope pileata. Next base: position 245,100 of record WBMW01002752.1, on the reverse strand, counting down.
GTAGCCTCTGCCACTGGACCAGCCACACCTGCCCTCACCCCTTTCAAAATCACACACTGTATCAGGGAGCGTTCGCTTTTAGAGACAGTGAGTAGGGGAGAGATGATGCCAGTCTGTGCTGTGATCTGCTCCTTGCCTCGTACTCTTGGCTCAGTGCCTGCTCTTGCCTAACGAAACAAATATCAGGATCCAACCTTTGGCCTGGAGCATCTGCGCTGATGAGAACTTTAGGGATTAGTCACAGTGCTCAAACGAACCCTCCTGTCTCCCAGGAAAAGGCCAGATTGTGTCTGCTGTGCTCTGATTGATGCTGAGGAAATTGCAGAGCTCTGCCTCCATCAGAGGTGGAGCTGTGTGGGGTATCGAGTGTGAGACAGAACAGCTACGGCATGTCCCTCAGCACAGAGGGGCAGGGGCACGTTAAATCTACACAGGGAACTGTCTACCTCTTCTGCTTCCCTTAGAATTTTGTCACGCAGCCTCCATCTATCTCAAAGAGAGCATGACAGTGAAACAATATCCCAACAGCATCTTCAAAAAAGGACCAAACTGGTGAGTGGACTGTACCTGGGCAACAGCTCACCAGCGAACCATCTCCCTGGCACTAATGCGCCCTGCAGTTTGTAGTCCTCTTTACAATTGCCCGTGGAAAACAAATGACGAGGGTGTAGAAGAGGTAAACAGAGACATCTGTCCATGCCCATTCCTAACCAACACAACCTCCTACTCAGCCACGGGGGAGAGAGTGGCTCCTGACAGTGAGTCAGAGGCAAAGGGAGGCGGACAGAGGCGGCTTTGGTCGAGGGAAGGGGTGGCTGTGACTCAGACACTGCATACTGGTGAGCTGCAGCAATCTCAGTTTCCCTCCTAATTAAATGGGGTTTTGCTCCCAAACCAGTTTGCTGTGGTTTGTGTGTTGTACACTGTGGCTACAGTGAGATAAATGCTCTGCTACAAGGAGGCGAAAAGTGGGACCCCCTCAGAGGCAGCAAATCTCCAGAATCCTTAAACTCAATTTTCTTTCCACTTCTTTGCCTTTCTCTTCTCCAATATTTTTCAGTTGTAGAAGATATAGAAGCTCTGATTTAGAAACTGGGAAAAAACAACAACAACAGCCAACCTCAATCATAAGATGTGATAAAATATGGATGGTATGCAGTATCAAGGTGAAGCCTCTACATATCTGTGAGATAAAGAAGTACTGATGGCAACAGTTTGTGTACATGCACTAGTAAATAAGTGAGAACTCCACACAAGAGTACAATGTGCACAGAGCTGCAAAATGTGCAAATTTTTCATTTGGATGGGGTGGCAATGGATAAGTTTGCTACAAACTGCCTCTTGTAAGCAGCGTACAGCAGCAGAATATAATCACTGCACTGTGTAAAAAGAATTCATACATATCCACTGGTGCCTCTTAAGAATCTGTCTATCATCTCTGAAAGCTCTATTTTTGTTTTGGTACACTAAGGCTAATTACAAATATTTCCCAGAATAGTTCTAAAATTCACTCACTATTTTGATCTTATTAGTGGGAGATGATTTACAAATGTATCCGAACAAACTGGCTGAAACCATTTGTTTCTGCTTCTAAGCTGACAACAATATTATTAACATTGGTGTATTACAAAACTAATGCCTTATGCATTTACTATAAATTGTTTTTTTATTATGATAATAGTGGACTGACATGGTTTCATTTTGAAAATCAGTCAAAAGACAGCCTGACATATGCAGGAAAACTCTCTTAGCACACAAAAAATTCCTCTTTTCTGTGCAGTGTAGATGAAGTGTTCCCTTAACACTTATCTGGCCTGGGATAAGTCTGAGTTTTACTATTGGCTTGAGCTGCAGTTCCTTTTCCCTCAAGGCACTCAGCACCATGAAGCATATAGTCCTTTCCAATTCTGCATGGGAAGTTATGCAACAGAAACAGTATGAATGCCATGAATAATGGAATAATTTACGCTGTATCCGTCACAGCTTCCCTGAAAGCTTCTTGCTGCTTTCTGCTGGTCATTATGTGGAGAGATTCCAACTCTTTCAGTGCACTCAGTCACTGCACCCTTGCCGACAGCAATCATTGTTTCAATAACTGTCCTAATTCCCTCCCAGCACCCAACGCAGTGATAGCCTGTTCATCTAGCAGGCTGGGGCAAGCAAGAAGAGTTCAGCTGCTTGGACAGCATTTTCTGGATGCTGAGAAGCAGCCCAAACGTGGATAAATGGACACCACAGCTGAGATCACAGTTACATGGGCAGCTTGTAAATTAGATCTGTGTCATGTGATCGATTACCTTATGACTTCTGTACCACTGTCTGCCCATTCTTTTCACTGCAAAAAAGATTTTAAAGCACCTTTCAATCTTGAGATGGCAGATAGGCTTTCTAGAAAGATGTCTGAAACCCTCTGAATAGTCTAAAAATGTATCATGAGGCTTTCATTCCACAGAGTTTGCTCCCAGGATATCAAAATACATCATCCAAAGTTAAGAAAGTGATATAAGATAGCAGCATTCTGCCATCAGCAGGGCAGTTATCAAATACGATGCAATGTGGCTGAATGCACATTTTATATCTGTTTGTTACAGCCTCTCTTTAATGCTTCCAGAGCTATACTTTCTGAATATGTGCTGTAAAGACATCTCTCATTTCATATATATAAAACACTGGTTTTTGCTTTCTGCATTTTGTGCTACAGACCATATTTAGCATATGGAAAGCTTTTAAACATATATTACATGATACCAATAATGTGTATTAAAACATGAACTTCCTTTCCCTTGCATTTGTACCTGTGTCCTTGCATGTTTTCCTTGCACCACACTGCAGCTAGATCCTTTGTAACTTAAAGCTAAACCTAATAACATCATTCACTGCAGCAGCAAGATATTTTCCCCTAGAGTAGGATACAGTGATGATGACATAATGCTGTGGTTTCCAAATCCCAAGCCAGCTGTTACTGGTATATGCATTCAAATTCACTATCTCTGTGTGAGAAGCAGAAAAGCCTGTGACTTGATTCAGTAAATGATTTATTGTTTTGAATATATAATTCAGGGACATAGCGTACGCATGGCTTCACCCATGGAGAGAGGAAAAGTAATTTCAGCAGTTTCCTTCTGTAATAAAACAGAGAAAGGATATACTTCCACTCACTGAGAAGCAGTAGTTATTTTCTGCCAAGTAGCATGGGATCTGCTAACTAATTCTGGATTGAAGGAACAATTAAAAGCTGCTATTTTTTAAAAAAATATTTCTTCTCTCTGTCAAATATTCATATTAATTTGTTCATCTGCTATAGATGAACACAGAAGTGCATTGACCCCATAACCTAGACTGCACTGAGCAACACAGTACCTATTCATGTACTACTGGGTACATTATCTTGCAAATTTTAGTTGAATCAGAGTGGTAATAAAACTGCTGCAACACTAATGGATGCTGCAAGAAGCTAAATTTATCCCATGCTTGCTGTTCTTCAATATTTGGGAATATTAACTCAATAAATGAAGGTCAGCTTTGAAGCCATTTCTCTACAGCAAGTCTAAAAAAAAAGAATACCACAGAAGCAACTTGAGACCTATGTGAAAGCTTTTTCCACTACCGTAAGTTGCTTTGATGGAGTACAAAATCCACCTCCCCATAAATCTCTAGTTTGCAAGGCAGAGGCTGGCTACACCAGTCAATAGCCTTGCTTTAAATCCAGACTAAATCAGACCTCTCAAATTCTTAAACTAATCCCTGCTTTCTGTGTTATGTCATCATGGCAATTTGTTTCCAAGGTTACAGCATTTATTTACGCACACCCAAGCTAATGTGAATAAATTCCCTGAATTTTAACAGGGAAAAATGTTTCCCTAGTGTAATTCCATTATCTGAGTGCTGTTACGTCAGGAATAAATTTAACCTATTAAGGTTTGGCACAACACAAATGGTGAAGGCAATACCCACTCATTATGTTACCTTCCTTTGTAGATTGGCATTGAAATCACAGCAGTCGTAATCAACCATTTAATTATGTGCATCTTTGCTGAAGCATACAGACAGGCAGAGAAATAAAGGGCTGATCTGCAGGATAAAGTGTCCAAATCTTCCAAAATTCAAGGACAATTCAATGAAAATGAAGGGACAATCTTGAATTCTTTGGAGAGGAAGTACAATCATGCACTGAATGTAGATCATGAGTCACTGGATTTTCTGTAGCCGAGTAAATGGTAATCAATCCACACAGTTATGGTAGCATCAATCCATCACACGTCTGCAACCATTCGTATCAAACAAGCCTACAGAAGTCATGAAAGATTGTTGCCAGTCCTACCTCTGTGACAGGCTGGTTTACTAAGCTGAGAAATTGCCTTGATGAAAACAAAAGTTTATCAGGCTAACCCAGAACAGGATACTTCAGAAAAATAAAAGGGTTGTACAGGGCTTATGCAGATGTGCCTTTCTCCTGTAGCTCTGCTTGTTTAACTAGAAAGGCTATCAACAGTCACTGTAAGAGTTTGTAAATGCCAGAAAGAATGGCTGGTGAGAAAACAAAACAAAACAAAGAAAACCAAAATCTGGCTGTTCCAAAATCCCTCTTTAGGAAATTACAACAATTCTACAAAGTCTGCATAGCCACAGACTCTAAACAATGGATCCAGGAAAGAGCTTCAAAAGTTACTCCTGTGCCAAGATGCTTTCCATAGATGGAAGTAGTTTCACTTGGTACAGCCCGAGCCATAGCATAAGGTCCTAACTACTGTAGCTACTTACAGATGACAGATTAAAGGTGGTGAAGTGTTGGATTCTTTTTGGAAAATGCAGGCACCTAATCCACCTGAATATAACTGAGTAAAATGCTGACCTTCCTCTGACGTATCACCAGTGAAACCAATTGTGTTTCACAGGTGTGAAGGCAGAATAATCCTCTAAATACAGATCTGACAAATAACCTTTCCATCACTAGATGGAAATACTAAAGCACATTCAACATTGCTATAATGAATGATCAATCATTCAGAAGTAAAGCTTTAACATTTTGAATGAATACATCTGAAACAAGATCTGTAAGAGCAAGAAGATGACAATATAATTATCACTGTTGGTAGAGCAAGAACATAGCATTAATAGCACTGCTGCAAAAAGTATGTACTCTCACCCAGATAGGAAACTCCTTCTTCTGGTGTAATTGTTCCATATTTAACCATCATCTTCACAAAATCAATCAAGGTTTTCATGATGGTTATCAAGGTCTCTTTCTCTTTTGTCTCTGTTTCTGCATGAGGGGATAAAGCAAAAGTAGTCAAAGACTTGAACCAAGTTATAAACATTCAGTTTTGCAAACTCTTTGCATAAACTTCATGCATAAAAATGACCTAATCACTAAAAGGGAAGGCTGTGGTGGATTACCAAAAAGAAATCCTATTTATGTTCCTCTTTGAACTGCTCTTGCAAAGTTCACCTAAATATACTTTAAAACTTTGGGGTTTGTTTCTTCTTTTTAGCTTTTTGTCTTGAAGTTCTATGTTACAGAAATAAAACAAAATTAATTTCATTTTATGAATAGATTCAGTGACTTGACAACGTTCAAAAAGCAGGTCAGTGGGCAGATAAAGGCACAGTTTTCTATGATCTCTTTTTCTTGTATTTGTCAGTGAACTACTTAGTAAACTTCTCTGGCTCTGTATCACAAATAGTTCGGAGACCCTTTGGGTTCATCAGCCCCCTTGGAGAGCTACTGAACAGGCTTTTATATTGCTCTCTGCAATTTAACACAAGCCTGTAGGATGCAATTGGATCTCCTCTCCTCCAGCTTGATAAAAGCTAGCAGGTGAACAGGAGACAAGGCAGAGATGTGCAGTCAGTGGGACCCAATTCTGTTTGCTTGATAATCTGTTAAACCCAATATGTCTTTCTGCTTTGTGAACAGAAAAAGGAGAAGCAACAGCATGCAAAACTACCAAGGGAAAACAAAACGAACAAGAAGAATATGAGGTTTCTAGACTGGATTTCAGCAAAACATGTTTTCAGGTTTTTCATTCTAGTTTTCCCCTCAAGTGCTTACGTTGACAGTCTGAGGAAAGACTAAGGCTTCTGCGGGACAAGGAATCTACAGAATAAATTGTTGTTGACTGTGCTGAAGATACACTGGCTGCAGAGAGTAAGAGTTGGTGTGTGGCAGAGCATGCTGACACAGGGGCTGTGGCGAGGTGCCACAGTCTCGCCTGCACTAATTGGAAGGCAATAATGCCTAGCACCGGAATAGGAAGAGACGTGCAGAGCTTTCATTGCAATAAACAGCAAACCTGTGGTTTGTGAAAGGGCTGGGAGGCTCAGGCTCATTTACTGGTAGCATGGCTGTGAGGATTCTACTGTGGCTTGCTCGTATTTCTGTTGGCTTAGAAGACAAGGACATTACGGGAAAGATCTCTGGAGAAAACAATTCTCCAGTTTTTTATTATGGCCTTACAAGAATGAAAAGAGTTTAGGATTCCTGAATCATGTGGCTCAAGACCGAATACACAGGTAACAATGTCTGCAGTTTTGAGTGCCGTTGCTCCATGCTTTGCAATACTCACAAACAAAATGAGTTTCTGCTATGCATTTTAGAGAACATTTTTAAAGAACATGGTCTCTTGCAAGTATGGGAACTCTGGGGAATGGAGAGGAGAAGTGTGGGAGAAAACAGAGAATCTTAGTTTTCTAGTTTTCCCCTAAATATGACTGTAAACACACAATAAACTCACCTGAGTTAAGACTTTTTAAAAGTGCATAAAAGTTTGGAAAGTACTGGAGATCTTCAAAATTATCTTCCGAAGGCAGCTCATTTCTTCTTTCCAAGATATTAGATGATGACCATGTGTTATCCAGTGTATCATCAATTTCCCCATTGAAACTATCCTCATCAGCTTTGCTCGATGTCTCCACAAAAGACATGAAAATAAATCTATAAGCACATTGCTCTTGGTGATAGAGTTAACAGTGCAATGGCATCATAATCTTGTATCAACATTTTCCTATTTATCAGGTGAAAACTAGACTTTTTTCCCAAACTTATTTCAATTTGGGAACTGGCTTATAATTCAACATAATTCACTACTTGTTTTTCTGTCTCATGGAATTTCTTTCAGAATATTGAACTAGATGCCAATATCTGTCTAAAGCAAAGCAATGTACTGGACTATTTGTACCGTTTGGTGAGTGAGTCAAAATTATTAGCTAAGAAATTACCATTTTTTCCTGTTGCTTTTCCTTTGAATCACTGTCTGCTCTGCTTAGAGGGTAGTCAAAATCTTCAGACTCCTTCTCATGATCCTTTGCTTCATTTGCAATTAGTTGTTGTAAAACCTCTGCTACTTCATCTTCCAGGGTATAGGCCTGACTCTCTGTGATCTGTTAAAATATTTATGCAGAGTACTTATAGAATATTGTGGTCTTCTTAGAATTAATGTTAATACAAAACCTGAGCTTTCAAAACAGGTTGCTTCAAATCTGTTTGCTCCAAAGCTGAGCACAGCCAGATTAGGTATAACACCTTCTCTGTTGTGTGTGTACACGCATGTACACATGTACATATATATACACAGACATGGACACACGCCTATATATAAATGCATATATGTGTGTACACATACAAAGACACATCAAACACGTATATACATACAAACTCCTACCTAGACATATAGCCTCCATCAGGAAAATACAATCCTATAGGGCTTAGCACAATGGAATCCAGCTTGAAAGATGGAACTGCAAGTTTAGTATCCCCAAGTATATACATATATATGTTCTGCAACTGAATATGTATCTATGAATAACTACAACAGAATGCAGTAACATAGAAAGGGAAAACACAAATGGCTTTCTAGGGCATCTTCAAAACATTTTTTCTTTGCTTTGTAACAGCTGTCACTTGAATGTAGCTGTCCCCACACACCTCCCTTTGTGTTCAGTGGGATTCAGCATGCAATAGCTGGATGCAAAATCTAGTGCAGAAAAGATAAGACTAGTAGATTAAAGTATAAGGATTCCATATTGCAATGGCTAAAACCATTGAGACATCCAGAAATTAAAGTCAAACTCGGTTTTGGTACAAATCAGCAACAATGAGAAAATATCCTCAGCTAATCAGCATAATGATGTCCACTGATTGTAATAATTAGGAGGTGGACAGGAACGAGCTCAGATCTTTCTCCATAAACATTCAAAAGTAACTTATAAGAGAAAATAACTCAATGAGAATAAGAAGAGATATTAAAAGGAAAAAATGAGGGCAGATATACAAGGAGCACAATTGGTGAATGTTTTCTCCACCAGAAACATTCTGCAGTTTGGCATATTTTCTTGCAAAGCCATCCCAAGAACAGCACTGCTGTTGCAGATCTAAACTAATGTGCCCAAATAGTCAAAGAGTTTGCCTGGAGCCTGAATCTCATTAATTTTCTCTCATGTCAGCATTATTCACTGGACATTGTTCATCCAAACTGTTTAAGGAGAGCTCTAAACCAACCCACAAGACAGCTAAATGAAATATAAACAAGATACTCACTAGCCCCAGATTTAGAAGTTTTGAAACGATCTTGTCAAACACTCCTCTATCATTTTCCTCGTAAATTCTTGTAGCAATTTTTTGGACAATGTCTTCAGCAGTCAAAGGAGTGCCATCTAATTGATGGAGGCCATCTGGATCATCTAAAAGGATTACAGTTTAACTGTGTGCTAATTGTCCTAACTCATTTGGATTAGACATCTTGCAAAAATGTTTGCCTGTATCTCTTTCTCTTCAGGACAAAGCCGTGCTTTTTTGAACACATTAGGAACATGAGGAACATACTTTGCTACACACTTTACAATGCATTACATCAGTCCCAATGAAATGTTCCTCAGGTCCATTTTCTACAGCTGAAAAATATCTTTATGACTGGCTATTTTGAAAGAGCACAGATAAATGTCGGGAACATATGCTATTGGAGAAAAAATTGTAAGAATGAGAGAATGCTGTTCACCTATCTGCTAATGTGCATCTTCCTGGTATTTACTTTAACTGTATGGTTACTTACAACAAAATACATCATAAGAAGTAGCATATTATATTCTTGTTTGGATTTCAGCAAATTAAGCTTTAATTGTTACTTATAGGAAATAATGTCATCATGACCACTGAGAAAGTGAATGAGTCAGCTTTGATCTGTGATTAGCACACCTTGATATAATTAAAAACATCCTGAGCTAAACGCTTCTCTCAACTCTCAGAGGACTCACTTAAACTACAAGTCAATTAACTACTCCAGTAGTAAAGGCAAGTGTTCTTTGGCTTTCAGTAACTTTTTAGCTACATGATGAGAAGAATCATCTAACAGACATAACATTTAAAACAAATGTATGTGATTTAGTTCCACGTAAAAGTACTTCTCCCTTTCAAAGCAGAATAATTGTATTTTCATTTAAAACTATGTCACATTTTTCTTCCATAAGACCTAAAGCTCTAAAAAACATACAACAAATTACAGTTGGATTTTCCTCCATGGAAGAAGACTGTAATAATCAACAGTAGCAATTCTTTTGTATTGTGTTGCAAAACCTAATTGCCATATGAGAAGCTTCTCCAACTGGAAATAACTGCAATTGCACTGCAGGAGTAAACAGAGCTCACGGTTAGTGATGAATGCAACATCCACGACTGTAATCATTTTGCAAGAGAAGTCTAACCTAAATGTTACTTAAACATGATTACAGAATACCTTGGAATTTATAATCCAGCCCACTTTTAGTAGAGTCATAGTCATCCACGAGCCTGCGGTTCTTGGTGGAGTCTGCATCATCAATGGCCAATTGCTGCTCATACAAAGAGCTTCTAATGGACTCCCTCTCTTTTTCATTCCTCTCTCTTCCCGCTACTGACTTTAGCAGGTTCAAGTCATCAACAAAGGAATAATTCCTGAACTCTGGCTTATTTTCTGGAAAATACAGACACATGACATAAAAACTTAAGAACTCTTTGAATGCCATCATAAAAAATAACAGAAACAAACAAACAAAAAAACCAGGAGAGGTGTTTTACCTGTGGGAACTGTCTTCCTATTCTTGTCCGCCTCAGCTTCAGCAATCTGATATACGAAAATAAAATAAATAATAAATAAAAAAAAAAAAAGAGGCAAAAGGAATAAAGAGGCTAATCTTACTTTATCAATAGCAGCTGAAGCCTTAATCCCTGATCTCCACTCTTAGTATGAAGTTTGCCTTAATACTGTGTACATGCTTAAGCTCTTGGCAATTTCTGTCAGTGCTATCACATCTTCTGACCGGAATCAGATCTTACAAGAGACTGTACTAGACTTTCAGCTTCAGGATAAATACCAGTTACATTTTCCTTCTCCAACCCAAGCTGTCTGTGTACTCCCTTGGGATCTGAACACAAAGGGGTTCCACACACGGGAGCTTCTGGAGCTGACGATCTGCTTTGGGGATGTTGGACAGCAGAAATTTATATATACAATTTCTTAAAAATTATTGAAACTATTTTGTACCTAGAACACATCAGTATTTACTTTACTGATCAGTGTACTTTTCTGTCATTTGCTAAGCCATCA
>WBMW01002752.1:175737-234034 GCA_013396635.1 Penelope pileata | reverse complement strand
CGCCTCGCCCCGGCCTCCGCTCAGCGCCGCGGAGCCGCCGCCCGCCGGGCGCTGTCCAGCACCGAGGTGCTGAAGCCGCAGGAGCCGCGGGCAGAGCTCGGCCCCGCTCGCTCCCTCGCCCCGCGCCCGCGGAAATGGTGGAAGCCGGCCCCGCCGCCCGCCGCCCGCCCGGGGGAGGAGACGAGGGAGGGCCGCGGCCGGCGGAGCATGCGCGGCCCGCAACGCGCCCGCGTCCCTGCCAGCCCCTGCCCGCTGCCCGCGGGGATCGTGTGCGAGCGGCCGCCGTACCAGAGCCCCTGTCCTGCCCTGCCCTGCCCGCNATCCACGAGCCTGCGGTTCTTGGTGGAGTCTGCATCATCAATGGCCAATTGCTGCTCATACAAAGAGCTTCTAATGGACTCCCTCTCTTTTTCATTCCTCTCTCTTCCCGCTACTGACTTTAGCAGGTTCAAGTCATCAACAAAGGAATAATTCCTGAACTCTGGCTTATTTTCTGGAAAATACAGACACATGACATAAAAACTTAAGAACTCTTTGAATGCCATCATAAAAAATAACAGAAACAAACAAACAAAAAAACCAGGAGAGGTGTTTTACCTGTGGGAACTGTCTTCCTATTCTTGTCCGCCTCAGCTTCAGCAATCTGATATACGAAAATAAAATAAATAATAAATAAAAAAAAAAAAAGAGGCAAAAGGAATAAAGTGGCTAATCTTACTTTATCAATAGCAGCTGAAGCCTTAATCCCTGATCTCCACTCTTAGTATGAAGTTTGCCTTAATACTGTGTACATGCTTAAGCTCTTGGCAATTTCTGTCAGTGCTATCACATCTTCTGACCAGAATCAGATCTTACAAGAGACTGTACTAGACTTTCAGCTTCAGGATAAATACCAGTTACATTTTCCTTCTCCAACCCAAGCTGTCTGTGTACTCCCTTGGGATCTGAACACAAAGGGGTTCCACACACGGGAGCTTTTGGAGCTGACGATCTGCTTTGGGGATGTTGGACAGCAGAAATTTATATATACAATTTCTTAAAAATTATTGAAACTATTTTGTACCTAGAACACATCAGTATTTACTTTACTGATCAGTGTACTTTTCTGTCATTTGCTAAGCCATCAAGATATTCATGAATTTTTTATCTGAATGCTGAAAGTCTTACGAGGATACAAACAGCAGAGAACATTTAGAATATTTTTTACTTTCCTTACCTGTTCCTCCAAAGGTCTTTCTACACTTAATTGCCTGTTGTGTATATCTTTATCTAGAATAAAGGACACGCGTATATTCAGTTACACAATGCACGTGACTCTAGAGAGGCAGCACATTTTTTCTTAATTTATACTTTTCTCAGATAAAACACGGTGCCTTAAATACGATGCTAACTGCAAGTTCTTGTCAAGAGACCAGTGTTCCTATGAGAGCGAGGATTAGAGAAGTCAAACACTTAAACAAAGCACGATTGCTTGGGGCAGAGGTTCCGTAAAAGCCGTAACAGCAATACAGACAGACACTCTGTAACCCCTTTGTGATGAGAAAACTCACAAAGAAATTGGGGGGAGGGAGGGGGAGTGCTGTAAGAGATTGACAAAAATAGCAATAATCGGATTGGCAAAAGCAAGAGATTAAAGATCGGTTCCATCCGCAGTGCCGGGAGCGCCGGTGCGCGGGGACCGGGAGCGGCGGCGCTGGTCTGTCCGCCTCAGTGCCACACTGCAACTCCAGCGAGCCGCTGCTTCGCGCCAGGAAGAGCGTTTCTTTAGGATCTAACTGCTTTTAGCCAAGCGAGAGGAAAGTTTTTCCCTTCTTCCATCGATCCCCCGTCCAACTTTCCCCATCTCGGAGACAAGGGGTTTGCGAGGGGGCTTACCTCTGCCCGCGGGCTTCGGGAAGCCATGCGCCCGGCTCGCCAGCANCGGAGCATGCGCGGCCCGCAACGCGCCCGCGTCCCTGCCAGCCCCTGCCCGCTGCCCGCGGGGATCGTGTGCGAGCGGCCGCCGTACCAGAGCCCCTGTCCTGCCCTGCCCTGCCCGCTTGGACCTCCGCGCCGGCTGAGGGGCTGGGAACAGGCCGCGGGCAGAGCCGGTCCCCCCGGTCCCCCCGAGAGCCCAGCAGCGGGATGGCTGCGGTGTGGTCAACCCAGACAGGCTGTGCCGCAAACCATGAAAGGGAAACGTGGTCCTGCGTAGGAGGCCGAGGAATCATGCACATCCAGCTAAGCCCTTTCCAAGGGTTCACTTGCACAGTAAAGGCACTGCTGCCATTGATGCCTCTTTTAACTACAACGAGGACACTGAAAGTTTAACTGTAGCACATCCAGTTCTATCACATTTAGAATTAAAAAAGCCCAGATGGCAATATGCATGTAGGCTAATTCCACGCATTTTCGTCAATGAAGATGAAGCCCTCGCAGGCACAGAGCAGCAGCACATCCCCAGAGACTCGGGGAAGACATTTTCCCATTTTACAGAAGAACAAAGGATTACAGCAGTGCTTTTCAGAACCACAGGGTCTGCTTCCAACGTGGGAGATAAGAAGTGGCAGTTTTTCTTCAGAAAAGTCCTTACGACTTTGTAGTCATAACTGCAGACACGCAGGGGTCAGCTGAAAACATTTTAGCTGAGGAATCTCAGAGTACTGCAGTACTTAGTGCGGTGACTGCGAAAAAATGGCTAAAGCTGGCTCTCGGAAGGCATGAAGAGGACCAGTGCCTATACCACTGGAAACCAAGACTACAGTGTCACTGTTCAATCTCTTATCTGTGTATAGCATTGTTATAGTATAAAGTGGGAAAGACACAAAGTAAGAGGATGACATTTAGTCGTACAGCAAACACTAGAAAACATTGTGATTCCTTTATTTTCCCATTAGCAACCACTATCTTTAACCCATGCCTTTCCATATCATTTACATTAAACACTGCTAAGCTCTGACTCTAGGCTACATTAGGCTCGCTTCTTTAATCTACTGCTGACCCACAGATCCAGAGGAATCAGCTATTTTCAATAAAAACCTTTCAAGCATAGTTGTGTGTAAAAATAAAACAGCCTCATTTACACATTATACATTTACGCACTACAGGGAAAATTATTATGTTAAACAGAAGTTTTCCTCATGTTAGAAGCACAGAGAACCAGCAGCTTCCAAAAGAAAGTGGTGAGTGTCCTCTTCCTTTGCTACCAACAGAAATCCTGGAAGTACAGAATGTAACTGACGTACAAAAATGAAAAGAACAATTCCTACTTTAATGTGGTTTGACTTTCAGTTTTGCATTAATTCTACAGTTCATTGCCTATCTGATGTTCCCAACAGATAAAAAAATTGTGTATTTTCTCTCCATTTACCCTTCCTGACATTTACTTCTATTTCATGTCTAACATTTCCCACAAAACACTGAAAACACGCATCCATTTATAGACCACACACATTTAGTAGTTCAGAGAAAAGTCACCATACAATGTAAATGTAAATGTACTTTCAACATGCTGAAATCAAGACAGCTGTAAAGATAAGAGATCAGGAAAGGAACTCTAATTGATGATGATACTGCAACAAAGTTGTTGGTAAAAATATAGCTATATGTGTCATATGTCTACAGTTGGCTTTTTGTGTATGCACGTCCAAATGCACCCTAGTGCATGTTTTACATGATTTGCTTCTGTTCATGTTTCTCTTATGTGAAATCTCTTCTACATTATTTTCCAGTTCCATAATGCCTGCTATTTCCCTAGAGCTACATCACCTTCTGCTCCGCCGAGCCTCTCAAACAACGACGATGCAGGACTCTGCAGCAGCCGGGAGTGACGGTGGGGGAGAGACAGGGATTCCAAATCCACCTTCATCAAAGCCAAGCCTCAGACTTGAGACATAGATCACTTCCACTTCAGTCGGGCAACACAGCTGGCGCACAGAGGTGCACGCAGACACGTCTGGCAGGCACTGAGCACACCAGCAATGCCACGCTCTGCTTTTGCACACTTGACTCCGTACTCCTTGTGAGTGCACTGGCGAGCTTGTGTGACACGTGACAGCACATTATCTCTGCTAATTACAGGAAAATATATTTAACCATTATAGAAAAATGATGAGTTAAAAGCGTTGCCTTTATTTCTCGCTGTATGTTTTCATTTGGCATCATTTACATGACACAGTTACACACTCCTCTCCACAGTGCAGACAATCCAGTGCAGCGCATGAGCTCTTCTATTTTTTTGGATTCTATTTTGGCTCGAGCAGAATCAACCCATTTTCTATTCTAGAACTGTTTATTTCCAGTACTGATTCATGAGCCAGAAAGAATACCACTTGTCTATCAGATGCCAAGGAGAGCTTACAGGGATGGCAATTGGAATGTTTTCATTGTGGTGCACACAGTTGATGGAGAGCCTTGAGAACAAACTGAAGCGCGGCCTCTCCGTGCTATTTTTGCAGTTGTTTCATAACCACACTTCAAGGCTTTTCATCTAGCTGATGAGAACAGAATGGAGATGAAAGCAGCAAAAAATAACCAACACCACCAGTCCACCCTGCCAAGTCTGTGCCTGGCTGGTGACGTTTCCATACTTCAGTGGGTTCAGTGCTTTCTCTGCTTTATCTCACGTTATGCTAAATGATGGACTGAGGGCTCTGGAGCCTAAAAGGCAAAAAAAAGAACGTTGGAGAAGAGCTACTGGTGATCTTTGGGCAAGGCATTAGAAATACCTGTGACCATCCCACAGTCACATACTGGCACACGTGTATGCAGCAGGGATAGCCCTCCCTGTGCCAGGGCAGCACCGACAGCACCAGGCACTGATCCTGCGCAGTCCTACGGCCTTGGGCTGCCGCGGTGCTCTGAGCGGAGCATTTACTGAGGCACTAAGGCCCAGGAAGCAGTACCACATGAGAGTTATGCTATGGACACACCAGCATTTGCTCGGGCCCCATCAGATGACACCATTTTCCTTGCAAACAGGCAGCTCACACAAGCCACCCCAGCCCGCTCCCCACCCCTTCCAGAGGAAGGCTCGCTGCGGGCCCAGCCCCACGCAGGGAGCCCCACAGCACCGCTCCAGAGCACGGAGTTACGCGGCCCCTCCCCCCCCAGCGGCCGGCGCAGCGCCCCCTGCCGAGCGGCGGCCGCGTTCCGCCGCGGGGCGCTCCGGAAGCTCGGACGGAGGTGGGCGGGGCAGTGCCGTTCGCTTCCGGGCGGAGCGGTGCGGGCCGCGGCGGGGCTGTCATGAGCGACGTGGTGGAGCGGACTCTGGGCGCGCTGCCCGCGCTGCTGGGGCAGCACGAGCCGGGCGCCGGGCCGGGGGGCGCGGGCGGCCCCGGCAGGCTGTCGGCCTCCTCTCGGCTCGGGAGCCTCATCCGGAGCATCACGGCGCTCACTTCCAAGCATGTACGGGCGGCGCGCCGGGCCGGGCCCCTCTCCCCTCGCGCCGCTGGGGCGGGCCGTGTGGCCCCGCTGCCCTCGTCCCAGGGAGGGGCAGCTCCAGGCCGAGCTGGGCGCTGCGTGTCTGTGGGCTGCGTTCCCCGGCGGTGCCTCCATGCAGGGAGTGCCCGGCATCGCTAGGCGGGGTGCAGGACCCGCGGGGTGAGCTGTCACCTCCTGCGGCTGAAGCGTGGCCTGGCACTGCTGCCCGGGATGGGCTGTGCGCTGTTCTGGAGGAGCTGGCGAAGTCCTGCTGTGTGAATGTGCTTTCTTTGACTTTTGTTTCGTACCTTGCCTCCAAAAGTTACACCAAATTAAAGTACGCTTAATTTTTTCTAGGAGGAAGAAAAATTAATCCAGCAGGAGTTAACCAGTTTGAAAGCAATGGTTTCTGCCCCCACCACCACACTTGTAAGTGCTGTCAGTGCTCAGAGCTGTCCTGCTGCTCCTGCAGGGAGCACCGTGTGCCCCTTTGTGCAGTGGTGTGGCAGGAGAGGCCACCTGCAGCAGAGACGCTTCCCCATCCACCTTGGGAAGTACAGTGTCAGTGGGTTTGCACCGTGTGTGGAATAGTTAGTACACCAATGCTATTCTTTATCAACAAACCACAACAACAGGGTGTTCAGGGCCAGAGTGTTCTGTGATCCCTGAAATAATGTCGGGAAAAAGGTTGTGCTGACCTGCTTCCCTCAGATGATATTCTTTGCAGTCTGATGTTGTACTAATTTGTGCCATGTAAGAAGCTGTGCTTTGTCACGGGTGCTGTTGCTCATGTCTGAGTTGCAGGATGTGGTGTGGACCTCTGATTTGGGTTAATGTAGATTTGAAGGGAAAAATAATGTCTTGCCTCATATATAGTGATAACCTGGGATGATGCAGTTAGGGACTTAAAAAAACTTAAAAGACTTAAAAAAAAATACAAAAAAAAAAAAAAAAAAAAAAAAAAAAAAAAAAAAAAAAAAGCACTGGCAGTGTGGCCATCTGGCTCTTCAGATAACTCGGTAATATTTCTTGTTAACTAATTTAGCACTGATTATATGTATGGTAACCAAAATTAGATAATGTCTTTGAGGCAGTTATCTGGAGAGTTCTGCTGTCTTGTTCAGAAATCAATATGGATTCACAACAAAATGTTCATAATGGAAAAAATCAGAGATACTCTGATTTTAGAAAACTGACAGGAGTGTGCATATGTTCCTATTAAAGCCCTCTTCTGTGTTTCAGAAACTGATGAAGGAATGTATGGTGAGGCTCATCTACTGTGAAATGCTGGGGTATGAATCTTCCTTTGGGTATATCCATGCAATCAAGCTCGCACAGCAAGGAAATCTGCTGGAGAAAAGAGTCGGTATGTATGTGTAGCTGTAGCCTTAATGATATTGTCAAACAATGTTCTTCAAGTTTTCTTAAATGTGTAATTCATGTAGAAATACAACTTTTTTAGAATGTTCTTCTGATTTCATGCTCTCATTTCGTTGTCTCTCCTCTTTGGAAAATAACGAATTCCCCAGTTTGTGAGTTTGTAGCACAGAAGGCAGGAGAACTTACTTCCAGTCGTCTGTTGTTTTTTTGGTGTTTTGAATTGCAGCACTAATAAATTACAACAAATATGATTAAAAAAAAGTCCAAAGAAAATACGATTTTCTGCCAGGATCTGACTTTTTTTCAAGAGTTATAGCACAAAGTAAGAGGAAAACTGTTAATGACACAGTTTCCATGAGCATAGTACCGGCTTCTCAGCTTTTCAGTTACAGATAACTTTTTAGAATTGTTATAAAGAGCATAGGGTGACTTTGCTAACACCAGTGAAGTATTTTCTTGTCTGTTTTGGTGTTGATGGTATTCTTTTGTTTAGAAACAGTTGAAGGAAATGAGTCAAATTGGGAGATCCTTAGAGCATAGGTGGAGAAGTTCTTGAGGAAATCTGAAAGACTATTCAGATTTCTTTGAAATTTCATACAAGTGATTTCCTTGTCCTGCCAATGTGGCTATAAAACTTTTTCCAGTAGATTTTGCTTGAAGTAGCTGTCAGCCTGTCTCGTCTGGAGAATTTCCTTGCAGTTGCTGATTCAACTGCCTAGTGAAGACATTTCTTCTTGTTTGCAGAGAAAATGGTTTAACTCCAAGCAATACTATGTCTGCATACACAGAAGGAAGGCAGTGTCTTGCGGGATATGCTTGTTTGATATCCTTTGTTTGAATTTCATCTGGATCATCCACTCAAGTGTTGGAGTATCTGAGAAAATGCGTTACAAGTGATGATTTAAAGTTGCTTTTTCCCTGAGTAATGAAAGCCAGTGCACAGATGCTCTGGTAGTGATTAAGAAAGTCAATCTTCACCAAACCTGGGAGGGCAGGTGGTAAGCTGTTTTGAAGAAAACCTTATATGACCTCTGTAAGTGTCAAGAACCAATGTGTCTTGTTATTAATCAGTTTGAGACCTTTCTGTGCTAGGACTTCTTTAAGTAGATTTTGGTGAAGCAACGTTTTTTTTTGAAGGTGGCTTAAAGTTCTCCAGACACAAAAAGCCCTTAAGCTTTGATCTGGTAAAAAGATGTTATCAAGAGTATGTGTGGGTTAGTTGTTTATTTTATTCTGTAGTTGAATGTGATGCATAACATTAATCTTATCTGGTTTTGGTGCCATATACCAAAGTCTTTTTTAAGGAATTGTAGTCAGCTGATCTGATCAAGATAAATTACTCTTTCCCAGTATTAGCTGCCATAAATTTCTACAGGTATGCTAAACTGATCCACAAGCAGGTAGACTCAATTATCTGATAGTCTGGGCAGTGCAATTTAACTTAGTTGTTCATTTTGATCTTTAAGTCCTAAATGAGCCAAGCCATTCCTAAGATCCATCTGTAATAGAAATAGTTACTGTGTATCTCTGTGTACTCCCCAAACCTCCATTTTAATACCCTTAAGTTTAAAATGAAAAGGGATTTCTTTTTCTGAAGAAAAACACTTCTGGCACATTTCTGGGATTTCGAAATTTTCTTCTTTGTTAAATAACAAGGGAGTTTTTGACATAGGAAAGGAAAATTATTTTATATTCAACTCGGAGTACAGAATTATGTTTGAAACTGAACTCTAGTATTTGAAGAAAGAGAAACAAATGTAAGTGCATTTATTGTGTTGGAATATGATTTTGTCAGCAGAGAAGACACTCACTTTCCAGGAATTGATTTCTCACGATGTTCTTAGCTGCTTTTTAGCTCTTAACAGTATCTTGTTTCTCACAGGGTGTGGTTTCTTGGCCATTATTTGTTGAGCTTTACTGCAACTTAAATAGTTGCAGATTTGCCTGGAAGATTTGCCTGGATTTGCCAAGATTTGCCTGGAAATAAAAATCAAGTCTTGATATTTAAAACATGAGCTACTGTCATCCAACAGTGGCTTTTTCACCCTTCTTTTCAATTGTTTGGATTAACTCTTTTTGTATTGCAGGCAGGATTAAGTTTTCTATCTTGAAGTTTCCTATTGTAGTAGTAATGGAGGCTGCTTTCTTTTATAGGTTACTTGGCAGTTTCTTTATTTCTCCATGAAAATCATGAACTGCTACTTCTACTTGTGAACACAGTTGTGAAGGTACAGTGTTTTTGGAGGTTTGGAGGTAAACTAACCTTGGACCACTTCTTCTATTTTATGTCACAGCTATGTACTCGTGAGTTATATCTTGCTCTCTTAAAGTCAAATTCATGTTTCTTTCTTTGAGAGTGTGAAATGGCTTTCTCTAGCTTTTTTGTTTAATCTTTGCATTCCTTTTGTTGAAGCCATATTTTTGAAATTTTAAACAGATGATATAGCATAAAAAATTCATTTATAAAAGATACCAAACATGTATGTTCTAAACTCCAGAAGGAGCCATTCATGCATATTTCAGTGTAAAATTTTGGTTTTAGCCGACAGCAAGTATCTACTGGCTTCTTTGAGTTTTTTTGATAATTTTGATAGAAACTGGAAATATGCTTTGGCATGACACTGAAAATCCATCACCTAATAATGTCTCGTGGTGTCTTTTTCTACATTACTACCTATTACTTGAAGCAATTTTAACTTCTTTTATCCCTTTCTATGCAATGATTACTTTTATGTTACAGTAAACTGAAGATGTATAAATTACAGACTGAAAATGGGGCTCACTATGATAGAAAACTTTTATAACCCTTAAAAGTCGGATTTGAAACTGGTGGGTTTATGGAAGGAAGTAAGAAATGTGAATCCCCAAAGAACTAAACCAAAATGAGCACCAAAGCTGTCTGTGGCAAATGGCCAGAGTAAATAATGATGTGAGCTGTACATCTTAAACGTGTTTAATTTGTTTTGAAAAATGGTTCTAATATTATTTCATGAATCCTTCCATGGTTGTGTGGTTTTCTTTCTTTTTTTTACGTAAAGTTACAATGAGCTATATCTTCTATTTTTAATTGTATTGGGGACAGATTGCAAATTTTCATTCTCTTAGGGAGTAGATAATGTTTTAACCTAGTGTAAAAATATATAATTGCCTGTATTATTGAGCTTGTTCAACTTTTTAAATTCTTTGGGATAGGTGAAAGGCACTAGGGAGAATACTGTTGACTTCAGTGTAAAGTGACTCATCCCATGGATCCAGCTGGGAACTCTGCATAGTTCTATAATCATCAAACTCTTTCAGTAAGCACATGTTGATTGTAGCCCTGCATTGATCTTGTGGAGCTACATTCATATTTTAAATGTGTATAATGTGAGTGTGAGGAGCTCCTTATTTCTCCGTGGAAGAAGAGAAGAGCTTATTTAGCTCAGTGAGAGCTGACAGTTCTCAAAAACAAGCAGACAGCAGGATGGTTAGCAGCTGGATGCTTGTTGTAGGTGGGCTAGATCCAGCCTGCTTGCGAAAGATTTGGGGTATGTCTGTACAGAATTCAGGAGTCTTAAAGATCAATGCCAATCTTGTTTCAATGATTGTAATAGGACTTACAGAGCACTAACCTAGTGGAGGTGTGCATGGCGTTAACCGTTGTCAGCCAGATCTTTCCACGGGAGATGATTCCAGCTGTTCTTCCCTTAATAGAAGACAAGCTCCAGCATTCTAAGTACGTATTCATTTACAGGATTGCAGACGGCCTTATAAGGTTGAATGACTTAATTTTGTAGGGAGTTTGAGTGAAGAGGGATTTTTTTTCTCAGATTTGGTCTTTCTAGTCATTGTTTTCAGAAATTGTTCCCTTCTTCGTTTTTCCTCTTGTATTCTTATCTCGTTTATTTGTACTCTTGACAGAGTACTAGACAGGTGTTCATTTGTTTTATAACCTCTTTTGATAGGTAAATGTAATTTAACTTGTCTGCTGCCATCCTTTTAACAAAGACATGGATGAAGAGGGATTTGTAGACCATGTGGAGAATCAGATGGGGATCCATGTAGTGTGTCAACTGATGCTTCTTTTTTGTGAAGCTCTTTATAGAACACTTTTAGCAATAAAGCAATCTGCAGGTATCCATAACCTTGAGTTGTTTGATTTATTTATAATACCCCATATGATAAAATACTGTAAATGTTGTATTAGTTAGAAACTTATAAGAAACTGCAGAACGACTCAGTGACTTGTAGACCTTTTTTTTTTGAGCTGTGCATGTGACCACAATGGATTTGTAGAAGCAAATTTCATAGTTTACCTGGTGGCTACTCTTGTGAATTGCCAATCTGACACTGGGCACTACTAAATTCTTAAGTTAGCTATGTCACTTTTTCACTCAGATGGTTGTTTGGTCTCAAAACTGTAAAACATGGTTTCCCATCCTCCTCATATCCTGATGCTCTGATGGCAGATTGCATAATTTTACTTTGCTGTAGAAATGAGAAGAATGAAATGGTGGTTTTTTTTTGTTGTTGTTGTTTTTTTCCCCTCCTTCCCTGAGTCAAGTACTTGAAATATGCAACATTTTGATTTTGGTTTGTGAAAATCTCACTTCTCTTCAGGGAAATTGTCCGAAGAAAAGCTGTACAGGCCTTATATAAATTCTATCTTATTGCTCCTAACCAAGTCCAGCACATTCATGACAAGTTCCGGAAAGCCTTATGTGACCGAGACGTTGGAGTCATGGCTGCTTCTTTGCATATTTATCTTGAAATGATCAAGGTAGGCAAAGAATGAGAAGCATATCTGAGCTCTCGGAGCTACTTATCCATCTTTTGTTTTAAACACATGGTGTAGTGTACAATAGATTTATAGGAAAATCTTAGTCCTGATTGTTAGGAAAGTTAATTTGGTTTGATGGTGGATATGTTACATTTGCACAAGCTTTTCCTTTAGCTTGATGGATCCACTTCTTGCATGATACAATGTTTCACTATCATTGGCTTCCTTAGCTAGAAACAAAGTTTAACTTCTGCAGAACATTAAACATTTTGCTACATTCTTTCCCCATTGCTTTGAATTTACAGTCACTCTTTTTGCAACTGTGCAAGAAACTAGCACAGGTTTAAAGTGGAGAGCTTGTAGATTTTGCAGGAAGAGAGTAGAAGTTTGATTTAAGGAAAAAGAAAAGTGACTATCTTGATTCTATTCAGCTTGTATGTTGTGCTTTTGAGGTGCTGTATTGCAGTATTTGAATTGTGTTTCTTCTTTGTTACGTAGGAAAACTCATCTGGATATAAGGATTTGACGGAGAGTTTTGTAATCATCCTAAAGCAGGTAGTGGGAGGAAAGCTCCCTATTGACTTCAATTATCACAGCGTGCCAGCACCGTGGCTACAAATTCAGCTTTTAAGAATATTGGGGCTGTTAGGAAAAGATGATCCAAGGTAATCAGGTCAATTTCTGTAGTTAATAATCTGGAAGTACAGAAAATATGGTTATGACCAGTATCTCATAGACAGCTTTTCTGTCATTTTATAAGAGGATTATAGAGTCAAACTTTTTATACATTTGTTTATTATTAACCAATACAGTGAGCAGATACCTTCTAAATTGATAAATTGGCTTCTTAGCTTCTAGACTGGGTAAGCAATTACTTGTTATGGAATATGCTTGAAATATACTTCTGCTGGGATTTCTGTTACTAGATTACTGGGTGAAAATCCACAGGAAAGAGTACCTAGTTGTTTGTGATCTTTTTCCTGTTGATGCTTTTTTTTTTTTTTTTGGGTTTGATCAGTAAAGTAAGTAGGTAAGTGTTTTTATTCTTGTGGTAGTTGTTTCTTTTGAAAGCTATAAACATTTAGATGTCATTTGGAGACAGGTTATAGAGCTCTAACATGTTAAATTGAATCTATGGATATGAATAACTTGTTACAGATTTTTAATACTGATGTTTGGGTTGTTTGGAATTTAAGACTACATGCTGCAACTAAGAACTGTAAATATTTCTTAAACAGGACAAGTGAATTGATGTATGATGTTTTGGATGAGTCTTTAAGAAGAGCAGAGATAAATCATAATATTACATATGGTAGGTGAGAATCTTTGCCAGTATTTGGGAAGATCAAAAGAGTGAGTAGTTTAATCATGCTAAAATATGTATGCAGTAATTTTTAAAAATTTAATTGTGTTCTTAATACACCAGAAATGTATTCTTAGATGTCTGACTAGTAAACTGTAAAGCAAGCAATATATTACTGTACGGCAAAGTGTCTCTCCAAGCATCTATGTCTGCTGTTCTAGTACTGTACACTGAGAGCTATTTCACAGAGAACTGTGTTCAGAGAGCCATGTTAAGGAGCAAAAAAAGCCCAACAAAGCCATCCCATTATTTTGTTAAAGCTCCATAGACATCGCTGAAGTACCTGTTCTAGTGGAACAGAGAGAAAATGGAGACTTGTTTTCAAAACACTTTGAACACTGTTACTTTAAAAAAGGAACATGATACAGAGCTCTAGATCTAGTGTAATGCCTACTTCTTATATTTTTTAAAACATTGTATAAGCTCCATTTCCCCTGAAAAGAGGGGTTGGAGGAAGTGTTCTCTTTCAGTAAGTAGTACATGAAGAAGCATCTGCCAGATGTCTAATAGAAGCAATTAAAATGGATAAATCGAACAAGAACATACAAGATACTGGGAAGACTGTTCCCTTAGAGGGCCAAAGTGAGCCCTCTGTGAGTATATCATGATATATACAGAGATATAGATTTAGACATGTAGGCTTTGCTCATGTGCAATAAGCTTTTCATGAAACATAGCTTGATGTTACCAGATTGTTACATTTCTTCTGTGGGTGTCAGGCACCCAGCAAAGGCTGAGGTGTATTTTGTGCAAAAATTGAGTCAGTTTGCAACTGAGTTAGTCCCCATGCCATTTTGTATTTTACCTTGTTCTCAGTTTGTTCATTTTTTTTGGTTTGTGACAAATTGTCTACTGAACTCTCCTTGCTGCACTGCACATTTGTAGCAATATTTATCTATCTGTACTCCATTTTCAGCCACCTAAACCAGAATAATCATGATTTTTTCTTTCACATCTTCTGTTAATGGATGATAAGAAAAGGAATAGTTCTGCTAGGCTGTGTAATTAAAGCTGTGCTACAGTGGTAGCTGTGTATTTCCAAGTTTCAATTAAATTGAGTATGTATAGTGAGAATATCTTTTGTTTGCAAGATCCATTTAAAAGCTGAAATAGAGGTACCTGACTCTTTAGAAGTAGACACTTCAGAAGTAAAGTATGAGACTGCTTTAAAATATTAGTGGACTGCATTTGGTCTCACAATTTTATCTTACAAGTGTGTATACTTGCTTGCTTGTTAAGTTTTACATAATGGGATTATTTCCTGCACATCAATTATTTCTTTCTTTTCCTCTAGCCATCTTGTTTGAATGTGTCCATACAATTTATACAATTCACCCCAAATCTGAATTACTTGAAAAGGCTGCCAAGTGCATTGGAAAATTTGTTTTGTCACCCAAAATTAATTTGAAATACTTAGGTAAGTATACCTGATCTGTGTAAGTCTCGGATTTTATCATATTGGTGTGTATTCTTTTAGATAATTTCCAATTGCTTACATTCTAGGTTTAAAGGCTCTGACCTGTGTTATTCAGCAGGATCCTAATCTGGCACTTCAGCACCAGATGACAATAATTGAATGTCTGGACCACCCAGATCCCATTATTAAAAGGGAGGTTAGTGAATTTTTAAAACCACAAATGAAGTTAACTTTTAGGATGGGTGGTAAGTTTCCTAAAATTGATAGTGTAAAAGGCATCTTATGTCTGAGGTACTGAGAGTGCAGGTGGGAGCAATATTAGCCTGACAAACTTTGTAGGTAAGTGGTGTGTTTCATTTTAAGACTTGCCAAGTCAAGACAGTTGCTGAGTTTGGCATTATACTAAAGTGTTTCTATTTGCCTGATTACTGTTTTGAGTCATCAGAGCCAATTAAATGCATCTTTTGCTTTTTCTTTCAGACTTTAGAAATTCTCTATAGAATTACAAATGGGCATAATGTGGTTGTCATAGTTCAGAAAATGCTTGACTACTTAAAAGAAACCAAGGAAGAATATGCTGTCATCACCTTAGCTGGAAAAATAGCAGAACTAGCTGAGAAATATCCTTTTCTTTTTGGAAGCCTTTTTGTACCTTTCAAGGCACCTTTCATGATCTTTTGGAGTAGGAACTGTTAACAGTTGTGCTTTCCACTCTTTCAAATGCAAAATAATAGTTGCTTGTATTTTTCTGGGAGAAAGTAATAGCACTCAAAATACTTTATTTTGACTTTGGAGTTTAGCATTTAAACTTAATATTTTCAAATTAAAACTTCGAAGTCTCGTGCATAGAGAGGTGCCTCATTCCTATATTGAGTGCTGTTTGTAATTGCAAGAATGGTCTCCCTGTCAGAAAACTCTTCGTTGGTGTATAGATGGAAATGTGCTAAGATTAACTGTGCCTGAAACAGAAATGGTGGTCAGACATTTGATGTATGGTGGGCATTGCTGTCAGACTTTCCATTGCCTGATTTTCTGTGTCCATGCTTGTCTGATATTTGAGCTGTAAGGTGCTGGTATGCTATGTGGCACAGACTGCAAAAATAAACAAAAACAACAAACAAGCCGTATCTGTGTTTCTGTACTGTTGAAAATTTCCATTCAGTAATGTGCATTTTCAGGATTTATTTGAGGAAAGGCAGAAACAAATGTTTCTCAGCCCCCAGGGTTAGCAAAGGCTGTTCAAATTTTTAATATATAAAAAGCAACATTGCTTTCTCTGGAACATTTGTTGTTCTTCTGTAGAACGACTGCAAAACTTCCTTAAAAGAAGAGCTAATCTACCATTCATCAAGTGATACTGGATAAACATATTCAAAAGAACATGCTAGATAGCTAGAATGGAACAAGTGTGAGCTTAAAGTACAGTAGAGCAGGTTTCCAGAACTAAGTCCTTCTGAACAGGTCCCTTTATATTGTGTGATGTCTGCTGAAAGCATTCTTTTTCATGCTACCTTTTGTTTATTCATTCACAACTGTATTGATTGGCAAACTAAAAAGAAATAAAGTTGTACCTTAGCACTTCATTCCTTGACATCTGGACACATATGCTCCTGGCAATGAGTGGTTCATCCAAACCATGAATGCAGTGTTTTCAGTTGGAGGTGACGTTTTGTATCCTGACATCCCTAACAACTTCCTGAGGCTTTTGGCTGAAGGTAAGTCACTTAATGTTTTGAAGAATCAAATATGGTACTTGATCATCTGGCTTTCTTAAAATGTGCTTTGACATCGCTGATGCAAGTGGCATTTGTGTTTCAGGCAAGGTATGTGTGCTTTTCCTCTCTAGGATTCGATGATGGAAAAGAAGATGAACAGCTGCGGACATATGCAGTGCGGTCTTATTTAGCGCTACTCGAAGAGGAAAATGCATTCTATCCACAGAAATTCCTTCAAGTCATGAGCTGGGTAAGGTAGATGCATGGTCAAAATTGAATACACAGATGTGAGGAAACTGTCAAAAGTAGTGATGTTTTTAATAAATGTTTTTAATGATTTTATTTTATTTTAATGATTTTATTTTTAGTAATGAATTTTCTGGTGCAAGAGAACTACTTAGCTTGTCCCAGTTTGTTGAAAAGCTGATGTGATCCCTTTCAAAGCAGGTTCCTGTTAGAATGGTTTAGCAGCCACATTGGTCTGCCTGTGTGCTGAGAGCCTTTCTGTTCTTATCAGAGTTAGGCCAGATGTGGGTATGACATGCAGTTTTAGCCTTGCAGGTAACTGCCCAAGTGCTGTGCTGGTTCAGCTGTTCTTTGCGCCTTATTGAGCTTCAGCTGCCATCCAAGGAAGAGGCTGCTGCAGTATGAGCAAATCATTTTATGTTAAGGCCTTAATTACTATGTTTAGCTTTCTTTTCAAACAGCTCTTTGATCTTTGAAAAACTAACTTGGAATCTACAGAGGTAAACACAAAGATCATTTCAAGCATTTGCCAGGCTGGAAAAATGGTTTAGAACATATTCTCTTCAGTTCTTTTAAGTCATGTTGAAGCAATTTGGAGAGTTTAATCAATTGTGTAATCAATTGCTGGAGCAATCTTTCTGCAGTAGTGCTGGGAATGCCTTCTTGATATGCAGTTAGATGTTCCAGATTACTTTTCTGGCATTACTGAAAGTGGATATGACCTTCATACACCAGCAATTAAACCAGCAGCGTTTTGGAGCGGTTGGAACCAGCACAGTGGTGCTGATTTCTGTACTCAGTTATGTGTCGGTTGTTCTGTGTAGACGGCTTTAAAGTGAAAAAATATTTAAAAAAAAAAAAAAAAAAAAAAAAAAAAAGGTGGGAGCCCAAATCCAGTAAAGAGGTGTCCTCTTATACAGGATCTCTCCCTTTCATTTTATTTGCATGGAGGTCCTTCTAAGATCTTAAAGTTATTTCAGCATCAGTGATATTTTCCTGAATCCATTGCGTTACTATTTGATACGATGTGTGAATTTCTAAACTGAAGGCACTGCTGTTTATGACTGTGTGTTTTCTCTGTGCATAGGTTTTGGGGGAATATTCCAGCCTGGCTGCAGATGTTGACCCAGAAACTATTTTGACAAGGCTATACAGCTTGCTGAGGAAGACTTTTGTTAACTCTGAAACTAAAGCATGGATTATGGCTGCAGTAATCAAGATAGCCTTGCGTACCTCTTCTTCTAAAACAGTTGAAAAACTAATCCAAGAATTCAGTAGCTCCCTAGATACCTGCATGAGACAACATGCCTTTGAATTGAAGCATCTGTGTGAAGACAAAGCACTGATGAAAAGCTTGTTCCCGTTTGATGCTAGTTGTAACGACATGGTGGTAAGATAGCTGCAGTGCATGATCACGCACCTTTCTGTAGTTGTAAGGAGTTAAATATTTTGCTAAAAGGTGTTTGCAAAATGAGCCATATTTGACAGTTCTGACTGCTGCCAGTCTGTTGTCTGCTTAAAGTGAGTTTTGAGAAACATATTTTTTCAGATGTGACAAATCTTTATGTTCTGAATCAAATGGTGAAGTGCCATGGTGCTGAGAAAGCTGAGTTAGATTTAACAAAATTATGATTTCATACAATGATTTTTTTTTAAAGCCAAGCTAGATTTGGTTAAGTGATTTTGTAATTCAAAGGTTTTGCTTCTTGTTTAGAAACTACTCATTTGCACTGGAATGTATATAGTAAATGAGGGGAAATATTGATGTCAATGGTGTTCTTGAGGCTTTTTTAAAATTTGGTATTTTCATATGATAGTAGAATCAACTGCTTTTATCTCTACCTCCAAGTTTGTTTCAACACAGTTGATTAACGATTTCTGTACATAAAACATTTTCAGAGATCTTAGGGAATACAGCAGCTTTACTGATAGACAGAGGATGTGAGACAGAAGATCCTAATCTTGCTGATAAGACAGAACATTCTGGTAACATCAGACTTCTGTATAGAAAACTAATTCATCGCTTTCTCATTTCTCTTAATTCTATATAGGTAGATGCTTCCTTATCTTTTCTGGATGGGTTTGTGGCTGAGGGACTTGGCCGTGGTGCAGCACCATATAAGCCTCATCACCAGAGACAAGAGGAGAAGCTTTCTCAGGAAAAAGGTGATCGCAGGACATCCATTTCACAACAGTCGGATGTTTGCAGTTTTCTTAAAATTTTGCAGGGAAAACATAGGCTTGAATTTTTTTTTTCTCAGGTATCATGAGTATTGATTAGTATCATCCACTGGTTCAGAAGTCCTCTAGGAGGTGAAGTATAGGTTGGGTAGAATGTTCAAAAATATTCTAGAAGGCGACTCCACTAAGTTCATTTGTTTGAAGTTATTTGTTTTTAGATAACTAATTTTTATGAGTGTTAGTGTTTAAGTTTGAATGTGGGTGCTGCTTATGACAAAGCCCTTGTCTGTTCCTTCTTCTTTTTTTTTTTTTTTTTTTTTTTTAAATAAAACATTTTCTTAGTCCTGTCTCCTCCTTTGTCAGGAGACCTCTCTCATCTCAGATCTCCAGCAGTTCTGCCCTGCTTCTTTACTTGAGAAGAAAAAAAAACATAAGGCTGAGTGGAGATGGGAGAAAGGAACTTTACCCCTAAGTAGTTTCAGGGCTGTGATGGAGAGTCTGTGCTCTGCTTCTTACATAACAATGCCTGTTCATGTTAAGGTATAGTCCAAAACAGTTTTTAGAAGTTACTCAAACCACGTTTTGATTCAAAAAGCATAGCTAAGGATGTGGTCCCGAATCCTGATTTGCCAGTCTTGTTGAAAATAAATTCTATCCCAAGGTGTCAAGAATGTAAAGCAGATGGTGATATATGGACATGTTGCTGTGAATTCAGAATGTGTTATTTAGGTGCGTGAGCAAATGGAAAAGCTCACTTGCATAGATCTGACACAGTATTTTGCTCTACAAATAGTAAGAATTGGCAGATATTTTAGTGATACTCTGTAAAGTCACTTATTCTGTTTAATTACAGTATTTAAAATGGCAATATTTAAATGAGTGTTGATACCAAATCAGTACATATTCCAGACAGATAAATCCCTTATGTGTCCAAACAAAACTTACTTGATTGGACATGTTTGTTTTTAACGAGGATAGAATCCTGAATAGGAAGCCTGAAAAGTGTAGTAGTATAGCATAATTGACTTTCAGAAAAACAAAATTTCTCCTTACCTTTCTGTGCTTTGCCATAATTCTAAAAGACTGTCTGTCTTGCAGCTCTGAATTTTGAACCTTATGGATTGTCCTTTGCTTCAAGTGTGTCCTCATCTGGTATTGGTGGTAGACAGTCCCCCACTGGCTTGTCGTTTGGTTCTGATACGTCTGGTAATAGTGCTGAGATGGGACATAAAGAGTGAGTTAATTTGTTTTTAAAACGAAGTACATTTAAACTTCCATTTTTATCATTTTTTGCTTCTTCATTGGCTGCATTCTTCATAGTTCTGTGTAAATTTGGAAACTTCTGTCATGTAAGAAGAAACTTACGATAGCATCTTTGTTGAAATAACTAGCATAGCACATCCTGAATTGGAAGGGACTCATGAAGATCATCGAGTCCAACTCCGGGCTCTGCACCAGACCACCCACAAATCAAACCAAATTTCTGAGAGTGTTGTCCAAATGCTCCCTAATGCTGTCAGGCTTGATGTCATGACCACTTCCTTGGGTTAAACTGTTTTTTCACATTCTTTATGAACAACAGATTAAGCAATAGTTAATGTCGTGAAACTGAGACAGGATTAACTGATGAAGTATTTTTTTTCTGGCTTATTTCAGTTTTTTTTAATAGAGCACATATTCTTCTTCTGGACTTGAAATAGCACACTTTCTAATGAAACCTTTTTAGATAAAAGCCATTTAAGATACTCCATAAATTTTAGAACACTACAAATAAATTCCATATCAGTAGTTCCATAAAATTCATTACAATAACATCCACACTTATACAAAATGGAAATACTTTCTAGGTCTCTCTCATTTTTTGCCTCTTACTTTAATTTACATCATTTTGAAAGAACCTGCAGTGGAACCATTTAAAGATGCTTAGGGACTCCTCAACAGAAAGATAGACCCTGTGTTGCTTGTATTCACTTCTAAAATGTTATTCAAATAAATTGTAAATGTAATCTGAAGCTCTGGATAGAGTTAGCAGACATAGTCTACTACTGGCTGCAGGTATCTATGCTGACTCTACAGCGTACTTTGAACTTGCTTTTGTGGGCTGTTGATGAATGACATCCCTACCATAGAACTTTGTGCAGATAGAAAAGCGTTCATTCATACTTCGTTACTCACTGCGTATAGTGAAGTACCAAAGTGGCAAGTGGTCTTTAAAGCACCGTGCTGACACACTTTTATGAACATGATGCTCATGCAGTTAGTCCTGTTTTTTTCTCTCCCTCTTTTAGGACAAATACTCTGAAACTTGAGGGAGTAAGGAAGCTCTGGGGCAAAGAAGGCTATCTTCCCAAGAAAGAAAGCAAAGTAGGGAAAGAAGATGAGCCACAGCCTGCTTCTTGTGGCAGCTTATTAGCAGGACCGGTGGCTGAACTTCCTGCATCACAGTCTCATGAAGTTTCCAGCATCTCCGAGGAAGAAAAAGAAAAGCAGCAGTTAGCATCAACATTGTTTGTTGGGCTGGGATCAAATGCTGGTGTCAGTCTGGTGAGTGGTTCTTCTGTGACTTACCAGTTTGAAGTTACTATATACCCTTACTTACAATTACAAATACTTATATGCAAATGGAGATCAAATTGGCATTTTGGTAAGACCAGGCAAATGACACTGAGTCACCATTTTTTTTTTTTTTTTTCTTTTTCAGATGGGGAAGGTCGATTCAGCTACTCAGAAGTCCAAAAGAAAATCAAAGATAAATGAAACTCAAAATAGTGAGGAGGCCTCAGGCATGCAAAATAGTGCTGCATCAAATTTTGGTCCCTTACTCGATACAGCACCTATTAACAAGGAAGACTGTGAGGGAAATAAACGTACGCAGTTAAGAAAACCTTCCCTTTCTTCTTCAGATACTGTGGAAGAAACACTTCAACCCCTAAAAACACTTGGACTGGATGATGAACTTTCAGATAGTAGACTGTCCCCATTGTCTTTGTTTGCTGATAGTAATGTTGAAACTTTTCAGCCTTCTCCAAGTCCTTCTTGTGAAAATGCCGATAAAACACTGCTGGTCCCTTCCTTACCAGAAGAACTACAAGAACTCCCTCACTCTGAAGTAGTGGAACTTTGTCGGAGTGATGCCTTAGCTCTGCATTTATGTAAGGTGTGGAAAGATGACTCTTTGCTGCTCATTGTGTTTTTTTCAAATAAAAACACTTCTGCACTTAATGCCGTGAATCTAGTGTTCCAAAAAGCAGAACATTTTCAGGTAAGAAACATTGTTTCCATTACATTTCAAATTTACTTGAATTTTTTTGCTTTTATTTGCATTTAAGTGTGTCATATTTAGTTTAATATAACAGGCATGTGTTTTTCTCTAAGCATTTCCATAAAACCTGTGATATGGCTGTTAGACATGCCCCAAAAGGTAATGACAGAAATGTCATTTGATATTTAAATTTAGCATCTCACTTTCCTTGTTCACCTTAATTTCATTTCCCACTGCTTGCCTCTCTGTAACTATTATGTATGAATTTTCAGTTATGAATTTAGCTTCTTCCTTCAGTTTGAAACTGAATGCAAGTCTACCCAGCCATCCTCAGAATGGTATGTGACTTGAGTTGCCAGAAAAATCACTAACTTGATTGCACCAGCCCACTGGCCACAGCAATAACTATTTGTGTTTGGCTGATAGGCAGTTGATTTTGTGTTTGGCTGATGCAGTTACTTCACATAAAGTTGTGTAAGCTTGCTTCAAGCTTTGGTTTTCTTTTCAAAGATAGCAGTTATTTCATTCTTGTTCTTGTGCATTCAGTTGATGTTCGAGAGGAGTCAGTTTATTTTTGAAATTGGCTGCATTTGGGATTTAAGTACAGCTGGTAAAAGCTTATGATTGCCTTGAATAAAACCTTACTTAAATTATTCAGAAGCTTTTTAAGGACTGTGTATTGGTATGACTATCCATGAATTTTACTGGAAGAAGCACAGAATTCTAAAACCTTTTGTAGACACTCAGCAAATGATAACAGGAGAAAGCAAATTATGCCAAATAGTTGGTTTAGAATTGACTTCACCAGTTAGCTGTTCCTCTGTTATGAAGCTTGAGTCCTTTGGATTTCTGACTTGCATCAAACCTGTCATGGCACTGATAGAAAATGAACATCTTATGTCTTTTTACTTGTAGTTCATTTAATATTCTGCTTATTTCTGGCTGTGATCTGTGTTACTAGTTTGTTTGGAGAGGCCAAGGACTGCTGAGCAGCCTTGCAATTATCCTTATTATTTTCAGCATTCTGCTTTTATCATATATTTGAAGCTGCTTCAGATATGTTTCAGTGTTGCTTTCTCTTGTATATTACTTTATTTTGGGACTGAACCAGGTTCTTGGCAATCTGTTCTGTCTCTCTGAGCAATCATTTGAAAAAAAGGCCAAATAGCAAAAAGAGATCCATTTCTCCAGTGTTTTAATTCTCACAATGCTTTCATAGATGTTAATGATTATCATTGATGAGAACTGAGAATTTTTAACTGTTCACTGGCCAAAATGGTGCAAGAAGAATCAGTTGACATCAAAGGCACTGTGTACAGTTTTATAGCTGTATCTTAGCCACTTACACAACTTGACAGCAACACTTAAAATTTTTATATTTCTTTTAAAATTACTATGTAGGTTTTGGAGAGCCCTACCGACCAGTTCTCTGTGATTGAAGCTCAGAGTGTGGAACGTTGCCAGAAATGTGTGTGGATGGAGAAAGTCTGTACGCAGGGAATTATTTCCGGCTCCGTTAATTACCAGACAGAGGTGGAAACTCACCTTGAATTTTCAATACCTTTGTCATTGTTGGATTTCATCAGGTACGTAAAATAAGCTGTGGTTTTTAAAAATGTGTGTATTCAAGTAAGTATTAGACAAGTGCAGGGTCATTTGGGTATCGATTATGGAAAATACAAGGCTTCACCTTGAGTGACTGATTTTAATCTGATTGAAGTTACTTTTAGTAATAGTGATTTGCTAATTTCATCCTTTTTTTTAAAAAAAAAGAAAAAAAAGGAGAGGGCGGTGTCAGAAGGGGAGGGAGGATTTCTGGGAAGACATACAAACCTTGTAAAGAATACTGACTGCAGCTGTAGGTAGGAGTAGCCTTGACATATGGAATGTTTTTGAAACCTGAATGAACAGGGGGGTAAGAAGGGCATGCTGTTTTGAAATACCACAGAATATGAACGCGTCTCATTGAAGTGATTTGAGTACGGGGTCCCAGACATCATGTGACAAAGCTGGCAACTCTTGCAAGGGGAGAAAAAGTTTCATTCTATTCGTTTTTGAATTTTGCATTTATTTTAGGATTAGGAAAAGCAAGTATTCTTTTTTTCAGCAGGCTTCTCTGTTTTATACTGAAATTGATGTTTACCATAGTCAATTCTACCTTTCATTGAACTAGTTTTGTCTTTTTCAGTGGGCACGTATCTAAAGGTCAATCACTTTTGGTCTTTTACTTACATAGAATAATTATTAATTTAGAAACTTAAAG
The DNA here is from genome assembly GCA_013396635.1 of Penelope pileata. Classification (NCBI taxonomy): domain Eukaryota; kingdom Metazoa; phylum Chordata; class Aves; order Galliformes; family Cracidae; genus Penelope; species Penelope pileata. The sequence goes on along the minus strand of WBMW01002752.1, from coordinate 210,048 downwards.
CAAGATAAAGAAACTTTTTAATGATAAGCTGGGAAGAGGGGAGGTTTGCTTAAACTACGCTGCACTTGTTTGTTCCTTGCTCTATTTGGTTACTTTTGGATATGGAATTTTTTTAGGAGACCAAATTTATTCTGAGTAATGTATCTGATCTTACTGTGGTTTGTGCTGAACTTTAGGCCGATGGAAATGACTACAGAAGACTTTGGGAAGCTGTGGTTGTCCCTTTCCAATGATGTGAAACAGAATATTAAAATGCCTTCTTCTCAAGGCTCCCTCTCAGCAGCTCTGAGTACACTGCAACAGAAGCTGAAACTCCACATAGTTGATATTATAGGTGAGTGAAGGTATGCTGTAAGGTTGCTTGCCAACCTCTACATTTTCCCAGGGAAATAAATGCATTAAAGCAGATACCTTTCAGTTCAAGTCTGAACATTTGGGAGCATGGTAAACACAGGGGGATTGTCTGAAGGACTTAATTGGCCTTACTCTGGTCTACCTGAAGGTTGATATAAAGGTGTAAGTGTAGAGCAAACAGTACATTTTTACAAGGGAGCAAACTCATGAGCACATTGAGTTCTGAAAGGGATAAAAATTCTGAGCAAGAAAGAGTTTTTGTGAATGTTACTACAGCTATATCTAATTGTTACTTTTTCTTTTTGCTGTGGCTTCCTTTATTTTAAGGTAATGAGGGGATACTGGCATGCCAGCTGCTCCCATCTGTGCCCTGTCTGCTGCACTGTCGTACTCACTCAGGGATGCTGGCATTGTGGTTCCGATCGCCTTGTTCCGCTCTTCCTGATGGTTTGCTCTATCAGTGTCAAAAGGTGATGGAAGAATCCTAAAAACAGTGGTGCCCGCCTTAATCTGTTTGTAGTATGAAAAGGAAATGAAAGACTTATACAGTTGCACTGATAATTACCAAAGCTAAGTTAAAATATTTCTTCTCAGAAGTATTAACATCTTTCTTCCAGCTGAAATATATGGACTTGTGAGGGAAGAATGACAACCTAAAATATGCCTGCAAAAACATGCTCAGGACTGTACAGCGGCTACCAAGTAATCCATTAAAGTGTTGTTACCTGTTTAAGGGAAATGTACATTTCTTAATTTTGTTGTAAATGACTGAAAGTATTTATTTTCATTATGCAGCTTTTGTAGATGTCAACAATCATTCCTCATAGCAAATACTTAAATATGATTTTAAAGAAAACCTTTTGTGCTCTTGGACTTGAACACTTATCAGGTTCATCTTATTATTTTCAGAATTTTTCTAAAATTGTTTTTTAAACATTGCTGGCAACAAGACCCACGCTGGTGGCTATATAGATTAACCTATATAGCAACAAAAGCATGTTTTAGAAATAAAAGATTTTAGTGAGTAACACGCTTGCCATGATCTTTGTTTGCCATTTTAAGTATTTACATGGAAACATCTAAATAGGGTCTTGGTAGGAGGCAGGCCTGTGGAATTGTGTGGAAGCACCTTGAGGGTTTGATCTAAGACTTTCCAGGCTACTTCCTGTCTGCAGTTGTTCCTTATGTTTTGGTGGCATTCCCTTTCCTTAGGGATCTGCTGTGGTCACTGAATCTTTGAGCCATGTCCGAGATGTTTCTTGTGGATCAGGTCTGAGATCGCTGAGCTGAGCGTATTCACTGCCTTTCAGTCTTAATCCTGCATATTTAATCTGGCTAGTATCTCTGGCCAAGGAAATTCACATGGAGGAAACTTTCATTTATTTTTATTTCATAATTATGAATAGCTTGAGTGTCACAGCTGTGGCTGTGCTGTGTGTGTGTGACCGGGAGCTGCAGTAAGGCACACAAGGTCTGAATCGGTCCAGTGTTTATGACGTGCTTGGATCATCTCCTTTTCTTCCAGAAATAACTTCACAGCCTTGAAAATCCAGCATTCTTAATTTATTTAGACAATAAGTAAAATCTTTAATACTTTTTAAATTACTTGTAGCTGCTTCTGTTTTTATTTAAAACCATGAAAATTGTCCAGACAGTTCAGACATGGTGTAAGTGGATTCTATGGTAGAATTCTACAGTAGGATTCTCTCCTTTGTGAATATTAATATTAAATTGTATGTTAACAAAGACATTTATTTCAGTTTTATTGATTCTTACCCAATAAGCACTGGTTGTAAAGGAAAATAAAGTATTGTTTGCTAGTGCTTTGGTAAATGTTCATGAAATCACTGTAAGAACGTTGGTGTGCTGATAGTTCCTTTTTTTGTTTAAGTCAAGCTGCTTGTATTGTCACAAGCAAAGATCCCTTTTTTGTGCTGTTTCAGTACCTTATTTTTGAGAAATCTAAAGTGCACTGAACCTGTAAATCATATACTTAATGTTCTGCATACTTTAACGTTTACTTGTCACATCAAGAAAATTTATGTAGATGAAAACTGATTTATAGTGGAATGATCTCCAGCAAACTTCTGCTGGTAAATCCGACTTGTGTTATGCAGTTGGACTTTTGTAATTATGTGAACTGTAATGGAAGTATCTGTTTCTGGCCTATGCATCTAAACCATTTCAGCAGTGAGTTGTTTGATGTCCCGGTGTTGAAAAAGAAGAGAAACAGACAATGCCTTCTATAACTCATGTAAATACTCTGTGACCTTTTTCACTGTATGAATAATGGTAAGCTATAAATATGCAGTTTGAAGAGCATTATGCTTATATCACATAAAGGATTTTGCAGAATTTGTACCTGTGTTAGTCTTTATTTCTAGACTGCCCAGCGTATAATTTCCTTAATCTATCACCATCTTCGCATTTGTTGTAATTAAAAAAAAAAATTGTTTGGGCTTCTCTGCTCACCTATGTGACTGGAATTAGTAACCATGCACTGAGTGTTTGCAAGGAGTGGCACCACTGGAAGTGTAGCAGAAGTAGCTTGTTGGTGATAAACAAATATTGTTACTGTATACTTTGTGCCCCTGTGCACCCCCCCGGCCCTTGTAGCTGGTTCATCTGTTCAGGATGTGCTTGGAGTCAGTGGGTAAGTTATGTGGGATCAGTATTTTACCTGTTTTTATCAGCTTCTTTCCCCTTTTTCCCCCAAGTATTTTTAGCGAAACATTTCAGTCGGAAATTTGGTGGAGTGCAGTAGGGCAATAGGATGCAGTATCTTTTCCTAAGCAAAGATCCAATCTCCCACTTCTATAGTACTTGCTGTGAGATATTCCCAACCCCTTCTCAGCCTGGAGAATAAATCTGTGTGATGAATAGCACTGTCTTGAGGTCCTCCTGTACTTGCAGATAGCTCTGAAATGATATTGGCTGAAAGTTCTTAGATATTGGAAAGATAGTTTATCTCCCACTAGTGAGGTTTTTTAAGCATAAAAAGCTGTATTATCCTTTCTGTGCAGATAAGAATGTGTGTTGTCTTTTTCTGGACTTGAAGTGCATATCATAGCAGGTAAAAATAGAAGTAGGCCTGCTGAAGTCTTCCAGTTAAGGCTTGCTTTTGCAATTCTGTTGCTGTGGTAAGAGGCAGTGTTTTACCTTTCGGTCTTTTCAGGGTCAGTCATTTATATGCCTTTCTATGAGAATGTTTCTCCAGCACAAATAAGATTACATGCTCGGTGCAATGTACTGTTCTATGCTACATCTACAATTTCATTAGGATGCCGAAAGTGGTCACTCTTGAGAGTTTCTTGAATGTTAACATCTTTATGTAATAAAGTTGGCAGTGATGAAGCAGAGGATATCAAGTCCTGCCATGACAAATAAAATTAACCTGAGAGCAATGCTTTACCAGAAGTGTGGCTTCAGGTACCACTTGTAAGACTGCCTTAAACCTTTCTTTTAAGGTAGTTGGTGGAACTCTGTGCCAGTCTTTAATGCTTCCAGTATAATTGCCATGTGACTTTTTAAATCCTNATAAGAGAATATATGCTTGCTGTTGTTAAATCATTCGGGTAAGTTCTTGTATCTATATGGGGATTTGTATGTATCAGGGATACATGTATCAGGGCTTTTAAGTCATACTTAGCTAAACAGGAACTAAATGTCTAATGGAAAGCTTGAAACAAGTGCTGGATCTCTGGCATGTTACAGCTGCTCTGGCCCTGGCCACAGACTTTGTGGGTATCTTTGCACCGCAAAGGATGTGCTGGAGAGAGACTAGGACCTGAAGGCAGAGGCTTGTGCCATTTCCTCCATGTGGTTTGTGAGGGGATTTCTGAGCTTGAAAACCCCTGCACCACACTGCACAACAGATTGAGTCACCACCAGCGTTAGCTGAAGAGCTTTGTGAAAAACAGGAATTTCCTTTGTTGCTGATGTGTGCTTGTGTTGTGTGTGTCATAGAGCAGAAACGTAGACTTCCAGTTTTCTTTTAAACACTTAAATTGTCCATGTACCTACCTTCTACGTCCACAAAATTGGTCTTCAAAGAGCATTAAGGTTGCAAAAATTGAAGATGACAAAATTTAGATTACACAAATTCCCTCCTCTTACTGTTTAATTTCAGTTTACAGTGGACAGTAGAACGAATAAAGCAAAGGAGAGCAAAAAGGGCAGTACTCACACGTTTTTAATCCACAAACATGGTAATACATCATATACTTAAGGTGACCTGAACATTGCCAGTAGTTTAGCAATGTTGTTACATACCAAGCTACTAGTACAAAAGTAAACAATGAATATACTGGATATGCAAGTATGATAAATATTCAAAAACATTTTCTTTCCTTAAGGCTACTCAGATTTATAAATAAAATGACAGATGTTCAGCTGGCTTGTCTAAACTATAAGAATTTGGAATACTGATACTTGCAACACACAAAAATGAAGTCACATATACAGGATATCCCTTTTCTTTTGGACATCTTCAATGCTGAATAATTTTTTTTCTCCGGCATAAAAAAAACTCAACCAAACAAACTTATGTTTTCCACAAGAGAAACAAACACACAAAATCTGACCTGTGCACTGGAACAGGAGTGTTGGATATAATAACTACTGTTCAAAAGCATCAGTTGACAAATACGTGCTCTGAGAAAGAATGCAGCTAATGGTGCGTGTAAATATGGCTCTGCAAATGTCTCAACTTGCAACCTTGTAAGGCAAATCTTAATAGACTTTCAATCCCAAAAGTTCATATCTCATTTCCATGCTGTGCTGCAAAGGAATAGCCTACATTCATTGCTACTAAATATACTTTTTATGGTTGAAGGAAATACAAGGGAAAATTACATCATTACAAACTGCTGTAGTAACATTTTGTGCTGCCACTTTTATTTTCTCCAGCGCTCCAAAATGCATTCTTCTGGGAACAGATGTGCCTCTAGTGCAACCGTGCTGAACACATATCTGGGTACGTGTATTCTCAACTGCATGAAGGCAAGTAGCATGATTAAAGTTGCAAGAGAAGCACAGTAATTGTTCTTGGGTTGAGGAAAGAAGAAGAATAATAGAATTCATCACTGTAGTATTTAAGAGTTTAAATGGGAAAACACAAGTTTTTGTTATCCTGAAGGAATTGGTGATAACCCTTGGAAGCTCTCCTTAGGGAGGAATGGCTTTCAAATATATTTTCTTGTCTTTGCCAATTTTAAAGTACATGAGTCTCTATTATAACACATGTGATGTGAAGGGCGTATCTCCTGGTAATGGGATTGTCTGCTATCTGTGTCATGAGAAAGGAGATACTGCATGACACTGAAGCCTCAGTAGACTGAGGTGAGCCTGAGAGAGAAGATGCAGGGGGCAAGGAGAGGAGAGATTTCTGCACATGCTTCCTTTTATTACTTAGGGTCAGCCAGCAACATCAACCTAGCTGTGAGATTCTGCAAGCAGCAAGCTGGGGTGTCTCCTCTGGTTCTGCCTTCTTCCTTAATTCTAACAAAGTTTTACAGAAATCAGTACTTAGCAAAACAGTCTTGGTTGCAAGACATCAGGGTATTTTGATTAAAAAAAAAAAAAAAAAGCCAAAACATTCTGAACAAAGAGATTGTTCATGAAGCTCACCAGTCACTGGTGTTCTCTTCAAAGGGCTGTGGCTATATTACACTCAGATGGCACTGCAAGCATAGCAGATGGGGTTCTTTTTTTGTCAAAACTCTGTTTTACTGTTCACTCAAATTAATGCTACGGGCACGTTAAAATGAGTTTTACCTAGGCTGAATGTTATCTTCAGAGGACACGAGATGTTAACGTTGCTTTGTAGATCCACTACTTTCTTAATAGCGTTCCTCTTCAAAAGTGCAAAATCTTCACAGGGTGTATTTTGCTCTGACAGGCAAAACAGTAAGAGCACTAAGAGCAGCATAACTTTCAGCCTAAACTCATCTGGTGTTATCAAACACACAAAGCCTGAGTGTGGGAGAACTGATGTTGTACTACTTTAACTAGTTTTCTGATTGCCTTTGAGCTTCAACCACTGAGCTGCTCTTCAAAATTAAAACGAAATATTTTCTTATCAATGAGTATAAGCCAAAAACCTCTAATGAAAATATTGCTTTGTAGAGCAGCTCTTTAAATTTTCCTTCACTTGTTTGTATTATTTGTGATCCCTTAGGAGACTTGAATACCATGTAAAATCAGAGATGCATTCTCACACTGATTCCTGATTGTTTTGGAAGGAGAGAGCTTAATGCATTACAGCCTTACCTTCTGCCTAAGCCTCTTCAATTAGTGCTGGAATAACAAAAACATACACAATGGGCAGCCTGGGGTAAATTCCATGCGTTGCTCTTTTGCCATCACCTGTCTATTTTAACATTGCCATGCGTTTGAGCTTTCTTTCCTTTCACACGCTCAGCCTTGACCACAAAGCTAGTAAGATCATGATGTACAGCAATCTATTTCCGAACAATATGTATCAGCAGCCTTGTTCATGCCACTCCTTGGAAAAGACTCGATTATCTGTGAACAAAACATTAAAATTGATAGCTTTCTGGTTTAGGTTTTCCACTTCATCATGAGCCAAGTGAGCACTTTCTGGCTCCTGCTGGAGACTGCAGTAACAACGGCAGGAAGGAGGCTCGCGTGCTCCCCATGGCTCATGAAGAGTGGCCAGTTCTGGACAGAAGTTTTTGGCTGGTTTCTTGTTTCTGAGCACAGTTTCAAAGGATCTTCTCATCGAGTAGTTTGTTGATGCCATCACAGATCTTTTTGAGGTACGGCCGACAATCTCCATCAAGGCTGTACAGGGCAGTTAGAAATTCCACATCTGCAAAGTGATTGAAGACGTGGTTGATGCGCCCATGGGATCTTGGTGTCAGGTGCCGACCTACTAGTTCATGCACAAGTTCTTTGCATTCATTCAGAAGTTCTGCAAGAACATTTCTATCAAAAGTGTATTCTACCTCGTAGAAACTGACAATTGTCATGGCAGTTTGGTTCAGCTTCTTCCTGAACTTGTCTACAATTTCCATCTCTTCTTGGTTGAACTGATTATTTCGATAGAGGATCCCAATTTTTATTGCAACTTTAATCAGGTCCTTCATAATTTTATGGGATTCCTTTTTGTTTCTGGTGTATTCCTTTGTTACTTTGTACAGCTCATCGAAGATTTCACTGCTTGTGTCATCGATTAGCATGTTAGCCATGGTTTTGGTTGCCATTTTACTCAGGATCTTTTTCTGGGCTTGCAGTGCGAGACTCTTGGAACTGAAACAATCGGGACCTGTTTCAGGATAGCAAAGAAAAGGGAAAATGTTAATTTTACTTGGTGAATGATTTTTCACAATCAGGTAAGAAAAGTAGTACCCATGTGTTTAGATGTTTACCGTGATTCAGGTCTTCCTGTCGCTGAGGTGTTTTGCTTACAAATGAAAAAGATGTTCTGGCGGGGGATACCTATGCCAGGTCGTTGCTAGTCACTGGCTCAATAGCAAAGCTTTTTCTAGTCTGTAGTTCAACGTTAAAGTTTTCTTGACAGAGAGATCTATTGAGATGATGTGTCTACACAGGTAAATAAGCAGAACAAAATTTTGGCTAACACACCAAGTTGAAAGAATTATATCTTTGGCCACTGGGAGGCACTGCTGCTCCACGGTCAGGCCAAGCACGGCCCTATGAAGGCCAGCACAGCAGTCGCAAGTGTGCATTTGTTTTGCTTTATCTCCAGTAACGATTCCCTTCCAGTTTGCTATCAATTTGCAAAATTCTAGGCTCTGATTTCTGCAAAATGTTGGTGCTTTGGTACATGTGACTCCTGCCAGCTGAAAATACTTCAGCTGTTTGCTGTACATTTATCAAATAAATATACGTATCTTGGGTTTTTCTCTCTTTTACTCATCTGTGCAGGTTTCAGTAAGGATAGTACCTGAGCATGCAGTTCATTTGGAGCATGTGGCTACTGCTGCTGGACCTTAACCACTGAAGTTCTATAATTACTGGTAGAGATTAATTGGACTTTCCTCAGCTTTTCACCTTAATGTTGCTTTTTAACTGACTCCATGTGGACAAACTTAAGGAAACGGAAAGATTTCATCTGCAATAATTGCCCAGTTTAGTACTGCAGTAGTGGAGTCCCTGTTGGCTCTCCAAGGGCACTTTGTCATTGACGGGTCTGTGTGTAGCTTGGGGACCTTGGTCTGATGCGAGGAATGGAGCAACTGGGCCCTTTGCCAGCTGCTGGGGAACCAAAATGCTAAGAGATTAAAAAAAAAAAAAAAAAAAGCTTCCAGTGCTGATTTAATTTTGGAGCCTGAGTGGGTTTTTGGCTGAGCTCACGAGGCCCTTTCCAGCCATGAGCACATGAACGGTGCCTGCAACAGCCGTGCTGTAATTCTGTTGAGCAGCAGGGATCTGCCAGGGGTTGTGGTGGAGTCCAGGGTGCAGTATGCTGTCCCTGTCTACGTATTGCAGCATTCTGCATGGCCTGCACTCACACTGTTGTGGTTTCACCACAGCCTCCTCTTCCCCTCCGTGCTTCCTACTTTGTTGCACGAGGCAGCACTAACACTGCGAATTTAAACAGACTTCTGCTTAAACCCTGTTTTCCAAGTTTGTCATGTTAAAGTTGTCTTCTTTCCTCGTGCACTACAGCTGTACTACTGAGCAATACAAAAGGATAGCATTTAATTTCAGCTCAACCACCACCTGGAAAATATAATTCAGTGCACTTCAAAGAATTGCCTGTCACTGGGAGAGAAAATTGTGGGCCTGATCTGCTGACTGGAAGAAATAGAAAAACTGAGATTTAATCTAGAAATGATAAAACCGGGATGGGAGCATTCTTTCACTTTGCAGTACGTGAGTATATAAATAGTATCTGTGATGAATAATTATGTGCATTTGACACAGGAAAATGGAAGATTAATATTAGCGTCTGTTTCTGTAGCAAGTGTTTGCTGTTAATCAAGTGGATGCGGTCATTCAGTATCTGTTTTGATCAGAACCTGCAAATAATTGCAGGAGATTTTTAGAATATTAATTTACTCGCATTCATGACCATCCAGCTGCCGTGTTGTTTCCACCGGCCGCGGCTCAGCCAGCTCCCCGCGGCCTCGGCCTGCAGCGGGCAGAGCCTCGCTGGAGCGCAGCTGTGCCACGGCGTGAGGTGAGGCCGTGCTGCAGTGTGCTCTGGCCTCATCTTGAGCAATGTGTGCAGCTTTGGGCACCCCAGTATCAGAAGGACATAAAACTATTTGAGAACGTCCAAAGGAGAGCTACGAAGATGGTGAAGGGCCTGGATGGCGAGGTATGAGGAGTGACTGAGGTCCCTGGGTTTGCTCAGCCCAGAGCAGAGGAGGCTGAGGGGAGGCCTCATGGCGGCCGGCAGCTCCCTCACAGGGCATGGAGGGACAGTGCTGAGCTCTGCTCTCTGGGGACAGCGACAGGGCCCAAGGGAACGGCACAGAGCTATGTCAGGGAGGGTCAGGCTGGGTGTTAGGAAGAGGTTCTGCACCAAAGGGTGGTGGGCATTGGAACAAGCTGCCCAGGGCAGTGGGCACAGCCCCACGCTGCTGGAGCTCGAGGAGCATTTGGACAATGCTCTCAGAAATATGGCTTGGATTTTGACTGGTCCTTATTGCAACCTAGACCATGGCGTTGCAGAGTGCTCTGCTTGGCCTTGCCTTAATCTGGGTATGTGTGGTTTTACAGCAGCATACTCTGGAAGGAGCATGAGAGACTTTGGCTTGCTTGCTTGGATTCAGCCTCCAAAATCACGTAGCACTCAGATGCCAGGGTGATGCCTTGCCTCTGAAAGATCACAAGTGGTTGGCCACATGATTAAATTCTAGCTTTCATGAGGACTGTAGGTTTACTGTGGAAGTCTTCCAGCAACACATTTCTCTTTAAACATCTAACATCTTCGCCTCCTACAGACAGCACTTCTATTTTCTGCTTTCTTTCACACGGCAAAACAAATCAGCAACAGCATTATAGATGCTATTAGCTTTCAGGAACATTACACCAAACCTAAAAAAGAAAACCCATCGCCAAGCACAGAGTTTCTCTGGGTAACGGTTAACCTCCATTACAGAAATTCTGATGTCTTGGTTTTCCCTAAAGTAAGGACCAGGTCTGTCTCTAGATTTGCTCTCTCTCTCTCTGAATCATCTAAAGAGCTGTACATGATGCAAGCTATTCCAAAAGGCCATGCAAAGGGATTGATCCCACTCTTCCACTCTCCAAAAAGTGCAGCTCTGCACACCTGTATTTGCACGGCAGGGACACGAAGGCCTGAGCACACCGAGTGAAGGGGAGAGCTGCCCACGGCCATCCCGGCAGAGCAGCACTGTGCTCAGCTCACCCAGCCAGGAGCAGCTCCTGCATGTGGCGCTGAGCAGGGCAAGGATGCCTCACATCCATTAAACCTAATAACAGGGTTGCTTAATAACAGGACTGCCTAATGATAGAAGTGTGGAAAGAGTTTGCCAACTCTAGGGAGAGGGATATAAAAGTTTTATAAGTATTTTAAGAGTTTTTGAGATTAAAAGGCAAGAGCATCTGTAATATTCTCAAAATAATGCAATTCCATATGGCTGCACCAAGTACAAAATGGCTAGAACCAAATGATCAGTGACTGTATTTTTGTGTAAATACCCATTCAATCATTATATAAATGACAGCAGACAGAGTGCATACCCCCACTGTGCATGGGAGAGAACATAGCTGACTTTTCCTGGAAACAAGGACATGGAAACAACCACCCTGAGCAGATGAATCCAATTAGCCACTCCTTAGCCAAAGCCTTAATAAAGTTTTGCAGCCAGGATATTTTATCCCCTGGCAAAAGGCTGAAAGTGACGTCACCATGAACTCTGAAAAGTGTGCATTCACAGGTAAAAATCTACGGAGTAGGAACTGATCTGCAGTTTCTGTGGAGTTTGCCAAGAAAAATTCTTTAAAATTCTGAATTCAGAATTTTTAAAATTCTGTTAGCAGGCTTGCTTGAAGAGAAGGGATATAAAGCACTTTATCTGGTTTTGCCCCACCTGTGGAGTTAAGTTTGCATTTCTGACATTGGGAGCTATTACTACAGTGCATGTTGCAGCTTTTGTGCTAATTCATCAGTTACCTCAATGCTGACTCTGCCTCATCTGAAGCAGTGACACCTGCAGCTGTGTGCATTATCTCTTGTTGAAACTGTGAGCATAACAGTGTTCTGAGCTATGCTGCTGGCCCCCAGCAGCTGGGGTTGTGCTGTGCTGTGCTGTTGGGCCCCTGCTGAGCCTGCAGCTGCCCCAGGGAGGTGAGCAGGGCTGCTGTGAGCAGCAGGATGGGGCTAAAGGTACTGAGGGGCGAGGGGCTGGGAGGTGGTAGGAGTCAGAAAAGGTCACTGCATCTGGGCTGCAGCTGTGCTGCAAGTTACTGAAGGGCTGAATCTTGAACTGAGCAAGGGGGAAGTACACAGGAGAGCAAAGTTGATGAGGAGGCTGAATTATTTTTAATGCTCCTGAATCCTCAGTTTTCAAATGTAGTGCAGTCTTTGTAGCAAGAGGCAGGCTTTAAGGATTCAGCAAAGCTGTGGGAAACATGGGCACCCATCCAGCTGCTAGCAGTGCTCAGGCCTGGAGGAGTTGGACTAAGCTAAGGGACAGGCATGTCCTCCGCGTGCCACCATGTGAGATAGCTGTGTTGTGAAAACAGCCATGGGGATGTGTGCAACTGTGCACAAAAGGAGTATACTGTTTTCATGACTTTAATGATTCATGTGACCCAGTTTGAACGTGTCTTAATGTATGGATGCACCTGCCCCAGAACCGGGAGGGTTTGGGCATACTGATGAGAATGAATGAGGTGACTGTATCATAAGTTGTGGGCTGTATTGTAAATTGTGGCACTAAGGGACATGGCTTAGCGATGGGCCTCATGAGGTCAGGATGATGATTGGACTTTTCCAAGCTAGATGATTCTCTAATGCTCCTCCAGGGAGTTAAATGAGCAGTGGGCATCTATATGGCTGCTCAAATGTTGCTGCTGTTGGGACAGCTGGGCTGACAGCTTGTTGTAGTATAACCTGGTTACCTGTCATCTCTCTTCTTCTTGAGACAATCAGTTCACAAAACACAAATAACCTCTGAAAATAAGAGCAGGAAGGTTTATTAAGCTTTTACTAAAGGCATATGAACAAGGAAAAGCCTGCCCGGATTTAGAAAGGAGGATGGGTAAAAACAGCAAAAATCTCTGTTGCTTCATTTGCAGCCATCACATAAAATGCTTAGAGGTAGCAAATTCATGTATTGTACTTATCCTTCACGTATCATTATGCTATGAAACAGATTAGTAAAAGAGAATGGCAGAATTTAGGATTTCAAAATAACTCTTAGACCAGGCAGAAAAAAAATGCAGGAAAAGCGCTTCTCCCACAGTATTTTAGTACGGAGCAAGCGGGGAGCTGGCTGTAAGCGTGCATATTGCTCTTGGACAGCTACAGGATCACTGCAGAAGAAACATTCAGTGTTTCCAGTAACTTTAAGCCAAGAAATCCAATAGACCAGATGGAATATATCAGTGTTCAGGGAGGGCCAATTTAAACATGTGTAAGCACAGGGGGCCGAGCACTCAAACTTTTAACACTTCTAAATGGTTACTATGAACATAAGAGGGCTGCTCACTTCTGCGGGGGGAACAGGAGGTTTGGGACTGATAATTACATGACCCAGGGGGAAATGCTGGTATCCAAACCTCTGAAGTCAGGCTGAAAATGGCAGCAATAGCCCTGTCCATAACGAACATGACTGAATGGAGGAAAAAAAAAAAGACTGCTTTCTCCTTTCAATACTTCATGCAAGCAGCAATCACTCTGCAAAGAAGCACTTTCTGAAAGTCTAGGGACTGGAGATGTCCAAAGATAAGGCTATTTCAGCAGCTGGCTTGTATTTTGAAAATAATTTATTAACCCATGGTTGCCACATCATGGAGCGTGCCTTTCAGGACCTGGCAAAGGAGCAGAGGAGCTCTCACTGCAGATGGAGCAGCCGAGCTGCTGCCGTGCCTCAGCCACGCTCGAGGTGCAGCCAGAGAGGAGCAGCTCAGCTGCTGCTTCCCTCAGCTCCACCAGTGCTGGCCAAGTGCTCTTCCTGCTGCCCCAAGCGGGCTGTGAATTGACATGTGCTGCTGTGGTCTCTTCCTGTGTCTAAAAACAGTTGGCAAAAGGTGTCCAGATGCATGCAGGCAGCCAGGTCACAGCTCTGAAAGCAGCCACCAAAGCTCTTAACTGTGTTCCTCTGGTAACCTGTATCAGAACCGAGGTCTAGGACAGGCTGCTAACATCTAATTGCCATGTTGGTGTCTTTGAAGACTTCCAAACACTTGGTTTAAATTTTGCACCTCCTGTTTTGTAACACGCAGGGAAGCTGTGCCAAGGTAGCAAACATCTGGCTGACTTTGGCAATTGCTGCTGGGTGTAAACAGCACGGAGCTCTTGTGCAGCACCCTGAGGTACACACACAACTGGGAGCGAGGCTTCTCTCTTATCTGGAAGTTCTCACGTCTTACAGTGATGAGAAAGTGTCTGCCAGGAGTGATAACAAAATATTGGTTTTTAAGCTCTGCTGTACTACTGAAAGAGTTTTTGACAAATTAATCACTCTATTTTATAAACAGGTTCAAAGTCTTTCAGTGTCACTGCTGTTGATAGCAAGCGCAAAATACATGAAAAATACTGAACATCCTTACCCAAGAAAATGCCAGTTTAATGCTGGCTGATGCCATGAGACAAACCACTGACAGCACACTGGTAGCAAGCTCAGCCAAGGGCAGTGCTCGTGGTAGACTTAGGAGGAAGCTCTCCTGAATGTGAAACCACAGCCCTGCATATAATAGCTCAAGTCGAGCTGTATTGCACTGCAGAAGATGCAACAATCACTGATTGCCATTGATCCTGTTCCTGTATTTTCAGATGGAAATAGTTCATGATTATAATAGCAGTGTTTTTCTTTAAATGGTTTGATCAAGAAAATCTTTTATATATGAGAGCATGTGGATACACGCTGATGCATCTACAGCACTGCAGCACAGTCCTTGGTAGATATGGGAACCAGCAGAGAGCACTGTGCAGGCAATAGGGGACATCTTGAATTGGTTAGGATTTTTTTTTTCTGCCTTCAAACTGTCAGTGATTTTTTCAATATGCTACACAGCAGATCCTGGGCATTAACATGGAGTTTAACTTCAGTCTCTGAAATATGTTGTGCTTAACTTCCTTTATCTTCCCCACAGTTATCACATTTCTTCCACATTCTTCCTAAAGATGCTGTACCTTTACAAATAAGGTATTTTGGTGACTATGTAACAAAAAGTCCAATTACATAAATAATGATCTCTATAGAAAATCATTCCTCTTTTAATGTCAAGCCATGTGATTTTCACAACAGGACATTAATAAGTTCTTTGATGCATGCTAAGTCACTGCTTTTTGCTGAGACAGGACACAGTCCTGAGGGAGCATTGGGCATATACTGAACAGTAAGTCAATTTTCTTGTTAAGGGGGAAAATGTCTCATCCTTCTTTGTAAGGATGCAACCATCCTCTTCTTCCACACATGTAACAATCTAGAAAAGATTTTCTTGCCAAGGTATTTATCACTGAACTTTTACAAGCCATGGTAAACCTTTCAAGAGCTGGCAGCTATCCTGTCCTCATACAGATGGAATTGCTGTCAGCAACTTGTATCCGACCTGCAGAACTTGCTTCCAGTACTACTTCATGATCAGTTTCCAAGCTGGTAGGTTCTGCTTTGTGCAAAAATGTGTGAGAAGTTATGATCATGACCACCGAAAAACAGAAAAACTGCCTGTATCATCCAGGTGTGGGGAATGCAGGTATGGACCCAGACACGCAGTAGCCAGAAGCACCTCACCGAGAGCTGCCTCAGCTCCCTGCTCGCTGCCTGCTGCCATTCTTGCTGCAGGAGTGCAGTACAACTTGCCGCCTCAAAGCTACCAACCCGTGCCTCCAAGGGGAGGGAAGAAAACAAAACTTAAAAGAAACAGAGCCAGGCCTGGCAGTGCGGCAGGTGCTCTATGCTGCTAGGGCTGTGCTTTGCGCAGCTGCTTGCAAAGGCCCAGAAGCAGATCTGGTGCAATCTCTGGCTGCTTTCCTGCTGTGGGCGAGGATCTGGAGCCACGGAACAGCTTCGCTCTGCTCTGCTGTCTGAGTGCTGTGACGCTCGTAAGGGGTCTTAGGGGAGCTCAGTCCAATTTCATGAATGATTTAGGTTCTTTCCTGCATAGTCCTTCATTCTCTCCGCTGGCAGTGCAGGGGAAGATGAGGGCTATGGAGGCATCTGGGCTTTTGTGAGGTTTGTGCTTGGTAATTACCACACTCACAACTCCTGGCTAAGAGGAGTGCAGGTCTTGCTGTGCATCTGGAGCTCAGATGCTTCTTAGTCCTTCCCCAGCAGTCTCTTCATCACACAGGAACCAACAACTCTCAGTAGGAATTTAGTAATAGGTTGTTAGTAGAGCAAGGCCCAGCAATATCCTCGCTAAATCTGAATCTGTGCAGTATGTGTGCGCTTCAACAGGCGGTTGGTGCTGCTTCACTGATTTCTTTCCCCCTATTTCTCCTGTGCTCAGGAAGATAATTCTGAGAGTTTATTTCTGTGCTTGAAGTTTTCTTGTTGCAATGGCTGCTCCTTCTCCAGAGAAATAACCCCCTTGCCTCTTACATAGAGTAATTCTATTTTCGACTCTGATATATTAAGAATGGCATGAGAAATAACCGTCTACGCTCCAGGGATGTATAAAATTCCATGAGAAAGCAAGGAATCGGGACCCAAGGACAGCTGGTCCAAAATGCTGTGAGACTAAAGATGGCATTGCTCTGCAGCACAGTACCAGGCTGAAAGAAAATGGGGGAAAAGCATTTTCACTAAATGAGGTCAAGGTGAATAAGCAGTCAAAGAACAAAGGGCTGCGACTGCAGAAGGTGTGAGGCTGCTGCTGACCACGGGGCTCCCCAGGGAGAGGGGAGGGCATGGCGGTGGCACCGTGTCCCTGCAGGGACCGACCCCGCAGCTCTGCAGAGCACGCGCTGCTCGCTGCCATCCTCCATCGCACTGTTCAGATACATCCAAAATAGCCCACCTTGTCCCACATAAAGGGAAGGATTGGATGCAGAACTGAAATTCACTCTTTCTCTCTCTTTTTTTTTTTTTTTAAACTGAAGGTGCTGTGCAGCCTTTTTTGCTTGAAACGTTTTGGGGATGCTGACACAGTGCAAACCCCGGATGAGCAGGGGGAACACTGACCACTGATGTGTGCCTACACTGAAGAGGCCAAGGAAAGAAGGAGGGGAAAGGCTGCTTTAGATTGGGATTGATGAGTTAATGGCATCAGCACATCTGCAGGATGAGGGAGGTATTTTTGTGAGCACCATGTGCTATTGTTCCACTTCCTTGGTATTTGTGTGCTTGACAATGAGCTTTTGAATCAAGAAGGTGATGGGGAAGAGGGAAATAAACCAATGGCAGAGATCAGGTACATCTGGAGAAGAGTACTGTGGAACTCTAACTAAACACCAAAGAAGCTGTTGATTTTTGTCCCTGATTGACAAAAAGTCAATCTATACTATATACCAGCTATACTTCCACACTGCTTAAACTAGAGAAGAAAGTCAAGTGAGGGGGGGTATGAAGCCAGACAAGAGTGGCAAGAAATGTGTCTGACAGCAGCCCACTTCCCAAGCCAGGATCAGATATCCCAGACTGATCGAAATGTGTTAAAAACTGAGAGACACACAGCTGGGGCAGGCAGACCGCGATGTGACTGTCATTGAAGAAAACAAATGATGCCAGACCCGCTGCGAGTGCAGGGGCTTGGTGGGGCAGAAAGGGATCTAATGTGCAGTTTATCCCGAGGCTTTTATTTAAAAAAGTACTTTTGATAGAAGAGACTCTGCAGGTGTGTATATCAATTACAGCAGGAATATTTTTTCAAATCTTTTTCTCCAGCCATGCTTAGCGATAACATTTTGTATGCTTCAGCATTATTCCTTACAAGGTGTGTGGGTGCTGCTTATGTCTGTGTATTTATAAAAGCTTTCCTTTCCAACAGGAATGTGAAGGCCTAGGTTTTTAAATGCACCTAAGTGCAGACTAAAATTTTAATTCCTTGTCTGGGAATATTCCAGGGCAGAGAAAAGGGCTAAAAAAATTCTGGAAAATGATTACAGCTAAGTGAAGGTATGTGGGGTAAAACAAATGCTCCCAGCCAATTCAGCACTCGTCCCAGCAGTGACCCTCCTGCTGCAGAACATCTCTGCCACCTCCCTCCGTCCCGTACCACTCTGCCTTGGCTCCCGGACCTCTGCCTTAAACCCCTGCGCTGCCTTTACCATAGCAGGCTGCAGGACACCAGCCCCCGCTCTGCCCTCACAAACTGCAGTGACAATTTCATTGCTATTTGAAGCAGAAAGTTGTATTTCGCTCAGCTCCAATGAGCTGATGTTCGGTGCTACAGCTTTATAGCAGAGGCACAACAGCAGATGGGAATGTTGCTTTTGCAAGTCCTAAGACCTGAGGGCACCCTTCCTTTCCCAGTAAGAACTGCTGATAATATCAGTGTCCGAATGGTGCCTGGTCTGCTTTCTTTCAACTCATTTTAAGTACTTTTTTCCCCCTTCTACTGCAAGTTTAAAGATATCTTTAGAGACTTCTACCACATAGTGCTGAAACCAAACCTATTTGCTGTTTAATTATAAATCTCAGAACTGGTAGCACAGAGCCCATCTTTAAGGAGCTAGTTCAGTGGTATGGTGATAAATGAACCAATGGTGTTGCAATTAAAGAAAAGGAAAAAAAAAAACCTCATCTGCTTATCCTGGCTGAGAAGCCATTAAGTAAATTCCTTCTCCTTTTAGTCTGGTTTTCTTCCTTCAGCCAAGACCAGATGAAGCACATCACACTGACACCGCTGCCACTGCTGCTATGTGCACCTTTACAGGGAAGCCTAAACTGAATCCGTCTGTGCTGTCAATCCAGGCTGTTTTCAGGCTGAAAGTACTAGAAAAGTATTTCTCAACAGTGAAGCTGAAACTGAAAAGGCAAAAGACATGAAAACTTAAAAAGAGAAGCTTTTTTCCCAAAAGAGGACAACAAAACAAGAAGATTTTCCATTTACTTAGTGTTTCAAACAATGCTCTACTGTTTGCCTGGTTATTTTAAATAATAAAAAGAGGAGGAAAAAATTTTTAGAGTTACAGAATATTAGGCTGTGTGGAACCCTTTATATTTTTTCTTTTTAAACTGTCTCTAGAGAGGACTAGCTCCTGGGGAGATGGCCAACCCAGATTCTGGATGGAAACTCCTGCCTGAAGGAAAAAATGAACGTTGGTCAATGCAGCGCAGCTGGGATTCATCACACTCCCCATTTCTTACATGTCTTTGTGCATCTGATTGGGGTTTACTGGTAGGAAGAAAGCACACGCTGCTGCATGCCTCAGATGTGATCTATAAACCTGTTTTCCTTTAAGATGAAGCCTGATCTGGATGCTCCTGTGTCCTCTGGGTGATCTGCTCTGCTCGCCTGCAGCTGAGGTCAAGCACCTGGTGGAGATGCACTGACATGGAGTATGAGATGGCTTCCAGCCTCGTGGAAAAAAAGATGCACGCTATTAGGTATCTCTCCCACGTGAACAAGACCACCTGCTGAGTTCTCCGTAATCATTCTCTGAAATCCTGTCATAAAGAATGGCCAGTGTTTACTCAGCCTTTTCTTTAACACAGAGGAGGAATTGTAAACCATGAAAACATTAGTATACTCTTAACAAAAACACAAGCCAAATCTCACAACAAGAAGAACAAAAGGAGATTATTTTCTGTGGAATGGTATGAAGCTCAACAAGGTGGATTTGTATTTTGATTCTGTTCCTCCTTGGTTTGAGATCTACATGAATAATATCTGCCAAAAGTTACTGTCTTGCTGTCTTACATTAATGAAGGAAGAATCCTGACGTTGTATTGGAGAAAAGGGAGGAGAAACTAGACTACAAATGATGGTTTTCTTGTTATGGCTTTAAACTGAAGTGATAAGCATGGCGTTAATACTTTCTCAACGATGTAACTAGCTCAGGAAGCACCAATAGTATCTTACTGCCAGAGCTCCTTTAGGGGATAAATGCTAAAGGCCATAATCTGGTTTCATGCTTTTAACTTGTTCATTGTCTCTACTTACTATGAAACATACCATGCCAGGAGGAACATCCTGATAACAGGGACACTTCCTCTGTCATCAAGGAGTCTCTAATAGCAGTTTAACAGCAGCAGCAATAACCATCTACAGTGGAGAAGTTCACTCTAAGTGCAACCCTTTATTTCAGGAAAGCAGAAATGGAAAAGGTCTTGGAAAAATATTGAAATGGTCTAGACAGCTCTCAGGAGGTCTGTTTCATTATTCTGGTGAGGTATGTCAGTGACAGTGATGCTTTTTTTCTTTGTATCCCCATACGATAATGCAGCTATATGGCGTCAGGACTGAATTTGCAGAGGGAAAATGGAAAAATCCTGACTGTATGTTACTCAGAGAAAATCCTCAGACAAGCTTCAGTGATGAACACAGATACGCAGAATGTGCCACCCCTCGTGGAGTTTCAATTCTGTGGAATCTGAGTAGGCATGTCCTGAGCTTCCCTGTGCTGATACCTACACGTGCACTGAAAGCATCCAGCTGAACGCTGTATAATGCAGAATTGTTACCTCTGAATACAGCAGTCACAACAGTCTCTAGAGAGACTCCACACAGCCTGAATCAGGCCCAGCTTAATAATAAGATTAAAATGTAGCACAGCCCCCGTGCTGTTCTCATCTCGCTGTTTCAGACGCCAGCGGAGCTGCTGCCTCTGTATCTGGTTAAGTAATGGCAATAGAATTAGAGACAATTCCACAGCTCTCCTGAAAGTATTCGTGCTTACTGAAATAACTCATTCCACCAAAACAACCGCTACCTCTAAAAGCATTTGCTTTATTTTGCTGCTCCTAATCCCAAGTGCAAATTTTTAATGTCTCCTGTGCATGCTAAGGAAACAGAGCCATGGACACACTGCTTCTCCTTCAGAGGGGACTCGAAGTGCAGGGTGTAGCAGTGCTTGTCTAGAGAAAAACGAGGCTCATATGTTTTTATAAGTTTCAGCTTTTCCTGAAACAGCACCTATTTGTAGTTCTTGCAGTCACCATACTATGATCCAGGGCCGTTCAGACCTGATTATAGAAACAAGGAGCAGAAGGCAGTCATCACAAAGAGTGGTATACAATCAAATGATGTATTTGTATGCTTTTAAATGGTGACTGGACTGTTAAGAAGGAATGACCATACACTTGTCATTCATTACTATTAATTCTAATACCAAAACAATCTCAAGTTTTTGCTATGGGTCTGCACCACAAAGCCTAGCAAACAATAACCCAGTGTTTGTGCTGCAAATATAAATACTGTTATATTGCTCACAGGGAATAACACGTTGGCAGTAGTATTTAAATAAACTCTATCATCATGTAATCCAGCTGAGCGCTATTCTGAAATAGAACTAAGTCATTTAACTTATACTCACAGTCATTATTCATTTAACAAAACTTCCTGGGATGAGTTAGGCCAAAAGGGAGACAGTTTGCAGCCTTGTTCATACAGACACAGCACATCATATATTCAACATTATGAATTTAATGTACAATTTCAGACTGCAATAGGAGCCCTTCTGTTTATGCTCATGCTTCATTTTAATCATTGCTAATTTGAGCTACTGGTTATTGAGCCATACACTGCAATAGATCTGAAACTTCCCTTGGCAAAGCACTGAGCAGAAATGAAACTCAGCTCCGCAGCGGGGAGGTCAGCTGTACTTGCTGCCAAGCTCAGGAGCTGGCATGCTTTATTTTACTCCACCCCCCTCCAAGTCTATTCAAATGGTTCTTTTTTGCAGCAATCTGTTCTCTTCCTCTGAGCCTGATGGTGTTGCTGAGGATCTTTGCCTTTGGGGTGAGCTCATTCAACCACATTTCCTCAGCTGCTGGCAGCGCTGGGCCCTCCCTAGCTCCCAGTGTCTCAGGGTTTGCTGGAGGAGTGATGCTGCCACATCTCCCCATCATTGAGACAGCCTCTCTATCCTTTCTTCAAGCCTAAAGCCTGAAGATCTTTTAGCCTTATCTGCTTTCAATGTCCTTTCCCCAAATATTAAATACTCCCATTCTCAGAGAAAATACATGCAAAGCTTTCTGCACTGCTTTACCCTTCCAGTGTGCTCAACTGCCAGCCCTCCTATGAGAAATACGTTCAGGATAAAATCACATTTGCTTACAGAAAATGCTTCAGACCAGCTTCCCACTATGGGAACTCATTAAGCGCAGCCCAGTGGCAATGTTGCATCAGTTGACATTTGTTTGACTTTAATATACATGGAAATCACTTGTGGAAAGCTTTTATTAAAGAAATAAAACTCAGAGCCACAACCTGATCTTATACAGAAACTGCCTAGAAATCCGAGCAGTGCGTTAGGACTTGTGTCATTTCTGACAAAGGAGTCAGTGGGTGAAAACCTAAAAAAAGTCAGCTGTCGTTGCCTACAGTTTGGTCCCATGTTCACACTTGGAGTTGGCTGATATATATTTTTTCCCCCTGGAAATTGCACATAGGATACAAATCTCTCTTCAGTTACTGTCTTTGGATGTACACAGTGACTTTTGGATAACTGAGAATATCAATGCTGTTTATAGCAGATCTATAAATGTGATACTCCACAAGAATTTATTCAGGGCAGCACTGAGTATGCTCCAGAAATTTCTAGGGATGCTTGACAATTCTATAGCTGTCTTTTTTATCCCAGAATAAAATAGCAAAATCATAAAAGTAATTTGGCATATTTCAATATTGGAAAAACATACACCTGATTGTCCGAGTTTGGATATGCCTGTAAAGACATCTGGTGTTATTTAATTACTTTTCTATTTTACATTTGCCCATTTGCCTGTAAAGAGCGTTCATATATACATACGTACATATATATATATAAAGCATGATCCAATACCTATTTGTTGACATAAGAATCAATGAAACTATACACATCTGGAAGTGGTTCTCTCCTTCATTTTCTTGATAAAGATAACTTTACAAAAATTGAAATGAAGATGTGGAAAGAAAAAGTTGTCCAGATGTCTGCCTCGGTAAACTACAGAAATCAAAATGTTTAAAGGAAACATTGGCTCTTGTTTTCTTTACAAAGGTCCTTTGTACCTTGTACAGTATTTGCTGTGGTATTTATTTATTTTTGAGATTCACTGTACCATGTTTCAGACTACATTGTCTCTGTACAGGATATGTGGTGTTATCACTAGATTGCTGCAGCTTCCAGAGGATAACCATGCACTGCACAGCGGCTGCTGCCTGAATCAATGTCTTGAATTCCAAACTCTCATCTTTCTCATCTTCAGGTTCTGATCCTCCAGAGCGGGACTGGAACAGTAAGCACAGAGGACTACTTTCTGGTTTCTTTTCTTCTATGTTTACTTTTTACTATGGCAACTTCTCAAACAGAGCAAGCTTAAGTCTTTCTGTGTCTGTTCTTGCCTCATTCTTCCTTCTTGTTCTCATAAAATAATAAGAAATTTATATTTCTGTATTTCAGATGAATTGTGTTATGCCAATGGCTGTATTAGGAGGGACTTTCAATAGCGTTATCCTTGCTTCAGTTTTAAAAGTGAAGGGACAAAAGGCACAGGCCACCAAAGCAGCAAGTGAAAAAAACAGCCTCAGAGATAGGAATGGTGAAATGCGTGCAGCGGATGATGTTTTAGAAACAACAGTAAAACAAATGAAATACAAAACAAAACAAAAAAAAACCCAACCAACCAACCAAACCACCAACATTTTGAAATTCTGTAAGCTACTTCTGCCAAGCTCTCATGACTTACAAGATCTCTGGAACTCTTAGTTCTATGTCATTTGTTGGCTGTCATTCTTATCCCATATGCTAGCTGATGTGTTTTAGTTAAATATGGGCAACTGTAATCACATTCTGTTCTTAAAGTCCTACTTGTGAAATCTTCTCCTCTCTGTCTTTGTTACAAAAGAAATATGAACTTTCCCTTATGAAAAAAGGGCCCAGTTTAGATTTCTGACAATGTCCTACAAGCTCCAAACAATAAGGATGTATTTCTTTGAAATGCAGTACTTTGCTGGGAATTGAAAATAACTCTTAAATTTTCCTGTTTGATTGTAGGACCACATAGTTATTGAGTATCTACTCAAAAAGACATGACCTGGAAAATCTACAACACATCCCTGCCTGGGTGAGGAAAGATTAGACTAAACAACACATAGAGCATCAGCTTGCTTTTTGTTTAACATTTTGTATTGCCTTAATACAAGCACGGGAAACAGCAGGTTTACAGATGCAGCCTCTCCCCTCAGGATAACAAAAGTACAGCACTGAATTCAGAAGAGTCATCACTTCCCTTTCACAAGGACATTTTTTTTCTTTCTCGTGCAGTACAGAGTGTGTGGTGTTTTCTCTCAGACCTGTTTTGTAATTATAACAATTCCAAAAGATCTTATTACCTCTAGTTGCTGTCTTTTGCTGTATTTTTAGAGTTACAGCTTAAGATGGCTACTGTAGCCTGAATGTTTCAGGCTGGATGCTAACTTGGGGAAGGGACATGGCCCAGCTCAATTTTATGGTAATAGACGTTTGTGTGGAGCCTTTAAAAAATGCAGTGGAAAAAGTTTCCTCTCTGATTCCTTGCAGAATCTGCATCATTTGGCAGCAGCACACTGCTAATGAATGAGTTCTGCAGAGTAAAGCTGTTCAGCTTGCTTTTCCTAATTGAGATGTACAGAACTGAATGGCATGAGCTAAGTGGTGAGTGGAGCAAACTGAGGAGTGAAGCTTTTGAAGCCCTGACCAACTGCAAGAGGTTATTAACACCAGCAAAGCCACCTCCACTTGAACATATAAAATCCTTATCCTCTGACCAGGTACAATAATGAACCTATTCTGCTCTGCTAGTCTTGACTAACCCCACTGAAGTGGGAAGAAAAAGAATGAAGGAACAGCCATTTCCCTCTCCATTGCCAGAGAACAGCTCTCAAAGCGGTGCCGGCTGCCGGCTCAGGGGACTCAGGGTTGCCAGCCTTGGCACCTTGCTGATTCTCAGCACTATTTGTTTCTTTTTTTAAACCAAAAGCAAGTTGAAACTAATCAAAACATGCTGCTTTAACAGCCAGGGATTTCACAGCCAAGCCCTGCTGAAACTTACTTGTGGAAATAGCTTTGTTAGAGGACGCTTTCTGAGTAAAATGAGTAGAATTTAGTGTAAAAACTGAATCAAAAAAAATCTTGCTTTTTTCCTTCATCTTTCCAAATGTTTCCCAAATTTTTGCCTGTACGAAGGTAACCCTGTTCATGCAAGCCAGTGTTCAATAGCCATACTGAATAACAGCCCAAAGGTGAGTCAGAGCATTGCTGAAATGTGTACTGAAGTTGTAGGAAAACATAAACCCTCAATCAAAATGCAACTGCAGTCTTTTCTTCTTTCCCTGCCCCAAAGTATAGTTTCAGCCTCTGAAACTCTGGTTTGCTCTTCCTAAAATATGAAGCCAAATCCTCTGGTGTAAACTGGCATACTTGCACCTGTGCTGATAAATCAGTGCAAGGGAGGGAGCTCTGACCTCATCTGTTTGTTTTTTAATATTTGATTGACTGAAAAAAATAATTACTGTGGTCCCTGAAGAGACTCACGACTGGTTATACATTATGGCTGTATCTACTTATTCAATTGTGGTGAGGGAAATTCATGAGTTATGAGCTATCCCAAGCTTTAATTAAAGCTGGGAACTTTCTTATTAAAGTACTTTGAAAATGTTGAAAGGTTGAAATATTGTCGAAATGCACCTATTTTTGACAAAATCCCATAGTATTTTCTGTCAACCTTCCAGGCTGTCAGACATCCCTTTCTTTCTGTGTCTATTGTTTGCATTAGCTTTGCTGCAAAGACTTTTGGCTGAAAAAGTGAGCTTGTGTTGCGCAATAGTGAATCCAGCTCTTTGCTCCTCTTCAGACTAATTGAGGTGATATTGACCATGTTTTTGTAGACTCAATGTCCTTCTGACACACACAAAAGCTGTGTGTATATATACACACACATTTTACGTTTTCTGTATGTATGTGCACAGCATCATCAGATTTTGCTAGTTTTCCAGGAGTGTAAAGAATTTGCCTTTTAAACAAGTATGGTCTTGCAAACACTTACGTAGATTTCCACAATGATATTGTAATTTCATCTCAGTGACACCACAGGACTGACAGCAATAATTGCTTTAGCTTTTATTATCTAGTGTCCAAAGCCTTTGTCATTTCATAGGATATCAAATGCATTTATTGAGACACCCTACTGCTAAAATAAACAACGGATAAATTATTGTTATCATAAAACATTCTAAATGGCCGAAGCGCTAAGGGAACAGTCCTATTTCTCAAGCACTGCAGGATGAAATCACATACTTTGGAGAACTGTTGCTTATTAAGAAATTATTTATGAGCTGAATTATATCACTTCTAAATATATAAAGAGTTGGGATGACTTCCAACAATTACTAAAGAAGCAAGCCAAGTGATGCTTTCCAATTAAATCAGACTGACTTTTTTTTTTTTTATTAACTTATCAGTGTTTTGTGTTTGTTCTTTTGTTGTTCATGATTCAACTAGACTCAAATAGATCATGTATTAACCTTGTACAACAGAAGTCTCGCACATCTCCTCTTTGGCATCCTTTCATGCAGTGGTGATCAGTAGGAGTCTCTGTAGGTGCTTTCTACATAAAAGGTTTCTTTCTTGTCCATATAACTGCTGCTGGTGATGCTTAATTTCTTGCTTTTACTTAGGACAAGTTGTTAGAGCTTCAAAGCTTATAACTTCTGATGGCTCATTTATATCTGTATAGTTCAGTCTTTGATAGTGACTGTGATCAAAAAATTGCAGAAAACAGAGCAGTGCAGAGAACACTGACCTCTGTGGCAGCGCCCACGCTGTTTAAGCTGTGGAAGGAAATAGGCGTAACTCATGACCTCATGTATTAGAAGGGGAATAAAGACAAATTAATTAAAAACAAAAGTGCTAAAGAAAAGAAAAATCTATTAAACCACAAAGTGCTCCCTTTCCCACTTGCATTGGAAGGAATTCAGATGCTTACAGGGAGGTTATGAACCACTCATGCACTGCAGTTTATGTGCTATACAGCACTTGTACCAGCTCTTGGTAGAGAGTAAAAAAATGTCACAATCCTCCACAGAGGTCTAGCTTTATTTTCTAGGTAGATAATATTATAGAAAGTTACTTACCTAGGTAGAGTCCTAGACTATAGACCTGAATGGGCATACCCAGATCAGAGCAGCTCATGAACTTTTTCTAAGGTGTCAAAGAAAAAGGTAACTAAGAAAACCTAGTCAGTTAACTGTAAGCTTAAGTTTACTATATAAGTGCTCTCAACTGAAGACAGGTTAAGTAATCTGCAAAATGAAACAAAACATTGAAAATCACTCCAGTAGACTACTGAAATGTGAGTGCTTTACTCCTTGGTAGATCAGTCTTCTCACTGCTGGCTGCAGCCACTGCTGCTGCAGAGTTCCCTTTGTTCTGTGCTAAAGGAGTTTGTCTCCTCTGGAGTATATGGGGACTGCCTTCATTGTGGGGTTTGCCACTCAAAAAAGTATTTTTCTTTTCAAGCACTTTGGAGTAGATAGCAGGCTTGTGTGTATCCGGCACATTTACTTAGCTGCATTACTGGTTCTAGTTGCTGACAATTGTTTACAAGATTAAAATAAAGGTTTCTCCTCTGTTTAGCTGGAAAATAAAACCAGACTGTTTTACTTGGAAAAACGATTTAAAAGGATGGAAACAATTCCTGTACAAGACAGAAATAGCCCATCACAAGCGTATTCCTCAGTTACCCATTGAAACAGCAGCCTATTTTGTGCTTTGCATTTCACTGACGCATTTCTGGAGTTGTTCTCTAAAAAGAATCTACAGTTGGTGGGTCTGAACTGCTGCTTTCTGTCTGGAAACTGAGCAGCTATTCCATTGCCTTTTCCCAAAAGCTCCTTTTGAAAGCTGAAACACTGGACCACAGAGATCTGCCAGAAAACACCACTGGGAATGCAGGAATGCAGTCCTTGCCTAGTGTCTGTACATCTTGCCAGCTCCTCCCTTTCTGCTACGACAATTCATATGCTGTAATAGTGGCTATCATGGCTCATGCCATACGTAGGAGTTTCAGCCAGTGGATTCATGAAGCCAAATCCATTTGTCACGCATCCACATCTCCACCAGCCTTTATGAGAACTTCTCTGAAACAATGTTCAACAGTACTTGGACTTGGAGGCAGAGCACAGCTTTACCCAAACTGCTCTCCTTCCTACAGACCAGAATTATCCATGGGATCATATATTAAGGAGTTGGCACTTACTGAACCACCTACTGTTTTCAATAAAGGCTTATTTAGCCTTTTTTAGGACCTCAAGATTTCTGGGCACAGAACTACCATCCAAACTGACGCTTTTACAAGATTGCAACTGTCTTTGTGGGAGATGGTACACTGGCAGGCCTTGCAGAGACTGATAGAATTAAAACAGTGAATGATACACCTTGAGCAGGAGGAGGACAGCTTCAGATCACATGAAGAATATCTCTACTTTCCCTTTATATTGTACATGGATAGTAAGAGCTATGGCTGTTTCCCTTGAGTGCAGTTCTTACTCCAGAAGTTCTTAGGAGAAATCCAGGAGAGAGGTGGTCTGTGAGGTATCATCCAATTAGCACTAACAAGCCAGTGATGAGTCTGTAATTACTGCAGCTGAGCTGCTCTAGCTCATGGTTAGGTTTGTTCACACATTAGTCTCATAAAGATATGTTAAAGCCTCTGCATTAGGCTCAGTTAGGGCTGTCAGTCCCTCAGATAACATTCCTTACGATCAAATGATGCATTAGATTGGGGATCACCAACAAAATCCACCATCTCAGTGAATTACAGCACACCTCACCACATCTTCACAATGACATTCAAAGGGAAACAGCACATTATAATACGTCCGCATGTACTTTAAACACATGCCCTTAAAACAGATTCTCACAAGCCAGTAAGTTCTGTAGAACTCTTACCAAACAAGATCAACCATGAACAATCACTTATAGATATAATTGATTTTTTTTAATACTGTGTTATCTGGGGGTAATGGAACACAGAGAATCCCTATGAAACTCTTCAAATTGCTAAAGGCCAATGAAAGCACTTATAAGTATATGGACCTTAGGTCCTTATTGAAGTGTATCTTACGGAGAAATTTTTTCCTCATATAAATTTCAGTCAGAGCTGGGACAGGATAGAGGAAGAACTGGGTGAAGGGAAAGCCTTACTTTGCTTTCACCCCCAGTTCAGCTCAATTCACTCATTCCATTACGTTCTTGGGCTGTGCAGTGTATCCTCCTCTCCTATACCAGGACTGCAGCCATCCCTGCTGATCATAAAGTTTAACCTTCCTCTGCCCCTCTAACAACAGCTCACATCCAAAATAGCACTTAGCTGCTCCAAAAATTATCACAGCTTCTCTTTTTGAGTCACTGCCAATGTGGCCTCTGTCAAATTGGTTATTTACAATACATCCTAAAAGCCCTTTGACATCCCAATCAGTAGAAAAATGAAATAATCATTGATTTCTTACAAGATGTATCAATCTTTATGCCTTTATGAAGAGGAAAGAAAACAGAGGCTTCAGAGATAATCAGAGTAATAACATTTAAGTCTCGGCCTGCAAACAGCAACACACAGTCACGTATATACAACAAATAGGGATTTTAAATATTTTCTACATTTTATAATTTGAAAGCTCTCCTCTTAAAGCATACTGAATTATAGAATGGCTTGTGTTGGAAGGAACACTGAAGATCATCTAGTTTCAACCCCTCTGAGATGGGTAGGGATGCCACAACTGAAAAATAGATTCTCAGCACAGACAGTTTTCAATGTCTGGTTGCAGAATGCATCCCGCTCACTCAGCCATCACCACATCATATGGTGCCTCTAGTAAACAGGCACTAGAAGGAAGGCTGTCCGATGGAGTGCAGACCTAGCCAGCTGTTAACCACAACACTTAGCACCTAGATAATCTAAGAGTCTCTTTCTGCTCAGTGATAACTGAGAAGTCTTGCATTTATGTCAGAAATGCTGTTCTGTAATAGTCCTATTTAGAAAGGGAAATAAAAAAGAAACAGAAGCATGTTCCCCCCAACCCCTTTTCCTCCAGGTAGAAGCTATGAAAGTTATACAAAATTATACACAGCAGGATTTCTTGGTTGACATCATAGCTGGAATTAGAACTACCTGTCTCTTCAATATTCCAATTTCTTAATCATTGGATAGGTGTTGTCCTAATCAAAATATTTCCTACAGGATTGTGCTTAGATAACATATAAGATGAAGAGATTCAGCCCTGTATTTTGGAATTCTACCACAGTAGAAAGTTACCTATCTATACGTATATTTATGTAACGTAAACATTTGTATTCTCAAATAGTTTCTAACAGATTCTTTTTTAAACTTCCATACAAAAATTGTAACTTCAAATTTTCTGAAAAAATGCCAGCAGTATCTTTTACTTCTCTTAATCTGTAAGCTTCTTTGTGCTATATATGCTATCCTTCTCAGAGAACATACCACAGCATTTTTCTAATCTATTTAATTGCATCACCTTTGTCTTTGTAGCCATCAGATTTCACACTCAAGCTGAGAATTTTCATTAAGGTTTGAAAAAGGATAGATTTTGGGACACAGCTAATCATGGTTCCTTTATTATATGCAGGTGTTATAAAGTATTCAGGTAAATGTGAACTTTCCAAAGCTTTATGCCATTTGAAAATTTTTGCTTGACATGAATCCTCAGTCCTCCAGTTGTATTGTTTTCTGCATTTAAACACAAACTTTCCTGTGCTCGCAAGCCAGCTTCACACACAGGCCAATTAACCACCATCCAGAGCGGGGGAGGAATGATTACTGTACTGGAATGCTGCTGTTTCTTAGCAACCATGAAAGATACAGTGGAAGATGTTCAAGACAGACCCAGATAACATCTTTTCCAGATTGAGAACTTCCACCCAGATTACCTGCTAGCATGGCACTCAATTAATTTTAGATTTCCATTTTCCCACTCCAGTGCCATGTCCCTCGCAGGCTGTAGCAGTGTGCCTTGCTCAGTCTGAGATGGCACTTAAGCATTCGGTTTCCACAGAGCTGCTATCTGCTAGCTAGTTGTTACTTCGGAAAACTTGTAACATTTCACTAGAAAAATATTTTTCTGCTTCCTTCCAAAATAATGACTGACCTACGTCTAACCCCTCACTTGGTGGGAGTTTTTCCAAAGTAAAACTGCAAGGTTAGGCCATGTTCCAGGGCTATGCAAAAACAAAATTAATTTTATTAATAGCAAAATTGGTAACTATAATTTTCCTCATAATGCTAATAAAGTATTTTGGGCACTTAAAGTACTTCACTGTATTCTGAGGATACTTATTTGATATTAACCAATTTTACACTGCAAGACAAACAATGGTATCACTGATTTTCAAAAATATTAACAGAATTTAAAACACACTCCGGCAGCTGAAACTCCAGCTTCATGGGAAATACATCTGGCACAGAAAAAGAAGACCAGTAGAGCCAACACACAGCGTTGGCACCCACCAGCCAAAGGGCTGCCTTTAGGCAGCAGGGCCATCCCAGGAGGGAGTCTGGGCCCCAGTGCATTGCTGCTGCCCACCACAGCACCAGGTGCTTCCCACCAGCAAATTACCAAGCACCTGCACCTGGTGCTTGAAATGGAAGAGAGGTGGTGAGGAGGGTGTATTGCTTGCTGCAGGGAGCATGAAGGACGAGGCGCTCCTGGAAGGCTGGTGCTGGGGCTGCAGGACTTGTGAGGTGGGTGTGCTGATCCTTGGTGTGATACTGGTGTGGCACTTAATCTTGGGATGTCTTGAGGCTGGTAGTTGTTGGAGGCTGTCTGGAATTTTTGTGCTGGTGTCACAATGTTCTTGGTTCTTCTGTTTCTGTCTGGATATTTGCTGCTGGGCAGTGTGAGGGGCTGTGTTCTGGGCTGGAGGGAGCCCTGGTCTGTCTCAGTGTCTGCTCTGTGCAGCCCAAAACAGCTGTCTTCAAAATGTCTGCAAGTGAAGGTGGTTTTTCTCAGTACTCTTACCCCAAAGGGGAAAATGTACGTAGGGTTTCTGTGGTCTTTCCATGTTCCTCTTGGGAACAGGGAGAGAAGCCGAGAGGTACAGGTGAAGCTAGTGTTTGTCTGGGTGGTCAGTGTGCTTCTGGCTTGTTACCTCATGGAACTGAGAATGGATCCAATTGATTACATAAGCAGTTGCTTTTGCTGAAAGAAGCCTCTTTAAACATGTAAAAAGAAGAAGCTGTGATTCTTTAGTCCCAAACTGACAGCAGTGTCTGGAAGGGCATTCTGCGGAGTCCTGCGTAAATCAGGAAGTCATCACTGCAGGCATCGCATGTTGTAACACATCCACCAATCTATCGGATTATGTATTTAAAGGTTAAAGGACTTTTTTTTAAAAAACTATTTTATTTTTAACTTTCTCAGTCAAAGATACTCTCTGGCAATGGCAGACAGGGAGGGGAGAGAAGAAACTGCTGGGTTAACTGGTAGAAACAAGTGCTGAAGTGGTGCTCACTGGAAGAGTGTTTTCTCATACTGTAAGCTCAAAGGCTCCCTGGAAATACTGTCATGTTATATTTTAATTGCTTTCTATTGAGGTATTTTATTTTGATGCAAGAGGTAGATGAATGCTTAACCCTCCTAGCATTCAAATGAGTATCATCAAGGCTTGATTAGTTTATTTCTGGCAGCAGAGTAGCTGAATGCTATGCCAATTGCTTTCTGTAGTAGTCTTGTTTGTACACTGTATTTCAGTAACTGTGATCTGCTGTATTCTTCTTGCATAGCCCACATTGACTTTGTAGCCTGCTGACTTTGAGAGGATAAATATCTTTCCCTTTGTTCCCTTATTGGTCAGGATGAGGCTGGCATTTGCAACAGGACTCTGGAATGCTGCATCTATTTTAAAGATTTAAAGATTTTTTTTAAAGATTTAACCTAAAACCCACCTAACCTTGTTTCTCTCACCTGTTCTTGTGAGTGAAAAAGCCTTCATTTTACATCCTTTAGTCTGTTTAGGCTTTTCCAGGAGAAACTTACAGTATTGTGGCAAAGGATTAAGGCTACTCATAATTCCTAGGATCTAAGACTCCTTTTTGTTTGCCTGTTTGTTAAAATCAGATTTCTATCATAGACTAAACAGACCATCTATCTTGAGTCACTTTAGGAACAGTTCTACTTGTATAAGAGTTTTTCCTGCCATACATGGCTTTGTTGTAGCAAGATGGAAAAATCAGAAGACCCCAGATGTTTAATGTCGAAAATGACATTCTCAGGTTTGCCAGAAAGTGGATCTGTTCCTCAGAAACTGCACTCAGTATTAATTTGCCTCTTGGCCTCACTGTAGCATTAAGCTGTAAAACAACATGTAATCAGTTTCTAGGCTTGGAGTAGATGGTGCATTTCTAATTGAGCAGAAATTTGCCTTATTCTTCTGCAGGTCTAATTTACACCCACAAAGTGCTTCTAGGGAATAGGCAAGTTTCACTTACAACTACCCACAGGAGATAGGCTTCTCTTATTTAAAAGTGTGTGTGTGTGCTCCTTTAGCTGTCAATAACAGCTTTTATGCTTGAGGCTATGTAATATGCAAGTACAAGGAGTTATTGACAGACCTTCAGGTATGGTTTGCTGATGACTTAGAGTAGCTCTTTCTGCTCCCAAAGCCAGCTGGCACAGAAGGTGGCTGCACCTGGCTTTCTGAAGGAACATTAGCTTCTGGACAGGTGAGGGCAGTCCATCCGGCAATGCCTTCTGTGTCAGCTAAGGATCAGTAACACCTGAGGTAGTGCTGAGAGTGAGAAGGGGGAGTAGTCTGAACCGAATCTAGTGAGGTGAGAAGGGATTGTGTATTCAAAAACTCATGTGAATGTGGCCTGATGGCATAAGATGCAAGTGATGCGCGTTTGATCTCATAACACATTCTACAGTCTTCCAGCAAGGAGAGAAGTCTCTGGCTAGGTTTTAGGGATAAGAATAATCAAGTGGTTCTCCTTGATCTTACTTCAGCTGTGTCTTTATGAGCTTCTGCAACTGAGCTGTCTGTATTTACCTCTTGGAAATCGATGTTTGTGTTAATCATCAAGTTGCAGGTGACTTTCAGGTAACTGATCAATCAACAAGGCTCAGAAGTTCTGAGCTTACAGCCAGCAAGGGCTGCCTGGCTGTGGTTAGGTCTGGTGGGCTTATCTGTACAGATATTGACTGGAGTCATGATCTGCATTCATAAGGACTGGAGCTTGTCTCCAACAGGCTGTCAGCTCTGAAAATGAGATGGAGTTGAGGACATAATTTTGGCAAAGGTTATTCTGTCTGCTCATATGGAATGTGAAGTCAGGATAACAGTTTGATTTGGTGTAGAAAATCATTTCCACTGCTGAACTAGGCTTTGAATCACTGTGTATTGAGTTTCAGTATCAGTTTCACGTAAAAATGTGAGGTTAACAGAAATGATCAATCATCTACAGCATTCCTTTTCCTGAGATAGGACTAGCAGGCTAGAGGAGATGCTGCTTCTTTTCTTGAAGGCAATATCCCTTCAGAGCCTAATGCAGTGCTTGCAACCTTTACAGTTTGCCAATGAGAACAATTTTTCTCTATCAGACTGCAAATAAGCTGAGTGCTTGTTGTTCTGGCTTCAGCAGGCATTAATCTCTACATGTCTTAGTTAGCTTTAACAAACTTCCTGGGTGG
>WBMW01002752.1:79131-169091 GCA_013396635.1 Penelope pileata | reverse complement strand
TTTTTTTTTTTTACAGAGCCTGATATATCTAAATGGCACCAATTAGTTGAAGTTGTTAAGAAGGGGCACGCTGGCATTCTACAAAGCTCATGGAAGGGGTCCTTATGTATATTTACACTTGTGAACTTTCTTATCCTGTTCCTAAATCTGCAATCAGTGTTTTTTTTCTCATTGATTCTTTATTTTCTAAGAAATATAGCAGCTGTGCATCATAACTGTACTGATTATTTTTGCATCTATGGTTAGACACTTCTCTTAGCAGTGGAGATCATTAATGACAAGCTGCAGCAAATAGTGAGGCAACAACTATAACTTTGAAGTGAACATGAAGGTTGTTCTTGATGCTTCTTAGCTACCTCCTTCTGTTTTGAGAGTGAGGGCCAAGTGGCACACAATACGTAAAGTTCAAAATTAAACACAACTAAACAAAAACCACTGACATTTTCCTGGCATAATGCAATACAGTAAAAACCTTTTATTGGAAACACCTAAAAAAAATGGTTATCTTAAAATGAATAACCTCCTCAAAAACCTCACTTTCAGAAGTCCAGGAAACTTGGATTTCTTTGATCTGCATCTGTCAGTGATTTGACCATGTAAATTAAATGTTCGAGAAATAAACAGAAAACCATTTGGAGAGGAAACAGTAACACAGTAATAGTGTTAATAAATCTCTTCGAAGAGAGCAAATCTTATGGTTTTTTTCTGTAACACAAGCTGCTTGGATAAACAAAGCTAATGCCAGAAATGTTCATTGGTGGTAGAGAGGTGTTCTGCTAATCTATACTGATTGTGTGAAGACTACCTTTCATGTTAAACTAGCACTGGCAAGAAAAGCAGATGTCTTCATGGCGAAGTAATTATTTCTTATTTGTAGGTAGAAATAATCTTCATCTGTTATTACGCTGACAGATGTTAGTCAAGCCAGTATCTGTACTGAGAGACCGGTCACCTTGCTCCTCTGTAGGAAGGGTAGGCAGTGTGAACAGGAGCTGACTGACAGCAGAATCTCTACCAAGGAGGGATTAATGTCCACTGAAAAGGACTGAGAAGTAACTTCGCTCTTTCTCAGCATTTTTCATTAAAATTGGCTGCCTTAAAGAGCAGAAAACCACTGGCTGCTGGGCAGTGTCTGAGCTCAGCTTGGCTTCTTAAGAGGAAGCTTGGGACTTGCATATGGAATCATAGCTATTGCAGAAGCTTTGTCCCAGCTTCCCATGAACTAGACTTCTGTCAGCTTATAAGATGCCTTCTTGTAAGCTAAATGGAAAGAGATTTCTGCAGGCAAACAGCAAGTAACTTTACTTTGGGCAAGGCTCCAAACCCAGGTCGCGGCCCAAGGCAGCTGCTCTGAGTGAGGCCCACAAGTGATCCATGGATGGCTGCAAGTGGTGCACCAAAAGTCACTGTCACAGTGAGGACTGCAGCCTGCTCTGACCACTGGGTCTATGTCTGTAAATAAACAGGAACAAAATAAACTGGGACAGAACCTGTTGTACATGCTATAGTACTGCCATCTGGATGCAGGCTGAATTCTTTCCCACACTCCAAATGTTGTTTAATTCACACTGGCCACTGTTATCCTTCATCTCATGCCAGGACATTTTGTGGGAGGCTATGTGGCGTGGGCTCAAACAGTGCCAAAATGTATATTAATAGATAAACAGTTCAGTTCACCACTGCTTGGGCCCACAGCCAGGCTCTGTTTAGTTCATTAGAGGAAACATAAGAGCTCTTAGGAAGTTAGAGGCTTCCCTACTTCACTGGGACCTGGGAGGACCTGTCACCCTAAGTGATACTGTAGGTAAAATGAACATGGAAAAGACTTCTCAGGCAGATCAGGTCTTTAAGAACCTTCCCACTCAGCTGATATACTCAGGAATCCATGTGGGTTACCAATTTCCCTTTTACCTAGGGATTATAGCTTTATTCTTCTATCTTTCTTTACCAAGAAAAAGCAGGTGACCTGCTTTTTCCTGCCATGGCTTCTTAGCCTTTGGTGTAGATGCAAAGAAAGATAAGATGCATTTCTCCAAACAAGATATGAGGGTCTTTGAGGAGACATACATATAGCTTTATACAGGGCATGTGCTATTGCCAAAATGCTGTACCAAATGGAATCCACTGTCACTCCAGGCCTTCTGCAGCACTGTGATCAGACACAGCTTCATAGTCCCGTGTATGAACAGGCATTAGAAATTCCTGCTCCAGTGTTTGTTCATATCCACTGATTTTACTAAATTCTGATTAAGAATCTCAAATATTTATGCACAAAGATAATTTAACACAAGATCCTTTGTGCCTGCTATCCCCACCTGAGAGTCAGAATCCACTTCATCCACAATGACCAGTCCTTTGGAGACTGCATGGTTCAATATGCCATCCTCTCAAAAGCGGGAAGAAAACCTTTGCTTTTCATTTTTGACATATGCAGGAAGGATGTGTTTTTCTATGGTATGAATTGCCTGCTGGAGCACATCAATGCTACTGAAAAAGGGTATTGCTTCATATACTATCCACTATTGCTGCTTAGCAGTCTGGCCCACAGATGCACAAGCAGGTGGGCTTGGGTTTCAATCAAATGCTTCATGATGTTCCTACTTCCTCTTGATTTTTATAGAAGCAGAAGCCTGAGCAGGTTGACCTATTCAACCAAATTGTCTACTCAGCTTTACAAGAATGAGATTATTTATGGTCTGTACTACCAACACAGCGTGACTGGATTCTTGCCCTTCAAAGGCTTGCTTTTTTTTTTCAGTTGGACAAGGTTCCTAATCTGACAGTCACTGTGCTAAAGAGGGGTCTGTATGTAAATCAGCAGCCCATGTGTTTCCTGGAGGGAAGAGAAAAGCAGTCCAAGAAAACTCACCCAGGCAGGCTCTCGGCTCTGTTGCCTGCTCTGCCTGCTGCTCTGACACGGCAGCTGCTGCCCTCCCATCCCGAGAGGTCTCGCCTCTCTGTCTTGGCAGAGAAACTTGAGCTCACACTTGTCTCAGCTTGCAGATCTCATCCTGTAAGATGATTTGGAGCATGGGATTCTGAGACATGCTAGTTCCTGTCTGTCCATCTCATTTCAACTAGCTTTTTTTAACTTTGTTTTTCAGCAGGAGGGAAGGGAGCGCCTTTCATTAAACAGGTGCTAGAAAGCACTCAATTACAAAAGCATTCAGTAGAGTCTGCAGATTCCAGTAAAGGCTTCTTTTTTTTCTAGCTTCCACACTTACAACATGCTGTTATCTACCACTTCTGCCTGCTTTTCTGAAGTCCAGTAAATATCATTGCATGTGTCACTTTCACCTTTTCATGCAAAAGCAACCCAATGCTTTAACTCAAACCCCTCCCTATTCAAAGACACAGGCATTCCCTGGGGCAAAGTGTACTTCATCATGACTTTAAAAATAAATTGTTCAGATGACCAGCAGGATATTGCAAAAAGAACTATAAAAAGACCACTTGAGCATGTTACCAATGCCACCAATAATTTTGCATAGTGCTAAACATCTTGCAGTATGTTTTTTTTTTAATTAATCTTGTATTTACAAGAGTATATGAGCTCTTGAATGGCATTTAGCTCTGTAAAAACAGTGCTAAAATATGCAAAAGGCTCAAAAGATTAATATTGCCAAAGCATAGGCAGTTCACATTGCATGGTAAATAATTTGCAAAAAAAAAAAGTATTTGCTAAGCATTGCAATTCAAATAATATTACAGCTCCAGAAAAATTATTCATGTCTGCCAGGGCTATTTTACAGCACTAAATGTTTAAATCTGTTGTTGTTTTTATTAAGTACATATTTATTCCTCAGGGTAGAGTTCAGACAATTTATCAAATATTTTAAAATGTATTAATGTTTTTGTGCTGGGAGTCGCAGGATAGAATCTTGGCCCCACTGAAGACTGTAAGACTCCCACTGTCTTCATGGATGCAAGCCTGGTGATAAGGGTGTTTTCATTTTGTTCTCCCTGGCATCACACGAAGCTGTTGCCTCCACAGTGTTAATGTTCCAAAAAACCCTATCGCCAATTTAGAGCTCTACTTGGAGCACAAGCTGCTCCCTTTCCCAGGCCAAATTTCTGACTTCAGTGGGAGGAAAGCCACAGAAGGCACCAGCAACAGTTTACTCTGCAGGATATGTTAAACTTAATAAAAATAATCGGTATTGTTTTAAGGACTTAGCACCTAGTTACATGTTAATAATGTAGCAGAACAGTTCTATCAAGTAAATGTGGAAACCTGTGCTCTGAGTTAGCTTATAGAAAGGCTTAAACCCATATTGCATAAAAAAACCTGTAAGGCCAAATTCCTGCCTGCTGTAGCTGAAGAACCTAGGACAACGTCCACCAAATGAAGGTCTGCTGCCTTTCATTTGCCTACAGAATCCGCAAACCTGCTGTTAAATCATTGCTGCTGGAGACGACCTGGATTTTTGTGAAATGCTGGTCTGAACGGTGATGCAGAGGAGCGTACCTTCATGTGGTAGGCTGCCTGGGAAAGGACTGGGGGAAATCCATTCTTCTTCTGAAGAACTTAAAAGAAAAAGGAGAGGGGAGGAAAAAAGCAAAAGCCCAACAAATGTAACCCCACACCTCTCAATAGGTGGTCAGGGGAAAAAAGAAATGGGAGCAATGTTCTATTTTAAGATTACTTGTTCAGCTTCCAGAAGCTGATCTACAGGACAAGGAAAGAAATATGACTAGTGTATACAATGAAATTCAAGGAACTTCACTGAAGGTAGTGCTAAATGCGCAGTTTTCAGAATCATCAAGGCCTGCTTAGTGCTTTTAGCAGGGTTCTACCTCATGAGTAATTAAAAATAATGTAGTTTCTGACTACACAGACAACACCAAGCAGTAATGGATGAGCATGAGCAGGTAGGTCTGGTGGAAGCCAAGGCTGTGGAGCTGGATGTTCTGGTGTGCTGAGGTGTGGTTGTTGTTAAGCATAGCTGGCATCTTCAGCTACTCACATATAAGGAGCTTTTTGCCTGCACCACAGAAATATAAAGATGCTATCATGACAACACATTTAGAATACAGAAAAACTACTTCTGCTTCCTTGGAGACTCAGCTTTAAGTGGGCTATTAAAGGAAATGAGGCTGCTGGGATCTTGGGGTGAGCCTCCAGCTGGCTCTTAGAGGCAAAGCATGTGCAGCAGATGGCAGGGGTGCATGAAGGAGCCTCCTGCCCTGTTCACAACCTGAGTCCCAGTGACGGGAATGGTGCTGCTCCATGAGGAGAGAGCAAAAGGCCAAGCACTGCAGGAGCAGCAAACCCTGACATGGGTATAAACATCTGTAAGCTAGTATCTGAAACCCTGGTGACAAGATGTATCACAGTGGGTTTGAACAAGGGAACAACTTGAAAGCTGGACAGTGAGAGATTACAGCTGTGCAAGCTGGAGTTATTGCTTTACGTACCTGAAGGGTGAAGGCTGGTAAAGGAGAATAAGCTAAATGTTTGAGTTAGCACATCCCTCACAGTATAAAATCCAGCTGTCCTGAGATCCATGGGCACAGTCAGAGCACTCCTAGGGCTTCATCCCAAATGTTTCACCAAGGCACTCCACTTGCCCTACAGTCTGCAGGCAGAATGCCCCTGGTTGCTGGTCGTTCAGGGGATGGTGCCTGGGAGCTGTGCTGTAAGCCCTCTGTTTTGGTGCGTCCAGCAGTGACTGGCAGCAGGACAACCCAGCACGCACGGCCGGGGAGATGCTGTGCTACACATATGGCAGGGGACAGAGAGAGACCAGATGAGATCCAGGGGAAAACATCAGGAGAGGATGGGGAGTACAAACAGCAAGTAATTCTTCAGTGTAGGAAAAACTGATTGCAATGGGTTAAGAGGAAAAAAAAAAGTTTTCACTCTTCCAATTTTATTCTACTGCATAGGTATCTGCTGGGTATGGTAAAAACGCCAGGTTTATCTTCTCCTAGATGGTGCAAAGAAGGAAAAGCGTAGAGGAGAATGATGAACGTCACCTCTTGGCAACTAGCAAGTGATGACATAAAATGCTCTTATGGCAATCTCTAAGTATAGTTTCTTTTAATTTATTTAAAAGAAACATTTATTTGCCACAGGAGTAAGTTGTTGGCAGGAGCTGTATCACATTAATTTCTTTATAAACGTAATGCTTGTAACTTGCACTTCGTGCACTGCTTTGTATATTTGGATGAAAAATTGCAGCTGTTGGTGGTCTCTGGTGACTTCAGCTTAAGAGAGCTTTGTGCATATAGGAGCTGCACCACCTGTTACCAGCCTCATGTCATCTTCTAGATTTTGAATGAGAAAATACAAAGCAAGATGTCACGAGTAGGTGTCCCTAACAGTTAAAACTGGACTGGACTGAAGATGATGGGAAGTTAGGCAAGATGACGTCTACTTATCTTACGACTTCTTACAGTTGTTCATGACTTCAGTGCTAACAGGGTCGTTAAAAGACTTCACAAACGATAAGCTAGACAGACCTGGGTGAAAATATTTTTCTCCAAGACTACCTCACAATGTAACACAGAAACTTCCTATCTGTTTATAATGATCTCTAGGGCGGTTTCAGACATCATCTCAGCAGCACTTGCTTCTCATGCCAGTTAGATGCCTTCAGTGAAGGTACCGGTGCCAGGTGCTGTAGGAAGCAAGGGGTGACGTGGCTCCTGCCCACACCTCACCCAGTGCCCGTGGGTTCCTCCACTGCTGCCCGTTCCCCCAGGGCAGGGCCCGGCCTCGGGCTGGTGACTGGGACCGGCAGCGGGTGGGAGCTGGGCTGGGAGAGCAGCTCTGCTTCTGCAGTGCTGGATTCAAAGCGAGTTTGTCCCCATCCGCTGCTTGAGGGGGACGCCCTCTGGTTACAGCAGTCAGCAATGGTTTGCTGTTTTGCGTAGGACAGAGGAATGTGGAGATTTGGAAACAGCAGGACAGAGAGCTTTTTTTTTTTTTTTCCTTCTTTTTCCGTCTCATCTGAGAACTACGCAGGCTGCAGCGAAGCAGCGGCATTTTGGTTCGCATTTTGGTTCTCTTGGCGAGAAGTTGGGGCTTGCAAACAGAGCCGGGGGCCCGGCACCCCTGTGCCGAGGGGCTACCTCCCCTCCCGCAGCGAGAGCCAACCAGAGCCAGAAAACTTTGCAGCCTCTGGGTATAGAGCACAATGGACCCGCTTAGCGCCAG
The DNA here is from genome assembly GCA_013396635.1 of Penelope pileata. NCBI lineage: Eukaryota > Metazoa > Chordata > Aves > Galliformes > Cracidae > Penelope > Penelope pileata. The sequence continues at coordinate 161,929 of WBMW01002752.1, read as the reverse complement.
CTCTGCTCGTGTAACCAACTGTCGTGCCGCCCCTGAGCGTAACTCTCCCTCTCCCCGGGCGGGCAGCTGCGGGGGGCTCAGCGGAGCCCGGCGTCGGGCCGGAGCCACCCCCACACCCGGGGCGGCAGCAGCGGGACCCCTCCGCCATCCTGAGCCCGGTGCCCGCTCCCCACGGGCTGGACAACGGCGGGCTCTGCCCCGCGCCGAGCCCGGCAGCTTTCGGGCAGTCCCAGCCTCCCTTCGGGGCTGGGCTGCGGTTAGCGGCTCCCCTTACCTGCGGGTGAGACCAGCTCGCCTTCGCTGAGCTCCCCGGAGTCCGAGTCCATGCTTCAGGCGGCGGCGGGGCAGGGGAGCGAGGACGCGGCTCGGCGCCGCCGGCAGCAGCAGCGCCCGGAGTGGAACGAGAGACGATCGGCGCCGGCTGCCTCCCCCTCTCGGCCCGGCCCCGAGCACCGCAGGCGGCGGCCGCGCGGAGTGCCATTGGCTGCCGGGGAGGCGCGGGGACGGGCGGGCCCCGGCGAGGGGAGGAGGGAGCGGGGGCGCGGCGGAGGAGCGGGGTCTCGCAGATCTCTACAGGAGTTTGGAGCCGCCCCGCGCGGCTGCGGGTTTGGGAGGGGGCGAGGGCTGCCCGACGGCTGCGGCCTCCCTCGGAGCCCCGGGCATAAAAAGGACCGAACGGATGGTCCCTTACGCTGTGCCCTGTCTTTTCCTTCTCATGTGGGCATACCTCGACCTTCAGTTACTGCTGTTTCTTCACAGCCCTCTCCCCTTAGTGGTCTCTGTTCCGTCTCCTTTGCAGTTAGTGGCACGGTGGAGGCCCACGGAGATGTGCTGCTTCTTACTGCTTAGTGAGTATCAGGGAGATGAATTCTGTAGCTGCCTCTTCATGGGTTGTTTGCCAGCAGTATTTGGTAAATGAAGGCTCTGTTGGAAGACTGTTTTCAGCTCTGAGTCTGGAAACTGTACAGGTCAGACGTGGTGTGCTTTGCCTGTGTCCCATGGCCTCCTGAAGCCTGGGGACATCTCGTGTGCCACGTGCCTGAGGACTCACCTTTGGTTCTGATGAGCCTGGGCAGATCTCTTTACCTGGCTGCTCCTGTGTTTTCTCCATCTTCCTGCTGTTCCTGGCCAAATGTTGCTTTAATTCTCATGCAAAAGTCCCAGGGAAGTAGCAAGACCGCTTTTCTAACTGGGAACCAAATTTAGCCCTCACAGATCTGAGCCATAGGTATGTCACATCACAGCCAGCCCGTGCCTTAGCTGCAGACCACTGCAGTCTCCAGGCAGAGCCTTACTGCTGTGGCTGGGGAACACAAACCTTTCTTTCTTCACTCTGTAATTCCTCTCCCCTAGAACCACGTGGATCTTCATGTTGCTGCAGAAAGCAATACCCAAACTCTGCTTTGAACCTGCATATATGAAGCTGTCTGCTGCCATCAGACCATGCCCAATGTCCCTGATAAGTGGGAAGGGGTTTCTGTTAGAGAGTGCTGTGACCAAAAGAGATCTTTCTGCACTGACCCAGGAGGCCCTGCCAGGCTCCTTCCAGTGGTGTTGTGTGGTTTTTCTGTGTGATGCAGAGTGTAAGAGTGACAATCCCGTTGTTCTCACAAAACGATGGGTGAAAATGGAGCCGCAGTTTGCCTTAGAGCTTGAGGCAGATCCTGGGGTGCTCTGCGGTCAGATCCACTGCGTGTGGAGCAGCTGCACCCCTTGAGCCCTGGAGTATACACATTGATGGCTTGAATTTAGATGCTTAGCAGGATTTAACTCTGTAGGAAATACTTTTTTGTTTGTTTATTATTTTGCAATTTTGGGAGAAAATCTATGATGTTTAGAGTGAAAAGTAGATGTAAAACAGCTTGGCAAGTTGCTGTCAGATTCTGGGCCTGCAGTATCTGACAGTGCCTTTGTTTTCAGTTCTGTGGAAACAAATTTTGACTTCTTGTTTGTAATTACTTTCATTAAACTGTAAGTGGCATTCCAAATACTGTTGATTATAATCCAATAAGTTAGTAAAAGGAAAAACATTTTTTTTTTTTTATGTCATCTGTGCATGTGCACGTGGTGTGGACTACAGGGAGTCTCCTGGCATGGTGTAAGTGACGTGGCAACAGGAAAACCCCAGATGAATGGCCACAAAAGGTAACAGATAGCACAGCAAGGACAGAATCTGAGAGCTGGAGAAAGTTCACTCTGTGTCTCTCTCATTTTATTTATTTGCTTTTTACCAGCAGGAATGGAAATTGAAAGCACTCCCTCATCAGAGTTTAAAGCTGATGGGAAGAGTAAGTTTGTATTTAAGTTCAATTTATTTTCTGGGCTGTTTTTATTTGTGTGAAATTCCAACGGTAATTTCCGACCTGGAAAAATTCTGGCTTAGGTCAGTGACATGAAGTAGATAAGGGAAAAAACAAAATGTTTTTCTCAGGGGTGTGCACAGTGGAACAGCCCCTGCCCAAAGAGGGCTGCCAGGCACGGGGTGCTCTGTGCCAGGTGGGCAGCGTGGAGCAATGCAGCTGTGGCTGCGCTCCCGAGGTGCTCTAGGTGCAGCTTCACCCAACTGTGTGTGCACTTCTGCTGTAACTGCCCTTAGGTTTTAAGCTCTGAATAGTCACACTTCTCTGCCACGGGTCACAGTTCAGTTGATAAAAGTACAGATACATATTCATCATCCTCTGAAACACAAAAGTCTTTGCCTGAAGTAGTTAATGTGAAAACTGAATCCCACTTATTCTTAATTCTTGTCATTTTTTTTTAATCCTTGTATAAGCACACCAATAAATATTGTGATAGAAATGGCATAACTTAATATCATATTGTGTCAGACTTGTGATATATACATTGGGTGTTCTCATTGCCATGCTGTAATTACTTTCTATTCCACCACAAATGATGTTTCAATCTTACTTTCCCTTTTTATTGCTGCTGACTGTAAAGCAGTTATTGAAGTCTTCAGCCATAACAGAATGAGCATATTGTTTCGTTTCAAAACATATGGTTAGAATTCAGTTTTTCCCTCTTAATGCTGTCTGCCCAGCAGAGTCCAGCACTTGGCTTAACATGTGACCTGGAAAATTCCATATGCTTGGAGCTCTGAACTTCATAGTTTCCACCCATTACAGTACTGCTGCAGAGAAGAGCACAGAAGATTTATTAACAGCAATATATGCACCAGCTAGTTGCGTATTAAACTCCACATAAAGTTGACACTGCACAATTCATACTAAACGCAAAAAAAAAAAATCATGAAATTACATATTTATTGTAATAACCTAAAGCACTGACTGTGCTGTGCTGTGAAAAGCTCTGTGACTTTTATTTATTACCAGGGTCAACATGAAGATTTTTTAGAATGATTAGAAACTAGCGTGTTTCTTCTCAAGGCTCAATTAATACATTTCCCAGCTCCCCTGGTGCATTGTATTCATAGCGATTTGCTGGCAGTGTAGCCCATGGGCACTGCCCCGTGTGCTGCAGGTACTCCTGGTTACACGGTGCTGTCCGTAGTGGCTGTGCTGCTGTACGGCCCCTCCACTCGCATCTCAGCTCCATCTGGTCTTGATCTTCATTCCACGTGGAACTTATCCAAAGTATTTCTTTGCCTTCTCAGGGTATCTGGGTGCTGGAGATCTCTCTGTGAGAGCTTGTAGGATTCATGTTTTTTTTCTCTGTTCTAGCTGCAAATTATGTTTACATGTTCATACAAATACAGTTTTATTGTATTCCAAACACTTAAGCAGTCCAGCTGCAATAGCATCTATGTATTTATCCTTACAGAACTATTGTGAAATACAGAGAATAGTATTATGTGATTTTTTTTTAAAGTCAAATGTGATACACAGACTTTGTGTTTAAAAAATGAACAAACAAAAAAACCTTTATGTTTTGAGCCCTACCTGAGCTCTTAGGTTTTCTGTTTCTGCTTGGTACGAGACTGGCAAGCTGCCTCTGTGCCTTGCTGCTTGACCTTTCCTCAGACAAAACTCAGCTTTAAAACCTCTCCCACGAAGCAGTCTCTCATTTCCCTCTGTTATTAAATCACAGACCCTCCTGTATGCCACCATCTTTGTGTTTGACCTACTGGTTTTAAACTGTGAAGACGCATGGGTACAATTTCATCTTTTTTTGGTTCTAAGTGTAGAAATATAAGATCATATATTTTGATCTCACAGATCACCTCACTATTATTTAAGTATATAGAGCCTGGGATGTAGTATGTCTTAGTACTGATTCCTAATATTTTGCTTCACAATTTATGATATTGTCTTTCATATCTCAGTGTCATTGCTACTGAGTGTATTCAATAGAGCAGCATCTCCCACAGGCAAAACACTCATGAAAAGTACTGTGTAATAGTTACCTTCATTAAACAGATACCTGTATGCTGACGTCACCCAAAAAAAAAAAAAAAAGAAAAGGAACAATAGACATCTAAAATCCATCTGCATCATTACTGGCAAAGCATAATAGCCAATATCAAAGACCTATAGTTTCTCTGTCAGCAACTCTGCCATTTCATGAACTGTCAGGTTCTTACTGGTGCCTAGAAGCCAGCCAGCACACACAGCCATGTATATGTAGGTTGCTCTGAAAGTAATGCCTCCCATTTATTTCCATGGAAACTACAACAGATGCAAAAAGCACAGTAATACTATTTGATAAAGCAAATTCTCAGCTACTAAACACTATTTTTCAGCATAGTCACCAGCATTAGCTGTGCATTTTTGCCAGTAACAAGCAAGTGTGCTGCACTCATAACAGTCTGCACCAGCGGAGGTGCCCCACTTGCCACTGCTGAAATGCACCACCACCCTTCCCTGTGCTCACAGCCACTGTTTGGTCTCCATCAACATTCAGCAAGCATTGATGAATGTCGGTCGGTGCCATTTTTTCTGCATGGAGGAATTCACTTCCACCCCTTTGCTCCATCTGCGCTCCCATGTCAGATGCCATTGTGTCAGAGTGCCCCTCTGCTGCTGTCTGTTGCACGGCAACAACATGGGATGGGATACGAATGGGAAGGTTCAAACTCTGCTGCCATCCCACCAACATCCACCTTTGCCATCGTGGCCCAAACATGGTAACACAGGAGGCATTGCTTTCAGAGCAGCCCTCGTACATCGACATGCATTTTTAATGAATTTCATTAGCAACAATGCATCTGTCGGTGGTCTGCAAATCCAAATTATAAAACTTAGAATTCAGACAATGAACAAGATGTCTGCATTGCTTTAATTCTTACTCGTGAGACAGTAGATACTCCAAGATCTAGATTTTTGGGTCTTTTGATTTAGGCAGTGTATGTATATCCTATGACAGGGAGATAAATGCAAAAGACTGCAGTATTTTTGCCCATATATGTTACTACAGTGAGGGATGTAGGGCATCAGTTCTGAATACTTACTGCTGTGAGGACATATTTTTAGCAATTGGACTTGCTGAATTGCGTTCTGCCTTTGTGGTGTGGACTTCAAAGAAGAGCTGAGGAAGCAGTCACAGACAGAATGCAGCCTGGTACTGGTAAAAAACTGTGCTGTGCTGTTTCTTCCTGTGTTGGATTTAAAGCTGGAGCTGAAATTTAGCTTCAATCATCCAAAAAGAAATAAGGTAAATGTTAGGAATATCATTATCTTTTATGATTTACTTCATGATGATCTCTATTGTTCTTGGTAGGTTATCAGAAAGTATAATTTTGTCACTTGTTGACATCTTCCACCTGCTTAAAAATAGGCTGAGCCTATGGATTGACCAGCACAGGAATAGCTTAGTAGAAACAGTAAGAAGTTGATCTGATCTAAATTCTGACTGTACTAAGAGAGGAAGAAGGAGCAATAAGCGTTTCTCCTCGTGAGCTGATGGACTCCAGCACAAAGAAGGCAACATTCAAAGAAGATGCGGTTAAATTGAGAGGAAAGCTCGCTCACACCTATACTTGGAGGCAGAGATCACCACCAGCACAACTTGATTAGTGCCCACTTTTTGTCTACTTTTTTTTCCATTTCCTTCTCTCTTAAAGCAGTAAGCTATTCTGTTTCCTCTCACCTTATAGAAACGTCTTCCATCAGAGCTCAATGGCATAAATGTTTGTGTTCAGTCTTTGGCCGTAAGGCTGTTGGTACTTTTCTATTCACTTACAAAGTAGAATTTGCTCATAGACTATTGTTTTCAAGGTTGAACTGTAATTAGTATTGCCTGTGCATTTTGTAGTTTTGTACTACTTTAGTGATTATTATTTAAAATACTTTGCCACTCTTTTTTGGGAGGGTAATTTCTTCTGTACTTAGAAGGATGGCCAGCTGGCAAATTGTGCATGCAATTTGGTGCAGATTGGCAAATTGTTGCATTTGTAACATTGTATTCTAGGTAATGAAATAAATGAAAGCTATCTTCTGGAAGAGAAAATGCACGTTAATTCTGTTGGTGGAAAAAATTCATCTGAGGAAATAGCATGGAAATCATATTGGTTTGGTCATGACCCTCTTCTGTTTTAATGATCAGGAAATTGGACATTATTATTTTAAAGCTCTAATAAATTAGATGCTTATGCTGCTTGTAATTTTACATTTCATTACTACTAATATTAAGTGATTAGACTTAATAGCCAAAACATGAATCTTCTTCCAGTTTTCTCTGTTCTAGGCTGGGAAAATAAAGACACTACTTCGAGGGAATCACTGTAAAATGCAGGAGGGAATTGGCTTTGTTTTGACCTTATTCTGATGCTGTCTAGAGAAAGCTAGTGGACAGCTGCCAGTTAGTCAATTTCCTATCTACTACTTTAAACTACTTTTACTTCTTGAGTTGGCTGCTGAAGTTATTTTAATGTTGCGTTCCTCCTCTTGCCATGTTTTGTTGGGTTTTGTTATTGATTACTGGCGTTGATTATCTGATTGCAATGTTTAAATGTTGACCAAGGGCTCAATTGCAAGTGAAATACAGTTAAGCCAACAACAGATGCTGCTTGTGACAGGGCTGCGTTTCAGCAGGCTTTGAACGTGTTTTCAGCTTCTACTCTGTAAGATGGGCTGTTCTTGTGTTTTCATCCTTGATTTCAAATTATGTGTAGGAGGAGGATTCCACAACTTCACGATACTCTGACAAAGCAGGGAAATTTTGTTGCTAGGAAACTGAGGAGGGCTTATACTGTACTCTTTTCAGAATGGTTTTATAGTTAGCATCTGTTATTTCATTAACTTGCCTAATTCTGTTCAAATACTTAGATTTTTTCAAATAGTCATGATTTTTATTTTGTAGTATACATACATGAGTAACATTTTTTTGTACCTTTTCTGTATTGCTTTACTCTCTTCAACACAAAAAAACCAGTCAAATGCTTCATATTGTTGTGGTTTGAAAGCTAATATTCACATCATAGTGTTGCCGAGACATCTTAAATTGTTAGGTTCTGGTGTATCATGCTTTCTCTCTCTCTCTCAAAAAAAAAAAAATAAAATAAAATCCAAGATCCACAAAGGATTGCACATTTAATTTCATAACATCAGGAGAAGTCTTAAAGTATACAATGATTTGCAGCTGACCAGATCTGGTATTCCTTTATGCTGGATGCTGTGACTCCTGTTTTAGAGCCATATGCCTTACCTGCACATTGGAAAGATGACAGAATCGAAGCTGTGGATTTCGGTCCATGAGTGGTACACCTGTGACTGAAATAGTGAAATTCTAGCTGAGATCAGACTTGGTACAGAAGTTCTAATAAACACTGTAGCACCCTTTGGACTGAAGGTTGTCATAGATTGCAACTTTTTTTTTTTTTTTTTTGTGGAACAGTTCACTAAAATCCACAGAATTTGCTGCAAATGGTAGAATGTTAATAGAATTTTTTGTGGTTTCTGTTCAGTTTGATGTGACTTTTGGGACAGTATGGAAACATCATCATCTGACAGTGCATGGCCATTACTTCATGACCACTTCTAACAGCATGGCAAAAGGCATTCTGGTAGCCACCTATCTATAAATACCTGAATATCATCAACCCAGACATAAAATTGCATTTTGTGGGTAGTCTTAGGAACACGCAACATGAACAATTAGATTACATGATAGTCCTATATCATTTGCAGTAAAGAGAATGAAATTAGAAACTTGCTGTCCAGACCACTTCCAGGTGAATTATTTCTCTTGCACACACATTTGAGGGACTCAATGTACCATCAAAAACAACATATGGATGTCCTGGATTCAACTTGCACAGTAGTGATGCATCTGTAGACAGACAGCTCAGCATCTTGCTGGAAGCACTGCGTGCACAAAGGAGTTGTCCTTTGTCAGGGGTACAGAGTTTTTATGGCAAGTGTTCTGGTCTGGTATGATTTGGTCATCAGCACGTAAGCAAAACCTGAAGAGGCGAGTCTGTGCTTCAGAATGTGAGAACCCAAGCCCTTTTTCTCTGTGTGAGGCTAAGAAGCCCACCTCATTACTGAGATCAGAAGTAAAACAACAGATTTCAGATAGTATCCACCCAGGAGCTGGTTATATAACAACACTTTCAGTTCTGTGCTGATGGTTAAAATGAGCAGCGAGCTGAGTCACTCATGGATATCTCAAGCCTAGGGGCAGATCAACTGCTGCAACAGGTGTTATAATGAACATGAAGGATGGTAGACAGACATCAAAAGGTCTACAAACATAAATGCTGCAGGAGAACGTCAGAGCATGCTACTTGATTGGTAAGGAAAGAAGATTCCCACCACTTTAAAGGATAATGGTCTATGACTGCACCCTGTAGTTAACAAGAAACTGTGCACAACAAACCTCAGTTCTAATAATGAGACCACATGCCCCTAAACTGCCTCTTCAGAGCCTTGTCAAAGTCAGGTACCGTGCATTTCTAAGTGTACTGTGAATTTCAAGAGAAGGATCCTATAGTACATGCTGATGCTGTCCTGAAGTTAAGTGTTCTATGTGGGGTGAAATTGGACCTGGCTAATACAGCATCGTAGGATAGGAAAGAGGACTGATTCAGATGCTTGGCTGAGGCACAGTTGCAATCAAATTTTGATGTAAACTACAGGAACTAGTAGGGAGATGGAATTCTTAGTTAAGTGGCTATGTAATTTAATTTTTTTTTCAAAGTTAATGATGGGTTTTAGAGATAGAAATGAAAATAAATGTAAGAAATGCAAGAATGTAGACAACACTGTAAAGCATACAGGATCACACTGAATGCTACCTCAACTTACTTTAGGACAGCAGATTTAGTTTCAGGAGTGGACTTTTATTTAAAGTCAGATCTTCTTAATCCTGAAAAATACATCCTGTATGAAAAGGCAACCTTATGAGGCGGTGGACAGAGTATGTGGGTTGGATTTAAGCAGTCCATTTGTTAGATCCCTGTCACACGCTATAATAAAATGAATCCTGAAATACCTTGTGTAATGACTCATCTGATATTAAGATGTGTCAGTGTTCATAAACAATGCTGTTCATCTTGTGTGTGTATGTGCATGTGGAGGTGTGGGTGGAAGCTGAAGTTTGGGCTGTGATGACTCAGCCTTTATTCACTGTTTCTCTTATTTCTGATTTATGAAGAAACTCTCTCCTTTCCTGCACACTTAGATAATAGGTCAAGTTCCAGGATGGAGTGAGGAATGTAACATTAGTCTTGGGGTTATTCCAGGAAACAGTTTCAGATATTTGATTGTTAAAAATCCAACCTCCTGTTGTGGGTGGTGATGCTTTTGTTTGGCTCTTGTTTCTTCACTCCTTTTCTTGCTAATCCACTCAAGATAATGGCAAAATTTTAGCTACCCCTTTTGTGATTTTACCTGTTGTTATTGTTAAAGTGCCTTTGTAGGTATGGCTTAAGAGAACTATGACTTTTATTAACTTCATCTTCTAAAAATAAATATTCTCATTTTGTTATCTTGCCAGACTACTTTGATGGCCAACTGAGATACAATGCAGATACAATGCAATTATAGGGAAAAGTTTTGTTAGTGCCTTAGGTATTGATTTCTAAATTGGTGTAACTGACTATCCAAATTTCCAACGTTTTTTTCTTATAGGGGGCTATATCATTTGCAACATTGAGTCTGTAACTTTTACAGTCAATGAGCTGATACAATCTCATTGAATGAGGTATGAACAAAGGTGTGTCATCTTGTACTAGGACTAAGTTTAGACTTAGAGTTAACACTTCCAATTTAGTATTGGTGACTTGCAAGCTGCGTACACTAAGCATAGCCAGCAGGTGGAGGGCTGTACTACTTGCTTGAAACTGTAATTTAGCTATCCATTGCAGGCATAAACTAGCTGAAAGCTTTCTTAGTTTTGATGTTTCATATTACTCACAAAGTAAAATCCTGTGTTTTAAGATGATCTTTATCAGAATTATCTGGACTATGTTTTCTTTACAATGATATTTAGCTCCATTTGTGATTTTTAAACCCTTGTGTGTGGTGGTGACAACACTTAAAAACCAAGTGGTTGTTGCAAAGTTGGATCTGGGGAGATGCTATGTTTCTTTGTAACAACATGAAAATTCAGAGGTCCATAAAAGGAATATCTGCTATTCTTGAAACAATGCAAAGGTACACGGTCTCTTCTACTTTCTATTCTGGGTAGTTGGTGGCTAGTGGAATCTATCTCCTCTTTATTTTGTTACCTGCCTGCTCCTTGAATGGCTAAAGCATCTTTGGTACAGAAACTTAAGCACGCTGACAGCCAAAGCAGTGGAAACATCAGCAAGGAAAGAGGTGCTTGTGCCACGTACGCTGGTAAGAGAATGGACTAGGGCTGCCATTTCTTCTTTTGCCAATTTCTATTTTGTCCTAATTTCTTGCACTTCAGGCAACAGAAGCAAGCTGTGTATACCAGTCAAGTTTTGCTCTTCTCCACTCCACAGTAGGTCTGCTGGACTCTCTCTCTTTCTTTTCAGCTGGTCAGCTAACCCAGCTTGACTTTTCCCTGGCTGACTATCATCTGCTTGTAGACTCTTCTCCTTTTGTTCCTCTTTAAAAATGCTCAATTCTTCAAGACAATAAGAGTCTGCAGTGAAATCCTGAGCATCCATGTGGCCTACTGATGTTTAGGACAAATTATTTCTCAGGATCAGTTAAGAGAGCATCTAGAGAGAAGATATCATGACTTGTAATATGGCTGTGTCAGAAATGCAAGCTCAGTTTAAGCCATGTTTTTCATAGCCTTGTAATGATGTCCTAATGAATATTTATCATTATTTGTGAGACTCTATTTTCAGCAGTTGTGTATTATAGTAACAGATGACAAAATGTTCATTTTAGTTTGTAATAAAATTGTCTCTATTTTAGCTGTTTATTATGGTGGGGACGTCACTCCCATTGCATTGTCTGCCATAGTAACGCAGCTGGATTGCTGGCAGGCCAGTGAGTTTAAAAGCATATTTGATTAGTTTGTTTCTTGTCCAGATGAAGGTGTCTCAGATGTTAACTCTTTAGACTGTACATTCCTCTTAAAGCAGAATTGAACAAAGTGAACAAAGTTCAGTCAGGTTTGACAGGGTTTTGGTTGTTTTTTCTGTTTTTCATTCAGTTATAAACAATATGAAAGGGCTTTCTGAAGAAGTAAATACAGTTGTACTAGACCTGTACCTACTTTAAATCAGTTCAGATAGTCTATAATGTAAGTATTGCATTTAGGAATGCTTGTTAGATCTATGTGCCACAAGAAAGCTGTATGTGCTCCTTATGTAATAAAGTAGTAATTTATTTTGAATGATAACCAAGCCCTTTGCTTGTGAGTCAGGCTGTTCTTCACCTTTCCTGAATCATTGCTACCCTGGACTGATCAGTCTAGAGATTTAGTGAAGATGATTAGTGCTCATTCTGTACGTATATGGCCCAAGGTTCTCAGTTGTTCTTCAGTCTTATCCTCTTCTTCCTTCAACCCCAGCCAGTGCACTCATTCAGTGAGCTTATAGGACCCAGAATATATTCCTCATTCTATATTTTCTTTCAGTTGTATCAAACATAAAACTGAGTTGGAAATGTTCATTAAAGTAGAGGCTTGAACCCAAGTCTCTGCCAACAGAAAGAATAGCTTTAACTAAACGTATCTTACTTTTGGGATTCCTGTCTCCCTTCTGCCAAATAATGCTGTTGGCCTGAGGATACTTTCTTGGCAGAAAATAGCTTTTGGGGAAGGTGTTCAGTTTCAGCAAATGATATTTTCAGATGAAAAGATATTTTGTTAGAAATTCATAACCAGCTCTACAAATACAACATTACGTTGATGTAATGCTGTGTGATGGATGAAACCACAAGGCTGTCCTTGCAGTGTTAATTCTGAAGCTTCAAACGAGAGCTTCGAAGTCCAGCCTCAATTACATAAACTCATTGAAACTTGAGTGGAAAAGGAATGTTTGATTCCACCTTTCTCTGATCTCCCTTTTGTAAAAGATGGAGAACAAGTGCTGATTTTGCTGTAGGAAAGTGTTCTGCAAGAGGCTATTGGCTCCTAAAAAAAAAAAAAAAGTATGTGAAATGATTTGAAACTGGATCCTGTTTATCACTTGCAAATTCCAAGGAATGAACAGGTCATAAGCATTTCCTATTTGCTCTGTGTAACACAGACCATTAAGTACCTAAGTTGGTCACTGCAGTGCATGTTGCACTACATCTAGTTCCTTCTTACATCCTCTAGTTAGAAATCCAGCTGTTACCATTATGAAGGAAGAGGGCTGTGCTGACAATCTAATTTTAAAAAGAACATTCTAGAATACTTAAGTTAAAGCAGAAACATTGTTTCAAACTTATTGCCCTGTAATAGCATGTAGAAAGTGTTAATAATATAACACAGCTCACAAGAACAGATGTCCCATGGTAAAGTTCAAATGAAATTAGAAAACTGGGCGTTAATTTCTTCCAATGTGCAGCAATGGAAACTGTTCCACATATGGGGGCTCAAGCTTGGATGCTTATATCCCTTCCCCTTCATTATTGAACAAAAAGAAAAGCAACACAATAAAAATAGAAACAGTTTAAAAAAAAAAAAAGAGAACTAAAAGTATCAAAATTCAATCACTGTTTCATTTGCTGATCCATATTCTTTGCATAGTTGCCAATGAACTGAATCTCGGAAGCACAACTGTCAGTTGCATAAACACAGCGCATAAAGGAATGCACCATAATCCCAGTGCCAAGTCCAGAACGTTGTTACTTTTGATCTTTCCCTTATTGTCTTGCTAACATTTTATCTCAATTAAATTGTTTGAACCCAACAAGACTTGGAAAATTAGGCAGATTAGGTAAATTACGTCAGGTTTGGCCTATTCTCTCTTAAGCAGAGTTGAAGAAAACTCAGGATCATATCAAGTCTGCTGTATACAGTTCCCAAATTATCTGCTGTATACAGTTCCCAAATTATTGTGGGTAGTTTTGTACATACTAACTTTGTAAATCTATGGGTTTTCACTTTCCTCGCAGTTCAGAAATAAATCCATGTTATATGGTTATCAGCCAAATCTCTTCTTCTTGAGCTATCCCAAACCAGCAATGTCACAGCACAGTTACATAAGAGGAATTGGCAATTTAAGTTCTTTTCTTTTTTTTCCCCTAAATATGTAACTCTTTGTCAACTGGTTGATTTGGGGTGTGTGTGTGTTATTCAGGAAAGTAATTTAAAGATTTTATAGTTCTAAGTTGACCTTAGATTTTTGTTCTTAAAGCAAAGTTTATTATTTACCCCTCAGTCTCTCAAAAATTGATTCCTTTGGTGAGTGCCGTGCATTATTATTGTTGTTCCTCATCCAGAAAACAATAGATCAATTTAATCAATTATTTTAATCCTGTGCCTCTGCTTTTCCATTTCTAACAAAATTTGATTACCAGAAGATGCAATACTCTTTTTTAAAGCAGTTAATTAAATTAGACTTTCTCTGGATATAATCATTCTGAGCACTTCATTGCTCTCAGTTCAATAATTCATTGCAGTCAAGCAGAGATTATGAATGATGCTAGCATTATTATGTATATTTTACATTGTCACAAAAATTTTGAACTTTACCCATTTCTGAAAACTTGCCTGAGGGAAAAAAACATACAAAAAACCAGAATTCCCAGTTTGACTTCTAGAATTTTTGGATTATCTCATCTTCATTTGGCCAAAGACTACTTGAAAATTTCCATTTGTGTGCCTGGTTATAAGAAATAGACTCAATTCTCTCCTTCTAACTATGTTTGAGTCTTAGGGGAAGCACTATTGAATAGGGCTTGGGAAAGTGCAGGTTGAGGCTACTCATAAGATAGATATTACTGAACTGTATGTATCTATTCTCATGTGATTTACACCTTGAGCCTTTGGGAAAAAGCGATGCTTTTGGCAATCAGTAAATAGTATGTGTGATATCACCATTTTCTGTAGCTTCTGCCATATGTCTAAAATGGCATTTTTGGCTCTGAGTACAAGTACTTAAGTGCAATTATTGTAATGCCATACTCAAACTACTGAGTATTGCTTAGAGGAAGGTTCAGTGTGGAAACAGTCAAATTGTATGATCCAAAGGATGCTCAAACCTTAGATATGAGCATGAGGATTAAGCAGTTAAGTTTAAAGACTTTGACCCAGTAACTTAGTGAAGAGATTTAAGGAGTTACTTATTGAAACATCCAAACAATGAGTGTCCAATCTTCTGGTTTTCTGGGGCTGCATTGAGTGAAGAGTTGTTGTCTTGGGCTGCATGTTAAATACATAGTATAGGTAACGTATATAAGTAACAAAACCTATTTTTACATTTTATTAAAAAATTTAAAAAAGAGGGCAACAAAACCATAAAACTAGTGGAATATTTGACCTTGTTTTTGTGGAACTAATCATGGATAAGTTGATTTTTACCTTGAAGATGCTCGTTTAACTCATTTATGTAAATAAGTGGTCAAATCCACCAAAAATGCTGAATCTGTGAGCCATTCTTCATCTTCAAGTTCTGGCACAAATTTTCCTTTTGATTCCATAAATGACTTTATTTTGCAAACCATAAAATCTTTTCAGCATTTTACCCCAACTTAGCCACCTTACTTTGGAAAAGTAAATGATGTCCCCATAATTAGCATCCCTACTTTCAAGGAACTCCTGGAAGTGGCAGAAACACTCATCAAATACGTATCAGAGCATTCCACTATGGCTTACACGGTCACTTAAAAACACATAATAATGTTAAAAGTTTATGATCTAGTGTGACTGCATTACTATTTGTCCAGAGCCACAGGCTGGCCACACCTGGTTTTAGCTGTTTGAAGCAATAGGAGTGCTGTTTCTCAAAATGCTTATGTTTTTGGAGAAACCATTTTTTACTTTTTTTTTTAAATCAGATTAGCAATCTTCTGGTTTGATTTTTGTAAAGAAATAAAAAGTTCTCTTACTGTGGTAATACGCAAAATTGAATGAGAAAAGTTAATAAAAGACAAAATTCCTACTGAGAATGGGCTTTAAGAAAGAGCCCATTTATTTTTGTAAAATATTATAGCAGGGACAAAGAAATCACTTCTATATTTGTAGTGGTCTACAAGCTTTATTCAAGAGACAACAATGCAAATGATCTGGAATATCAGGTGGGAGGATGATAGTGAATAAAGGAATCTATTTTTTCGGGAGTGGAATACAGGCTTCCATCACCAAGTAATCCTTTACAAGTAGGTTTTAGTGGGACATCCTATTACCATCTCACTGACTTCAAATGTGCAAAAGCAGGCAGCTACTGAGTGGGAATGATCTTAAGTCAAGAATACACTTCTATGTAAAACATACTAATGTTTTGAGTCCTACTCATTATTATTTTGCATGATTTTATACACAGATTAATTTATAACATGGTTGAATATGAACATGCATTGGTCAAGGGCTTGAACAAGGAAAATCTCCTTTTTACTCCTGGGAGAACTGCTGAAATATTTATTATTCTACTCAGTGTATCATACTTAAACTTCAGCTGCACTGTGTACTGCTGCAGTGCTTTGTCATCTGTTGAGCACTGGAAATACAGCATAAATCTAAAAATAGATTGATCCACTGTCTGACCCTTAGAGACAGTCTTAATATAAGCATAAAATAGATTAAAACATAATGTGATTGTGTCAGATTATGCTGAAAAAAATGTTGAAGTATTATAGAATAGTGGGAAGAGAAAACCATATTGTACTAGGAAGAAAGGAGACAGAGTACAACAATGATTTGGTAATATAGTGTGGGAGATTTTTTTTTTTTTTTTAAAAAAAAACAAAAGCAAAAACATCAAACTCCCACTAAAAATTAAATACCATTTCAATTAGCCTTTAATTTCAGTGAACTGCAGCAGACCAATAGTCTGATTCATTGTGGTTCAGTAAAACTTGGACTTCTAGTGTTTGTCACTTAGATGCTGTATATGCTATAGAGGGTCTGAGGTTTTTACTTTTGTTTCTTTTTTTCCCCCTAAATAAACTGTAGTTTTTGACAGAAGGTTTATATTCCCCACTACAGAAACTCCTTTAGACTTTAAAGCAAAATACTTCTATGTTATGAGAAATACTGCAATAGAAGTGGCAGAGAGACTATTGACTGCTGTACACTTGTTTCAGCAAGATTTTCCATAGTCTAATCAAGGTATTTAATGTACATATTTATTCCGTCTTGTCTACTGGATTCTATCAGATTTTGCATCTAGTTTGAGTGAAAAACAGTTGAGAATTATGTGAAATGTGATCACTTAATACTTGCTGCTGTGATGGAACAAGTGTCTGAAGTTTGATGCAACACAAAATATTTTTGAATGGCCAAATAGCAGCTTCGGTGAAAAGCTAGAGGAAGGAACACAGTCTGTAAGACTTCTCAATAAACAGAATAGGAGCTGTAAGGAGAGAAGGAATTTTTTTTTTATTCCTGTAGGACTACTTGCTCACATTTTTTCCAATAGGACTGCCAAGGAACACCTTTAATTTTGATAAAAAGAACCTTTCACAACTCTCAATTTGCTGTGGTGGTGATACAATAGCTCCAAGTGCCATCTGACTTCAAGATCAGTACACTATGTCCTATATAATATCTAGTTTTAAGAGCTACAGTGTCTGAAATGTCTAAGTGGCAAAAGGGAGAATTTTGATAAGAAGGGAAAGAGGACACTCACCAAGACTTGCTAATGTTGTTAAATGCCAGCCATTGTGTCCGGCTGGCTAGCTGGCTTGAACAAAGTGTAATATAGCTGGGACATTAGGCATAGCTGGGTATTAGACCCTCAGGTTTCTGTGTCAGCAGTATGTGTTAAATAGGAAAAGATCCTGATGAAAATTAGGCTGCTGGTTATCGAGACTGACAGCTGAACAACAGTAGAGCAACCTACTACTGGAGTAAATTACTCTAAGGTGCCTGCTCCCGCAAGTAACATGATAGCAATGGAACTTGTTCAGGCTTTTTAAACAACATTTGGCAATGCAGGGAGGATTCAGATTTCTAAATGTCTTCAGTCTGATGCATTTTTCCATTGTTCCTTTACCCTGCCCTTTACCTGTCTTTTATAATTGTTGTAAATCATAAAAAGCTTGAGTTAAAGTGCTCAAAAGGAAAACCTTCCTGTGCCTTCAGGGGGCTTCATGTAACTCCTGTAGTCAGCAGTGTTTAATTACAAAGAGCAAGGATCATTAGAGATGGAATTTATGATCTCTGGTTGTACTACTAAAGCTATTTTCTAGTGAGCGTTTGCTTTTTCTTAGGATTATGTTTCAGGTAATGTTTTTCCTATTTTCAGCCAAAAGCATAACTAGCTCTCCACTTCTTGTTGTGAACATAGAGATCATGTAGGTGCGGGAATGGAATATTAATTGGTATGAGAATGATATGAAGTGGAAGTGAAGTTGCTTTTTTTGCACTGAAATGTTTTCCACTTCATTTTTTGTAAAATGCAAAAGGTTTCACTTTCCTCAATGGCAAACATTTTGGAAAGCAGGAAAGCGGTGTACTGCTCTACTACTGCATAGCTTCCTGTTGTCATGCTCACTGTGTTCTGTAGCAGTGAAGGACAAGCTAACAGCAACCTGCTGATGTTACTATATCTGATCTCTAGTTTGAAAAGTTTCTCAAACTTTCATGTCTTTAGAATATCATGCAGGTTGAGGATTAATATTTTAATAGATATTTTTCTGAACTGCTTTGTGCAAGGCCATAATTGTAGATTTGTGTCAGTCTGAGGATAAGAGTATCCCTTTTCTTATATTCTTTTGAAGCATCTGTTACTACTGATCAGCCTGAAATTAGGATGCAGAGATTTTGGAAGAAAATAATTTAAAAATGTAATTCCAAATATTGGCAGAGCTAATAGTTAAATGTGGAAGAAGAGTTGCTGCTAACAGCCAATTATTCAAGTGTTTAAAAAGAACTAACAGATCAGACCTGGTAGCTTGGTCATAATAGCATTAGCTTGTAGTGGTGGATAGGTCACTTAAATGACCCTATTTGACTTCCTTTATTTCTTGAGGAAAGTGGAGACTGCCAGTGTTCAAGTATTTTCATTTTTACCTGACAAGATCTGATACTATGTAATATGTATTGTAGCAGTAGCCTATTTATCCTATAGTGGCTTTAATAGGCTGACCAGATAATGTGAAATAAACTAATACTGAGGAAAATGAATTTTTGCAGAAAATCTTGCTGTGGTATATTGTCACTTTGCNAAAAAAAAAAAAAATCAGGACCATATGGGAATCTAATAAAACTGAGTGTCAAGAATCCTCTCACATCCATTCCAGATGGTTTAGACTTTCCTTGGAACTGGATGTCTCATGTAAAATTAGCTCCTTGTTTATTCTCAGTGAATAGCAGTTGCAAAGGTGAAGAGAAGACTAATCTTGCAGAAAAGACATGAGAACAGCAAGATGTCTTTCTTGTACAATTGTTAATATTGAAATATACAATTCTGGTGCATGAGCAGAAGGAGATTGGTACAAATAAGCAGTTTGATTTGCTATATGTATTCAAATAAGAAAAATAATATCTAATAAGAAAAAAACTGAAGCTGTTTATGAGTGACTTGTTTTCTAAAAAATTTGGAAGAGATTATTTTAATTTGCTGATATCTTTTAACTTTAGGAAATACTGAAGAATGAATACTAACCTTGAGGCAAACATTGATACTCTGATAGTATGTGGGTTGTATGTGTGGGTCTTTATTCTGCATGTATGATCAATATTCAGGAAGTACCTTATGCTGAACAAAGACCTCTGTGATACATGGAGACAGGTGCACAACTGGCATAGAGTGATCTACACTTTATAAAGCACATTCCTATAAAATAACCACACTTCCTCCCCAAGTGTTAGCTAGCTCAGTGTTTAATGATGCTATGAGATTTTATTTGCACACTTACATTTTTGTCATGAGCGTCCTGATCAAGCATCCAGTGCGGTCTGTCAGAATTTTGCCTTTGACTGCAATGGGTAAATGAAAAGTGTACAGCTTTTGTGTGTGTACAAGCACAGTCTTAATTACTACCTCATAACAATCATTCCTGTGATATTCTTTAATAACAACCTAACAGCATAGATGTCATGGACAACTCTTAAAGTTTTTATCTAGTGCACAAGCATTATTTTTGTGTAGAATTAGTGTACACAAAAACAATTATTTTTGTGAGTCATTGTTCTAGGCCTGAAGATATCATAACCAGTTGGCAAAAACATGTTGCTATTAATATATGAAACCTGCTCTGTTAATTAATTGAAGCCAGTTTGCAATGATTGCTTTGTTCTTGTTGCTTGGCTTTAAAAGATCTCTAATTCTAAAGAGATATTGGAGGCTGGAGATTTAAAGTAGATCTGATGGAACTTGTTCCTTAATTCATTTAAAAAATCTTGATATAATTTTTTTGTACAGCTAATTTTGAATGCACAATCAGATTTACTATCTGATATTTTTACTACTGTGGGATATTAAACTGAAGATTCTTTGGGAAGGTTATTGTCCAAGTATTGCTTGTCATTGTTTTATTTCATCTGTGTGGCTCATGTCTTCCTTCTGGTGTACAACAGACGTGTTTAAGTGTACATCTAATTTCATCCCAATAGAAGCAATTCCTTTTGCTCAGGAAACATAGTGGTTTAGATGTAATTATCCCTGGTTATCCTAGACTTGCTCTAGTATTTTTGCTGTATGTAGGCACTGCTGTTTCCTGCTATCAATTAGAAGAATATTATGCCTTTGCTATTTTAATTTTGTAAAATTTTTAAATATATATATTCTAGAATTATTTTTTCCATGTTCTCAGAAGAAATCGTAAGACTCATGCAAAGTCAGTGGGATTTATGTCATTAGACGTGCTTGGAATATTGAAATCAACTCCTGTAAACTACGCATTTCAAGTTCTACATAAAAAGTCTTCTTGAATAAATGTCATCCTTGAGTTTATTTTTTGACTCTTCAAACTGTGAACTGATATATAGTCACTGGACTTGCAAAGGCTCCACTGCAATGATATTCATAACAGTTTTTTGCTCTGATCCAAGTCCAGTCTGTGATGTTTCTTTTGAAAGGCTGTGGTGACACAAAAACACCATGCTAACTGGTCAGTCTCTTTAGGAGCCAAATGCTGTAAAAGCATTTTGGATTGGTTTAATCTTCTATTGCTCTGTTCATGCTCTATCCCTATACTCTGTTCTACAAAGTTCTTTGAATTCTCAAAGACTATATCTCTTCTGTGTCTACCTCCATACCCCCACCAGTAAAGAAATAGATCTATGTTGGCAGATTTCAACCAGAAAATTCAATAACTGGTTTTTAAATTTGAGAGTCCAATTGCATGCTTTGAACTGATAATTACAAAATCGATGATCTTTGGCTTTATAGCTTTAAAGAACATTGCAAACTTAGGCTTTCAGTAGGCTATGATATTTGGAGACTGTTCCTGCGCATCAGTGCACCCCCTCTTACAGTGTATGGCTACATGATTACCTGAGCTCTGATCCCGTCGTTAGGGATAGTAGCTAAACTTCAGAACGTTGGCCTTCTTAAAGTCCAAGTCTTCCACAAGACTTCAGAGGATGAGCATGGTCTCCAAAGAGCATGGAACAAGGAGGGAATATAACTTTTTTTGTGTTGTTTGCACAAACTTTTTCATCCTGTGAATCACAAGGCTCACTGTCTCATGACAATGTTTTTGTACTAGTATGCTGCCTGAAAACCTTTTAATCCTGTAAAATGTAGTTCTCAAAAATAATGTGTTCTTCGTTGTGTGATGATACAGTTCTTACGGTAGTTTTCAGAAATGATTGAAGATAAATGACTCATATTTAAGAAAAATTCAGCACTCTGTTCTATTTTCTCGGTGACATTTTTCTGCTGTGGCAAAGAGCTCTGGTGCATAGCTAGAACTGCAAACAGGGAGCTGTCTTTCCTTGATACAATTTTAAGTAATTATTAAAATGTGAGGTTCTTGCACTACTTATGTTAAGCAGGATACTTCCTCGCAATGAAAAAGTATGCATACTATGATACAATAATTTATAGGTAACCCACTTAACAATATGTAAGCAATAAGCTTTCTGCTGTTCCTGAGTCTTACTATATGTTCTAACCAAAGTGTGGCTATTTATTATGTGCTTCCTGCTCTCCCAATCTTTGGCTATATAGTTTGGTCATACAATTTAGGTGGTACCAGACAAATACTTACTGTATATGAAATCTGATTACTCAAACAGGCCATAGAACCTCCTAGATGCAGAGTAGACTCTGGCCATGTATCCTGGCATCTTGGCAGAGGCATTTTAACTGGATTATAGTCCCAGTGTCCTAGGGTTTTGACCAAAGATTGTCCACTAAGTGAAGGGGATCTCAGGAGGCATTTAGCACTGAGCTAACCATTCAATTGTTTTTTTACTATAACCTCTTCTTCTGGGACATAAGTTTAGCAAGTCATCTTTGTCTTGAAGACTTTATTCATAGTCACAGTGAGCTCTGAGATTCTTAGGTGAAATAATATAATGGAATGATAACATTTCTGTAATATGGCTTTATCTTCTTTGCATTATCCTTCATGCAAGAAGGAAGATGTAATCAATGAATATAGCTTCATTCTTATACATCTGAGCTGGTGAAATTTCGTCTGAAAACATTTCACTTCCCTTTAAACACAAAAAGACCCATTTGCAGCTGCTTTCATTCAGTAGCTGGATCTAATCCTTTTACAAAATTTAATAATGTGCTTTCTGAAATGGAAGTAAGTGGCAATTTTCTTAATGCGCTTAGCACCATACTTAGTATGATAATAATACTGATTTATAATCTTCTCATGTCTCTGTTACATTTTTCAGTGCTGAATAATAGTTTCTTCTAATATTTGCTGGAATTAATATAAGTACAAATATGCTTACAGGTATTAGAAGGTGCAGTTTCTGAATACAGATGTTATGATATAATGTTAAGGGTTGGAGCAACTCTCCTATGAAGAAAGGTTGAGGGAGTGGGGATTGTTTAGCTTGGAGAAGAGAAGGCTCAGGGGAGATCTCACTGCAGCCTTCTAGTGCTGGAAGGGAGCTTACAAGCAGGAGGGGGTCCAACTTTTTACACAGGTAGATAGTGATGTGACTCAGGGGAATGGATTTAAACTGAAAGAGAGGAGATTTAGGTTAGATGTTAGGATGAAATTCTTTGCTCAGAGGGTGGTGAGGCACTGAAACAGGTTGCCCAGAGAGCCGTGGCTGCTCCATTCCCAAGGCTGTTCAAGGACAGGCTGGATGGGACCCTGGACAGCCTGATCTGGTGAGTGGTGACCCTGCCCACAGCATGGGGGGGTGGAACTAGATGATCTTTAAGGTCCCCTCCAACCTAAGCCGTTCTATGGTTCTATGATCTGTAACTACTTGCCAAGAGTCTTCCAATGACTGATAAATGGAGAATGAAATTCAGCTCTATCTCTGTATCATTGCAAGGCAAGATAAGTTTATTAATCATTGAGTGAGGTGCTGATTGGTCCTTCTGTAACTAAGGAGGAATTAAATGGCTGAAATCCTATGGGGAGGTATTTTCATCTCTAATCAGGAAGCTTAATAATTTTGTGCGTGTTGTGTCAAATCTACATTTTTCTGGCTCACTGGTCTCGATTTTGCCCAGCAATTATTTAAAGAATAAAGAGTTATTATGGCAATTATTGGACTGATGAGCTCATAGCCACTTGCAGAAGTGCAGTGAGGCACTGCAGTGTAGCATTGGGATACACATTACTCACTGAAGAATCATTCAATACACAAAAATCAACTTCCCTTCAAAGATTCTGATATTTCATTAGAGATTCTTGTTATACTGTGGGCTATGGAAGAATGCCATAGAGGCACTAAATTAAATTAACCCAGCAACAAAGTAAAACGGTGTATAAAAACATCAAATTAAGGAAAAGAGAGGGAGTATGGAGACATCAAATGAAGTTTAGCTGAACTATGTTTAAAATCCTAACAGACCCTTACAATTTCTCAGAAATCATTTTGGAACTTACTGAAGTGCTATCAAACTTGATGCCAAATGATGAATATAGATTCCACTCAGGTAGACTGGGAGAACAGTTTTAGTAAAAGATGATCTGTGAAAACAACGCTGTAATGCCAGTACTAGTTAGAGTAATGCCAGTACTAGTTAGAATAATGCCAGTAAGGTCTGTCCACTGGTGGTTAGATTTGTCTCCACCTGTATATTTTCAGTGACTTTGGGATGACTCCACCTCTTCCTGTAGCAGTGTTTAGTAATTAAGACCATAGAAGTCTGGCTTTTAGTTTTTGTACATCAACATGGAATTTGCTAATATGTAAAGTTGCTCTTGTTGCATGAATAAATTTTGTGTATGCCATCTGCTGGACCCTGTTCAGAGTGCAATCTTGTGGATCTTTTAATTATATTTGTACCGCATTAAAGTTATCTGCAACTAATGAAATGATGACACAAATATGAACAGCATATCATCCCGCTTTATGAAAGCAGTAGTATTGTTTAAGGATGACTAGCTGGTCACAAAAATGTACTTCTACATTAAGATCTTTATGATTTTTTTTTTTTAAACCCATTGATTCGTTTGAATGATATTATTTCCAGAGTGATGTAGAACTGCTGAGATCTTGTCTACAATTAAAGGTGTATAACTAGAGGTCTGTGTTCAAAAACATTGCACTTACAAATACAGATTTTTTTTTTTGTATTCTGTTTAAAAAAAAAAAGTTTAAAAAAAGTTTAAGGTTTACTATAGTAGTAGACAGATGTTTTGAGCTCTAGCATTCTTAACCTCTCAAGTTGAGGGTAACTCACTTTAAAACTAGTATGTCACAGCAAATTTCAGTCTTGGCCCAGGATATATTTCTCTATGGATCAGAGCAGATTTCACCCAAAATATTGTTTTGCTTTATCTAACAGTAACACAATTCTTTTTGCTGTAATGTTTAAAACAGGATTTTTGTTTTTGAAGTTGAAAATTGAATTTAATGACCTATTAGTTGTGTTAGAGAATGCAAAAAGTAGGCAGTCTAATAGAATGACAATCGTTTATTCCTGTTTAAATTCATTTTCACTCCTAGGGCTTGTAAAATTCTAGAATAAATGTTTTTGCTGAGAATGTCTCATTACCAGATATCTGAATATGAATTGTTTTTTGAAACACTAATGTTAAAGAGTTCTTGTGACTTCAGTGTATGCCGTTTGCTCCCTTCCAGGTTTCTGTCACTTAGCCAAACACAAGAATTATCATTCTTAAAACTTTCATTTGAAAGCAAAATAAACTAGTTGCACGGAAACAAACTGAATTTGTCATGCCATCATGAGGTGAATAGGAAAAGATGAAATTGAATTTTTTAATAGTGTATTCTGTTCATTTTCTTGTTCTGCTTCATTTTTATTCTCACAGGTAGCTGAGACCGTTCTATCTGTATTATCAAGCCAAGCTTTATTTATCAATCCACAAATCCCTATTATCTTCAGAATCACTAAAACATCCTCCTCTCCCCTCATTTAAATGTTTGAAGCATGTTCATAGACAAACAGTCTTGTATGCACTTCAATTATTTAATCTATTTCTCATTTTGTATTAACAAATAAAAACATCTGTGCAATTTTGGAGTCTCTGAAATTAGTGGAAAATTTCAGTTCAGTAAAGCCTACATTTCATCCACTGTATCTAGTATTTTAATATCTAGTATTTAATCATCAGTTCATGCTTGCATACATATTCATACATTTAAACACCTTTTAGTGATTTTTTTTAATGTTGATAAAACACGATGAAACAATTTTAAACTTTTTTGTGCATACAGCTTTTATTTGATTACTTTCTAACAATTTACCACATTTATGTGCTGTGAGCAGCCCATAATCACAGTGATGTATTTAAACAGTCTTCAAGTTTGATCTATGTTAATAGATTGAATGTCAATGGGATAGTCACTTGATGACAATAGATTCAATACAGCTCTAAAAGTCACCTACATTTTTACAGTGCCTGGTAATAAAACACCATTTTAAATCAGTTATATACAATGGCATATATACATCTAAACAATTTAAATTTTTTATATTCACATAGTAAGATTTGAAATGCTGCTTCATCAATTACAGTTCTCAAACATATGTAAGTATATGAGACGGTGAAATAGGCCTTATCGTGCAAATACTCATGCAAATAGATCACTGCATAACAGTCGTTGTAAAGATACAGAGAACTGAGCTCAGATTAGCTAACAGCTCATATTAACTTACAGGGCTAGTGTCCAAATATGGGCAAAATTAAGTACGACAGAAATTTGAGGACCAGAATCACTATTTGCAAAGCGTATGACAGAGAATTTACCTAAAATACAATGCAAAATAATTCTGCAGCCTTGCTTACAAAAAGTTTAAAAAAAAAAAAAAAGGAACTTTTTTCTTCCATAGGATAACTATAGTAATCATTTTTCTGAAATGCCAGACTATAAATTTAATAGTATATAATATATTAAAGAAAACAGAACAGCATGCATTTTCCAGCTATCTACATGATTTCGTATAATTATTTTAAGATTTGAATGATAAAATTAGTTCCAACCTTGAGAATAAATTTATTTGGAGCCCATAACTGCGATAGAAATTAGAGTAAATTATCACTGTTCAAGATGTTTGTAAGTGAAATAAATGAAGATGCACTATGTGTGTAAAAATTATAGTTCATTCCCAAGCAAAAATGAGGTTCAGTGGATTTTTTCCCCAAACAACTCTATTTCTTAGTTTAAAAGCTACAGAGTGTAGAAGGAGGTTATATTAGATATTCCAGATGTTTATTCCACTAAGTCCCTT
Organism: Penelope pileata; assembly: GCA_013396635.1. Lineage (NCBI taxonomy): Eukaryota > Metazoa > Chordata > Aves > Galliformes > Cracidae > Penelope > Penelope pileata. The sequence goes on along the minus strand of WBMW01002752.1, from coordinate 135,669 downwards.
GATGACTAAAAAGATGGAAATCCTATATATGTACATCTTCAAGTATACAATTTTGTCTGTTATTTACAGGTGGTATGGCACTTCTGTTGTGTCATTTTTGGGTACCATGCCAATGCTATAGAGAAAGCTTTAAAAGTAAACTACTATAAATAATTTTGCTTTCAAGTTTGATATATTTTTAAATTTCTGTAGATTACTTCTGTGATGTCTTGAGAAATAGCCTAAATGTGCAGCTCTTCTTATTCATCGCCAATTCCAGTCTGACCCAATTCATTACTCTTGGCTGGAACAAATATTTATTTATTGGATGTGTGTAGTTTTTATATGCTATTTGAATAAGTCTTCCTCTGCCAGACCTATACCTGAGAGCAGTGGTTCAAGTGACCAGATTAATGAACATAATTAAGTTTTCTAAGCAAGAACAAAAACTATAAACAGAAGAAATAAAAATTGTTTCAAAAAAAGTGTCTTCAGAGGAAAAGAAATATAAACCTTTTGTTCATTGGTTGGTTTTATCAAGGCACTTTATCTTGAGAACTCCTTTCTTTAGGTTACACAGCATGAACACTGAAGCTTACTGAAAATGGAAAATCTCTTCCAAGGAATGCTGGCAGTAAACCAGAAAAGTCTTTTTCTTCTTAACTAAAGAAGCAACTCATTGTTAGGCTAGTAAAGATACCAATAAATGTCAAAGTATATTCTACAGATTTAAGTATATTTTCATTTCCATTTTCAACAAGAAACATGGGTAGCTACATAGTTCGCCTGTAAAGGACCAAGTAAAAGCATAAGCCCAACTTTAAAATTAAAAAAATCTGTGTATGAAGAAAAAACAAAATAAAAAACCTTTTAATAATGTTTTTTTAAAATCTGCTTGTTGCTTCAGAACTTTTCCTCTTTGCCACTACAAAACTTAGAGCAGCTATCCCATGAGACTTGCATTTTACCTTGAGTAGGTGAGTGCAGCCCATTTAACCTTACTGTTTAAAAAAAAAAAAAAATGCTATGTGGATAGTTAGGGAGGGATTTTCACTCCTGCTGTGTGATGTGGGGATACGGGCAACAACTCCAAGTCTTTTTCTTAAGTTGAATTGTGCAATTAAAAACAGATTGAAATGGGATTTGGCTTTACCTAGAGAGCTTAGGAAGAATTTGAATTTCTTCCATAAACTGAAGCAAGGTGGAAAATTTCTAGGGAAAGGGAGCTGTGAGCATTGCCCCACTCCCTCAATGTATGATACTAGGGGAAACTCTTCATATTCCTCAACTTATTCTCAGGTGGTTATTTCTAAGATGCTTACAGATCCTCTATAGTGTAATCTATAGCAGGATGCTGTGTTTTAAAAGCATAGAACAGCTGTCTCAACAGTTACATTTCTTGGTTCTCTGAAAATTACTGTCATCAGTCTACCTAACGTTGCAAGTCTTTGGTATCTGCTTATTATAGCAGCAAAACATAGTTAAAGAAATGTTTCAAATGACTTTTTATAATCATTTTTTACATAACTTTAAATATATTCTAAATATTGTGGAGGACGTAATTGCTGCAGTTATGTTAACACATGCATTTTGTAGCGTGACATCTTCATGCATTTTAAATTATTTCATGGACTTAGGTCAAATTCAGTATTATTCAGATCTTTTTGAAAAGAGATGATTAGAACTTTCACAGTAAGTACTGCTAGGCCCAGCTTAAAGGGACAGGGGGACAAAACAAAAACCAAAAATGGGTCCTGGAATTTAGCACACATCAAGCATGTGATTTTGACCCTCAAACCTCTGATCTTGCGCCATTTGAAAAGCAAGGCATAACTTCATCTGAATTTGATGGCTTTAAAAATTTGGTAATCTTGTGTATAGTGTGACAGCACTTCAAAACAGGATTATTTTGTAAATTTTGTCGTATTGCATAAAATTTATGGTCAGAACATGATTTTGTTATGCAAGCAGAACAAGTTGTTGCTCAGAGTAGTGATTTAGGGGCAACAAAACATTTTATGTTTATCTTTACCTAGGAATGAGTGGCATTTCTTAAAGTGGCAGTGGCTGAGAATGCCCTGTAACTTTAATGTTGATCCTTTTTAGTCACCCTGATTCTTGTTTGTGCTGCTTCTTGATGTAAAAACCATCTCCAGTAGTGGTTGCCTTTCTATTGGGTGCATGGATAAGTCATTGCTTTTCTGGATGTTGTTAAGTCCTCTTCCTTTCATTGTCTGTACTTTGCACCGTCTCAGAAGGGTCACCAGAATTGCTTTCATCATTACCATGGCAATAAACTTTCCTACACAGCCCCGAGGGCCAAATCCAAATGGTTGGAAATAGCGTGATGGAACCTGCACAGAATAACATGAGGAATAAACTTTAAGGCACATTTTTCTTGGTAAAAGTATCTAGAAAAATTATGCAAATCTGAAGGAGGGAAAAAGGTGTGGAAAGAATCTCTGAGGAAAAATTACTTCTTTCCTTATACTTAAGCTATGTCTTGACTTCATATATTGTTGCTATTTCTGTTGCTCTTTATGCTGGACAGTCCTCCCACTCAAATCAGGCCAAAATACAGAATTAACAACAGGAGGGATGCAATTTCAAATGCAAAGGTAGCAGGAAATGTGAAGTTTAAGCAGTTTAATTCTGCCATATATTTCAGTCTGCTCATCCTGTGAACTACTGGGATTTTACAACCGATTGTGAATAGAGTGAAGGTTTCACTCTAATACACACTGAAGTTCATTAAAAACTTTTTCTGAAAAATTTCATTACAAAGTTCATAAATGTTTAATCTAAAAGTTAATGTGTTATGTAAAAAGCTATGCACCTACAACAATTTTCAAAAAGCTAGTGATCCTGAGAATTAATTTTCTCATAAAATGTAATGTTGAAAATTTTATTTAACATATATAAAATGATTATCTTCTGTTCTATCAACTAAAATGTGAAATTCAAGATTCCCAGAGGTGCTGAAGAATGCACAGCCAGTTTCTGCTACCTTTGTCAACATTGAGTAGATTAGCTATACAAAACAGTCCCCAGAATCATGAATATTACTGCTTATGATGTACAAAGGCACTTTCTGTGAACAAAGAAAAGCAATTCTGGGTGTAAGTAAATCTTTTCCTCATCTATGTGCTTGAAACTGTGGAAAAAAATAAAGACATTAGCTATGTTCTACTGATTTCCCATTTAATCCAAGAATAGAGTAGAAAAGGATACTTGATATCAAACTTTCTAAAGAACGTGTCCTTTTCCCTCTTTTTTTAGATTGGAAAAAAGAATGTTTACTGTTTAAATTGTTTCAAATAAACTGAGATATACTTTCTGAAGAATGATAGACAAATACAAATGCTTATAATGCAAAGCAAGTGCAGCAGCTGGCAGTATAGCATAATGGCAAATGCACAGCCTGGGAAAATGGAAAAATATTTAGATTTTAACAGTGTCATCTTAAATAATGGTGTGGGTTGCTATTTGCTTAGAGAACTGTGAGGAAATGGAGCTCACTAGAATAATTATGTGGCAAGAATTGTACATCAAGTCAGTCAGAAATTGCTTGGTTAAATATTTGGTCAAGGGGAAATATTTTTAGAAGCTAAGTGTGCTTATAAAATAAGAAAGAAATCCATTTTGATAGAAATATCTAGAATGAAAACAATGGGTGGCCAAATGGCATCTGTTCACATTGAGTAGTTACTTCAATACAGTTAATCACTTAGTCTATTATTGAATTTTCTGCAGTACCTTTTTTCCTGATCTGTGTTTTTAATACTGTGTGCAGAGTTTGCTGTGGGTAGTCAACAAGCACTTTACAAATGTTAATCTGCTTGTTTAGTCCTCATTATATGTACGGCATACATAGTACTCCTAGATTTTTGGTAGGAAAAACGTAAAGCTTGGATACATACTTCTGGCTTGAACATACACATCTTTTCCTTTCTAGTTTCTTAATGAGTCTCTATTCCTTTAAAACTGAAATTACCTGTTGTGGACGTCTATGATGTGTGCAGCTTCTAACATTCTTAGGCAAAAAAAAAAAAGTTTTGCCAGGTAGTAAAATTATTTCCAATTTGTTTTTTAGTCAAAATGAGTTATGGCATCTGTAGAAAGCAGTAACCCTTTGGCTTTAGGCCCATATAACCTTGGAATTTGACAGGCCACTAGATCACAAAAGGAGATAGCTTGTATGCCATGAAAATCTGCGCGTCTATGATAATAGATTCCACAGCAGAGATCATTAAGTTGGTTATGCTTTCCATGCTTGCATTGCTATTTGTTTAGAGACGTAGCTAACTGCATCACAAGAGTGCTAACCAAGGCTTAATGCTTCATATTTTGTGCCCTCTCTTTCCTGGACAGCAGTATCTTCCCCTTCCATCTGTATTGGTAAACAGTCAAAAACAAAGAGTCAAACTTGCCATGGAATTGCTTATAGTCTTTCAGCACATTTTTAATCTGTCCGTATGATTTATTGCTCAACAAACGCATTTTTGGGAAACAATTTTTTTTCTGAATGAAATCAGACAACTTGAAGGATGATTTACAGTAGTGTAGGGTTAAAAGTAGAAAAAGTTCACATACCACTGTTGACACAGGACTCAGTAATGTAAGCTGAAGAAAATTGTAGCTATTTTGGGAGTTGGAATAAAACTTAAATTAAATAATATGCTGAACTGGGACAGAATTACCCAGCATTTCCATTACTGTGCAGATTAAAACTTAGAGTTACAAATTCAGTCTATAAAAGATGTTTATTTTCACTTAAGAAAAGTTGTTGTTTCTATAATGAGTAAAATGGGTACTAGATTCTCAGTCTCTCTGGAATTACTGTATTGCTTCAGGTTCCCAGAGATTCTTCGCGCTGCCTAAGCTCTGTGTGTACTGGTTACATGGCAGTAGCTCCCTAAAGCCTCTTTATTTTGTCCAGTCTCAGGGGAGATGGTGGTAACTGTGTGTGTCTTGGACATACTTCAGTAGAATATTTTAACCAAAAGTAAGATGTCTGGGAAAACTTGTTTTCAATAAAGTCGTCATTTTTGAATGAAAAGACACTTTGATAGGAAAATGTTCACCTACCTCTATTAATACTAGTAATAAGTAGGGTATGTATCTGGCTAGATAGGCACTTAGGCAAAGGGAAAACAGACATGATCACAAAGGCCTTGATCAAAATTAGAGGAATATACATTGTCAATAAGTAATATCCAATATCCTGTAAGAAATAAGATGGAAAACTTACATTCTTCTCAAAATTTTCAAGAGAAAACTCATTCGGTTTTGGGAAGAATTCAAGCTTATGCATACGTCCAATGTTGAGAATAATATTTGTCCCCTTTTTCACAGGATAGCCATCAATTACATCATCTTGTAAAGCTTTTCTCATAATCAAATCTACAACTGGCTGGTATCTCATGCTCTCATAAATAAAATTCTCCACAATTTTCAGGCGAGGCATGTCCTCACTCTGTACATCTCTGTCACCTTCAGGAAGAAAACAAAAGGTAAATAAGTTGGTTATGAGTTTATTAGTTTCATCATTCAAATTCCAAAACATTTTGGGAAGACTTTCTGTTCCTGAAATGGTAGGAAGTATCTATCAGTTTCTGGGCAGGTGTTTTTTTTTTCTCCTGAAAATTTCTCAATGCCTTCCTTATCCACTTCTGCCTTTCTAGTGGTTATAATTTTACAGATTTTGATTTACAAACACCAAATGCTAATTCCTCTATATTGGTTAATGCCAATACCTTTTGTTCTGAAGCAGAATTACATTAAAACTTGAAGTCTAATGATTTATTTAGAATTCTACAGATGTAGCTATTGCTCTCCAGACTTTGCTGCTGCTTTAAATTCAAGGAATTGCTAATCTCAACTATGACATTTTATAGCTAGTTGCTGAATTTATGACACCTTGCTATTTTTCCACCATTGTGTTATCTTTCATCGTTTGTAAAGTAATAGTTTTGAAACACAAATTCTGGAATGGTTTGAAATCTGAAGTTTTCTTAGTAAAAGGATTTAATGTGATCTGGAGTATATTGTGTGTTCTCTCAATGATTGTAAAAGCAGAAAACTTTTTGCACCAAAGCCATCTCATAGTGAAGTTAGGTTTTGTGCATACATAGAGAAATATTGATAATGCAAAATATTTGAAATGAGTGGCCCATTTTATTGCAAGGTAAATAGAAAATAATTTCATTGGAAAATATGAGGTGATCTGAACTGCTGTTTTTATGGGATAACTGATTTTTTTAATATGTTGTAAATTCTGATGAATCCTGTTATAATTTATCTTAAAAGCTCTTCATCTTTTCTCTTGACCTTGAATAAAATTATTTACGAGGTGGTAGTTCATATACTTTACAGCAAATATTTGTTAGAAGAAAATCCTTAGAATTTTCAGACGTTGAGTAATGAAAATCAGATCATTGCCCAAACAAAATTATATTCTCACATCACTGACTTTGCAACTCCTGCTTACCCATAACAGTTTCAATTTCTCGCATCATCTTCTCTTCCACTGTGGGGTGCTCTGCAATCAGTATTAGCATAAAGAAGAGAGTCACAGAGAGAGTATCAGGAGCAGCAATCATCATCTCCAGCACACATTGGTTCACGTTCTCAGCAGTCAGATCTCCTCTGTTCTGGAAAAATTGAGTAAAATGTTGATTGCTGACCTCTGATGACAACGAACATCCTATTATAATAGCAGTAGGCTGGAATGGACTTAGAATATCTGCTGTCAAGAACTTGACACTCTCATATCTTATATGCTACATAATCCTTTTTTCTTTGAGAGGAAATTTGTTTTAATGGGCGTCTATGATCTTACGGAAAAGTTAGGGTTTGTTCATATCTCAGATTCTTATTTATTTATTACCTTCTCCCACAGAATATTGAGCTGCCAGAGGTTATACAAGATAGGATTTACCCCACACCTGAAGCCTTTGCAAGTAAAAGTCAATACATCAAGACAAAATACAAGGGTTAGAGAAAGACTGGAGAACATTCAGGGATACACTCAAAAGTTTTAAGGATCTTGTTTAAGCCATGAAAAATAAAACCACATAAGCATCTGGTCAAGGTAATCCCTAAAACCTACTAAGTTATATCCCTTCATGATGATCCAACTTTGATCAATGCATGAACTCTAAATTGTAAATTCTGTACTGGTATTGACAAGAAACTGCCAGAAAAATCAAAGCTGGCAATATTTTAGTACATGGCCAATACCTGAGCAAAAATCAGCTGAGAAGCAAAATCCATGTGTTCATCCAACTTTTCAACGGTGGAAAGCTTTTGTCGCTTCTGTTCTATTAAGATTTCCATTGCTCCTTTCAGATCTTTTCTGAAAATGGATTAAATCCAATATATTAATAAATATTTTTGAAGATTTTTAGTGTTTGATTAGATATAGATAGAGGATATGTTTAGAAACATTAAAATTATACCAATGAAAACATGTAAGACAGAAGTTTAGTATTCTTAATAATGACTATATCATTATTAGCAAAAGCAGCAATACTAAAGTTTGGGGTTTTTTTTTATTTCTTAGAAAATAGTTGCTTCTTAGTTTGGCCTGAAATCCTATTCTCCTTTTTTATAGGACTGAAAGGAATGAAATGTATCATACAATGAACAGAGTTTGTTTTTATTTTTTTTTTAAAAAGATTTATTAACGTTTCCAAAGGTTTTTCTTCCCTTCTATTTTATACTGTATTTTATTAGTGAATAAGATTAACTTAGAGAGCACAATGGATAATTTTTATTTTTTAAAAAAAGAAAGATAAATGAAAAATATACTATCTGATATGATGGCAGAGTTGATCTCTTTTTTCATATTTATATAACCAGAAATACTATGTCAACAATACGTGCTTCAGTGTTGGAAAAATAATGAAGTCCAACAGTTTTTATTTAGTTTTTCAACTGGCTACAGATTTGTAGGCAATTTTCTTTTTTTAAAAAACTGGATTAATAGGGGTAAATGCATTTAAAATTCAAATCTGGTAAGATTCTCATTGTAGATATATATTTTATGTATTAGAAATAGCAATCCAGCTTTATCAGAAGTCACGATGTCGTGTGGCTTTCCTCCTCTTTTGCTTTAAATCCAGGGACATTTTTTTTTTTTTGGCAGGAATTTATTAATATGCCCATTTTAATGAGATCTCTCTTGAGACACTAATATTTGCCCACAGGGGCTTTCTAGTAATAACTGGGCCTCTGCAGGTGGCTATTATTAGAATCACAGGATAAAGCACTAATCACTGCCATAATAAAGCTGGTTTTGTCTAGTTTATAAGGGTTGTCAATTACTTGAGATGCACCTCCACCTTTCTCTTAAAGCCTTTATGTTATATAGCACTATCAAAACAATTTTTCATACACGCTTCATAAGAAGTATTTTTCTCACCCAGGCTGGACTTCAAATCTGAAATTAACAAACTGATTGCCAGTTCTTCTTACAGACAGTGTTCTTTTGGAAGAAGATAGCAAATTAGAGCATCAAAACAGAAGAGGAATTTTGTGCTTTTACAAACAGGAAGATGGCAACTTCTATTCTTTTAGGGGCAAAAAAAAAAAAAATAAAAAATTGAAGTGGATTGTCTTGCTAAGCACCAAGTTTTAGCTCAAAAATCAGTCATCAACTGAAAAATGCACGTTATGGACACCAATAAGTAGAATTAGACTGGGTTAACTCTGTTCTGGGACAATACCATAAATACGGATCTGATTTCTTGTCTTCAGGAACTGACAATCTTTGGCCTTTGACTGTCCTTGGTCATACAGTAAATGTAAAGATGGCTTTTCCTTTCCTCTTTGAATGGAACTGGTGATTTCAACTTAGTTTCATGTTCTAGCTGGTGTAACTAATATTTTGCTAAGCAAATTAGAACAGTATAGACAAGGACTTTAAATGTTCCCCTGAGATCAGCCACTTGTAGCATCACTGACAAATCTTTTATTGCTGTCCTGGGTCTGCAGAAAGTGGACTTCAGTCAGTCACCTTTTGAAATTTTCACAATTTATTTTCTAAAAGGCAGAGAAAAATTTCAAGAAACATCTTTGTAGAAAGTAAGAATCTTATGCAAATTATCTCTAGAAATCATTGATACTTACACTGCCTCTTCGTATTTCTTGCACAGCCAAGAAATCTTAAAAAAGATGTCGGGCTTTAATAAAAGTGCTTGCCAAGCATCAAAGTAGTTCTGAATCTTAAGTACAATGGCACTTTCTGAAAATAGATGCAAATGAACAGCAATATAAATTCTAAACTTCAATAGTCAAATAGCACAAATGCTTCAGGAAAATCAATAATGAGGCTCTACTCCCGTGAAGTTGTCAGGAATTTTATAAACATTTTGTTATTAATGTGTAGTGGATAACATTAGGAAATAGTTGTAGCACATTGCAGAGAAGGTACTTTTCTTTGTGAAAAACAAAGCAAAACAAAAAACTCTTGGTAGCTAGCTAAAAGGAGATGGTGTGTCAACCAGAGCTAGTCTCCCACAGGAGAGCAGAAGCAGAACTCCCTTGAAACATATTAGAATGGGATAATTTGTATGTCATTATAATGTCAAATGGGTTTGAGGGTGAAGAAATCACAGAAGGCATTGCCAGGTGAATTTTCAATGCAATTTCTTCATTTGGTGGGAAGATTTTTGATTCTTACATGGCTATGATGTTGGGATTGTAGCAGCCCAGTGCATAAAAATCTCTTTAGATGCTATTTACTTGTGTGAGAAGCTAAATATATATTTTTGATCCTAAAATATTCTCCTAAGTAGAATCACATATCAAACAATTTCAATTACTTATTTAGTGATGTAATAGTATGTCCGTGTTTTGTTTTCTGAAACAATATCTGTGAGTGATGTCAATGAGCGTTTCTTGTTTATGCATGTAAGTTATAAAAAGAAAGCTGTTAGTACCATCCAAAGGGATCCCCAGAAAGAGCTTGTTAGATGTGTCGAGCATGATCCGTCTCATAAAATTCAACACATTGACATTTCCTACTTCAGTGGTCACTTCTTCCAGTTTGTCCAGGTGAACGATTGTTGATTCAACGCAAATGGCTATCATACGCACAAGACCAGGACCAGACAGGGCTGTAAATATATATGTGCAAAATGATCAAAAATTTGATTAACTTTCATATGTCATTAATAGTTTACTAGCAATAATGATATCAATAAAAAAAAGTAGTTTAAGTGACTGGAATAAAACGATTCTGTGTTTTTATTTAGAATGACAGTGAACTCAAGGACCAAACTTCCCTTGCGTCCAGCCACTTAGCATTTTATGCTAGGTTCACACCATAGTAGCTATTTGGCATTATTTGTGCTACTTTTCTGTGTGTGAGGTGTATATCCTCTGTACAGGCATTATGGGCATCCTGTCTTTCTTGCAAGTATGCTGAGCAGGGAAGTTAGTTTGGTGGTGCATGGGGAGGATGACAGGAATTTCTGGTAATGTAACTCCTCCGCGAACACCATGGAAGCTTTGCAATGAGCTACTGGCAACTTCTGGTGTGGCTGTGGACGTACTGAAGCTTGGTCCAGCAGAACACTGTGTCAACCAATATTGGTCTGTCCACCCACAGACACTGGAGATAGTGTTGTGATGGATTTATTTATTTTTGTTTTAAGAATGTAAAAGTAATCAAAAGCCGTAGTTCTTTTGTGGTGTAATTCAGTGGGATTTTATGGCAGGCCTTAGCTGGAATGGGCTTAAAATATTGAATGACTTTAGAAATCTTGCCCTAGGTACTCTAATAAAATTACTTTTCTGTGTAAGAACTGCTGTAATTGCCTGAAGGACGTTGTTTTATCAAATACATGCTGAGAGGGATTGTACATTTGTAGCTGAGAATAGAAGCTGTCTGTGTTGTAAATAGAGAGAACTGGTAATAGAAAAAAGTAATTTCTTTCCTGCTATCTTCAACCAGTAGTTGCTGATACTTTTCTGTAGCAAAATCAAGTAGGAAAGTCCCAAGTGTCATACAGAAGTACAGATATCAACAAAATGTCAAGGAAAACTCAAAACAACAAGTAATCTTTTAGGATGCTATTCTTTCTTCAGATTCTGGAATCGCTGTCATAAACTACTGCTGTCTCATCTGCTGAGAATCTTAGATTAGGTAAATTGATAATTTTATTTGTGGTAAGAATGTGAACTCAACAACTGCAGACTTGTAATCCAATAAGATTTGATTTTACTTAATTCCTTATTTGATTTCAACCTACTGATGCTAATTGCAGCAACTTTTTCTCATTACTGCAAGAGAAAAATATTTTTCTGTTGTTGCATCGATTCCTAGAAAATCGAATGGATTAATAATCTTCTGTGCAGATCTTCTAAATTAATTTTGAAACTATACGCTTAAAAACAAATTAGAATGAGGAAAGTCTTTGAACTCAGTTAAAGCTGAGATAGGAACCACCAAATACAGTTACGGAAGTGTTAGTTGAGCTAATGTGAATGCTGGGCTTGAAATGTAAATTTTTTTTAATATTTTTTAAAATATTGTTTGTAGGCATCATTTATTTTTTCTCTTTAAGTGGAAGAGATTAAGCATCTACAAAATTACTCAAAGAATACTTCAGATCCCATACCAAACAGAGTAAATATGGAAGAACGTGTGTGGAAAAAATATTCTGAGATATGTAAAGAGAAAATTGATTCCTCTAATTATGCAAAGGACAAACAACATTTCAGAAAAAAATAGACCATGTGATAGAGTGATGCAGCGTGTTAGTGCTCCCTGATTTACCTTTGGTGAAAAAGGGTCGAATTTCTTTCCAGTGTGCTGGGTTGTTATTAAATATGATCCCATTTTCATACATGCCAATGCACTGCAGTCCAAGCTTGCTCCCAAAACGAGAAACATAGTTCCAATGTTTCATTACATGGAATACACTCGAGGATCTGGGAAAGAAATGGGAGAAGAAAACAAAACTAAAATACAGTTCCAAAGGTTATATACAGAATATTTGTCTGACATTCTCTGAAGTGCTGACTTGCATTCCTGGTTTATCAAGAGGTACAATGCTTGATGTTAAATGTTGCTCCTATGCCATAATTAAAAAACTTGATAAAATGGCTTCAGAATTTATATTGAAGCAATAATGTGTTGTCTGGATTTAAAGCAGTTTTCAGTTAAGATACAAATGGTCACAAAATATTTTAATGTGAATAGTGTTTGTACACAGGGACACACACTCAGGCAATGACCAATGTCAAATATTTTAGAAAATGAGGTAAAATAATGAAAGTAGCATACATTCTTATATAGTGAAATTCTTTTTCTAACTTTAGAACAGTGCTATAAACAGATTTTATTTCAATATGTTTTTTTTTCCCCTTAGATTTCTGATGGACGTATATAACTCAATCCTAGTAACAGCTAGTGTGTGCTTTTGAAAATTATTATAGCACTCCTCAGACTCCTGAGTGTTTGTGCCAGAGGCTGAATAACACTGCCCTAGAAAACTGCAGATTGCATTTTGAGCAAGAGTGAGGACTAATACACATACCATGTAAAAAATGAAGTTGTAAATCTGAAGATGATGCGTTTAACATCTATGTACATTTCTAATCCTTTATGATAACGCTGATTGCAGTTGATTGCCTACATTTCCAGAAGTATTAATCATTGTATCCTATCAATTTCTGTAATCCTTGGCAAAACTTTTGAGAAGAATAGTATCTCTCTATCTACCTATCAGTCAATCTACCTATCCATTCATCTACCCATCTAATTCATACACAGGAATTTGCTGCAATGCCCTCGCACCAACTGACTCCAAATATGATATCTGTTACTTAAGTAAGAAAATGGCAGTAACTTAGCAGGTTTAAGGGAGTGTGGTTCCTACTTTCATTCAAGTGTGTTAAGAAGCACAAACGTATTCTATTTGTTTTAATGTATTTCATATTTGTGTTATGTAAGACTTCAGAGTTTTTCTATGACGACTTCATCATGGTGTGTGTTAAACTTCAGCTATACTTTGTAGCTATTTGATAATTCCTAGACGCATACAGAAAGCCTAAATATACTCAGATCTTTTGATTATGCAGTATCATAATATTATCAATGGAATTATTCATACACAAATCTATAAAATTGCAGAAGAAATTTTTCTAAAACCAAACATGTAGGATTAACATTCCGAAGTAGAAACATAAATAAATCCAGCTTATTATTTATGGTTTACAAGGTTCTTTACACATGTGATGGCAAACAGGTCATGGCCAGCTGTATTGCTTTAAGGTATTTCCTTTAGAGGGAGCTAGCATTTTGGCAATGATGTGATGAAAACCTGATCAAATGAAAGCTAACAAAAAGTACAAGAATCAGAGCACAGATTGAAATGAAATAACCTACTTTGTATACTATGTTATATTCTCTGTCAATCAAATTGCAGATTTCTTAAATGGATTTTTTTTTTCAGCCAGGCAAAGTAAATATGAATTTTAATTATTTCATCAGTGCGAGGTTGTCACCAGTTTTGTGAGAGCAGTGGTAAATATGTTATGTGATACAAGTAAACACACTATGGATTGGAGGTGAAGCAGGGAGGAGTGTCACTGCAGCTCGAGTCCTTCAAGGAAATGAGCATAATTTCTCTCCTACGTGCCCCCACAGTTCTTTACTTGTTTCCTTTAAAGATTTTTGTCATATGACCTTCTATAAGCAGGTTTTTCTTAAACCTGTTTAATGAAGTCATCCAAAAGACAACATCTGCTGTAACCATGTTGTAACCAAGACTATAAATCCTTCTCTCTAGGCATTAACATCTGGATATCTCTAGATTCAATAGTAAAAATTCAGATGACAACAGTGGATGTAGTATATGGAAGTCAGGATATGTTTAGATCTCGAGTGAATTTATGAAGCACTCTGAAAAAAAGTCACTGTTTTTTAAAAAAAAGTTAGATACTAGTTCTTCATGGGATGTCAATGCTTTGAAGCAAAAGATGTCTGAAGAAAAGTGTTGTATAGGCTGTAAAGTCTGATGCATCTCTGTCTTTGTTTCTTGCTAGCACTCCTGGAAAATCCTGTAATAGTCATCGTTACTGCATTGCCTTTCATAAGCCTTTACATAATGAGAGCTGAATATGCATTGATTGATATTGCTAATAAAAATACTGTGATTTTTTTTCTTATCCGTTATGCATGGTAAATTTTTTACTACTTCTTTTTTTTGCTCACAGCGTAACTCATAAGCATCTGGAAGATTCAGAGTAAGAAAGCAGTTGTCACTGAAGCTAATAGAATGATAGACCACAGTTTACTATTACGCTTAGTACTGTGTGTAATTGAAGTCTATGAGTAACCTCAGTAACTGGAGTGGAATTACTCATGATCTTATAATGCTGCATTTACTTAATTACCTTGCCGAATTGGAACTACAATCTTCAAGCATTATTCTCATTTTAAGGAGAATCTTAACAAAGGAAACTAAATTTTGGCGTACTCCTGCATGGCAGTCAATCAATCAGCATTCGTGTATATTATGTAATCCTCATATTAAATGGAATAGTAAGAAGCTGTAAATATCTTTTGGGATAGATGTTCCTTTCCACTAAGTAAATGAGAGAATCTGTCTAATAATAGCCTTTAGTAGAGACCTCAATGATAGAGTCTTTAAAGAAACAAAAGATTAGAAAAAGATCTGTGAACAACAGTAAGTAAAAGGATTATGTTTGGATAATTTTGTAAAATTAGAACTTCAGTTCTACTTTTGAAAAAAAATGTAGCAAAAAGATTGTGGAAAATATGAAAGAGCTTTTCATATTGTTAAAGATAGAAAATAAAGATTTACTTGCTAATTATAAATGTTTCTTCACCGCTGATCCAAACTCTCACAAATTCTCCATAGGTCTTATTGTAGTAGTTGCAGGCATTACCTACTCCCATCCAGAGAAATCTCCCGTGTGAAATGAGGGGCCCAATTCCCATACAGTATCCTGGACCTAAGAAAAAAGATAAGAAAAGTTTTGTCTTGCTAGTTCTCACTGACAAGAATATATCACAGAACATCACCCTCTTGGAAAAGACCTTTTTTGCATTATGGTCAAGGTTTGCACAGGGCGCTATGTAAATTCCTGTTCTGAAGTTTTGTCTTACAGAAACTTGCATCTATATTGCTGAAACCTCATTTATTACCCATGAAAGCCTACAGTCCATTCAATGTGTATACAACAAATAACATTCAGAACTTCTTTATGCAACTTCAAACTGCTGCTTTGAGATTGCTTATAATTGGATGAACAATGTTAGGTACCAGAAGGAAGTGATCAAGAAGGCATGATATTTATTCAAACATATGATCTATTTGTGTGTGATTTTAACAAATCCTTTGAGTGATCTTGGCAGAAGTTGTCTTAGGGTGTCATAGTAGCACCTACAAAATGGAATATCCTTTTAATTTAATCTCTTTTAATGTAATAGTGTTAATGACTAAGACAAATACAAGAGTGGCGAAATAGATATTTAAAGGAAAAGTATTTTAGTGCTGTGAATTTATGAAAGCAACATACTGAAATAGGAGCTAAGAATGGATGAATAAGCATTTAATCAAAGTTATCAGCTAGAACCTACTATAAATCAGCACCAAATGTCCTTCTGAAAACACAAAGGAGAAAGTGGAGAGGACATTAGATAATTTGCATGGTTATTGAATTATTTTTTTTAAAGGAAGTTTTCCTCCTTCACTGAAAACCTAACTTGCCTTTGCAAAGTCTGTAAAAGACAAATCTAATTCCATAAAATAAAACAAATAAAATGCTTATATTTTTTTTTTTATTAATACTGTTTAAAAGATTTACAAGCAGTTTGTGACTCTACTGTTTGCTAATAGGAATCATGAGAACCCAGCTTATTTAAATACCTGTTAATTTAAAGCAAATTAATTTGTTTGTATCTTCTTGTCGATCTCATTGAGCATTCAAATAGAATGTATAACATTTTGTGAATGTGGTTCCCTGCTCTTTAACTTTTCAAGAATTTTAGGATATGGAAGAAAATTTGGCAAAGATCTTTTCCTACAATTTTATTCAAATGCCATTATACTGGTTTAAAATTATTGACTAGAATGATTTCTGTCATACATCATCATGAGATATAAGTGCTGTTCTCCTTGATGCAGTGAGTCACTGCACTGCATGTGCTGGAAAATAGGCTGAATCAGTAACACCTGCTATAAACTCCCTAAACATTAAAGAAAGGACCCTCATAATGAGCAACTGTTTGATAGATGTTCTATTATGGAGAGTCTTCAATGCCAACGTGAGGAGACAAATTGATAATCTACTAAAATCTAAATAATTTCCTAGATAGTACTACTTGCATCTGGTACAGACAATTCAACAAGCTTTAAGCATGTAATGTGTAAAAAGTAGAAATTTCTAATGCATCTGAAAATATGAATGTCTTTAATTTGTAAAATGGCTTTGTATCTTTCTAGCATGTAGACCATAATAAGAAAACTAAATGTCGTATTTGTATAGCTAAGCCAGATTTATTGTGGATGTGTTCAGGTTAAATAGAGCCTGATTTCTTTTATCAGTTATTTTAAAAGGTTGCATTATTATTAGAAAACTTTGTTGCATGCAATTATTAATTAGCATTCCCTCATTTAAATTTGAGAAACAGAAAAAAAAATGCTTACACAGATTTTAGATGATATCATAAGGTTAGCTTACCTGGTATTGACGATGTTTCTTCATGATTCCATATCAAAAATAGAAAGCAGAGGAGAATGATGATAGGCACTGTGGCCATTGGCATCAAATCTGGCACTAGGCTGGTGATGTACTGCATTGGATTCAAAGTTTCCAATATCATCTTTTTGAAGAGGTCCTGCTTTGCTTTAGGGAGAGACAAAAGGGAAAAAGGCAGAGATTTTCAGAGCTCAAAGATATGTTCGGGTCTGGTTGGTACCTCTCAACCCGTTGCTGGGCCCTGCAAATGAGCAAATTACTTCTTGAGGTAGCTTTGTTTTATAATGAGTCTGACTTCTTGGACTGCTTGCCAGGACAAGCTACATCACAAGTTGAAAGAGACATGCAGCAGGCACTCTCTTTGCTTGGAAATAACAAAGCTTTTCTGACCTTGATATTGAAGCATAGTTTTGGATTCTTTGGCTGACAGACCTTTCATCTCTGATGTTGGCTTGGCTGGCCAATACTGAGGTTTACTCCTTGCAAATTTCTAACCAAAACACAAGAAATTAAACTCTCAGCACACGTGGAAGCATTGAATGAGTTCACTTGTGAGCTTTAACCTCTGTTACTCAGCGTTTTTCCTTCCTGCATGCCTCTAGTGTCAGTCCTTGAATTTCCAGAAACCTAACATTAGTTTTTCATGTTGTAGATATAGGAGTTTGTTTGGAACACTAAATATATCTATATATATATATTCATAGTCAACCTTTGAGTGCAATACAAAGTACTGCATTTCTTTATGGTGCTTCTGCTGGTGAACACTTGGGAAAAATTAGTTTCTGCTATGACAAACACGGTCATGAATTGCCTGGTACTTCAGGTAGTAAGCAGTGCTTTGTGCAGGATAGGAGAAGCAAGCAGGTGGACAGGTCTGTTATGCACAGGGGCAACAGAAGGATTCCTTTGAAAATATTTTGCAACTTTTAAAGTTTAATTCATAAAAGGTGAGAAGGAAGATGTGATTATGTGAGTGAGGAAAAACAAAACCACAGAAAGATACAGCCTGCATCTGCTCAGTAATAAAGTAATACAATATTTTCTTAATTCTGCTCTGACAATAAACAGGAAAGGGTTTTCTTTGTTCCTACCTGCAGTGATTTTTCAAAATTGAAGGATGTAGTTATTTAATAGGAAGCTTTTTGTTACAGCATGCTTTCAGCAAGTGTTTTATCTTGTGATTTGGTCTCGCAGATGAAAGTACAGCTAATGTAGTAACTCTTAGTGCTGTCATTATATTAAACTATGCCAAGAAAGTGATAGATCCTTCCTAGAAGGGTGAGAAGTTGGCATTTTCAATCAAAGTAGAAAAGTACAGAAAAAGCCATGGTGAAGGAAGCAGGAAGTGGCTCAAAGCCTTGCAGGTGTATGCAATGCTCCTGTGTTCTGGATAATTGCTATTAAAGTCTTTTGCTATTTTTGTGATCTAGAATGACCAGGACAAAATATGCCAGGTGACTAGAAATATGCACACAATTCCATTAGCCATCAGTATCCCTCTTGTGATATGTACTTGGATACTCTTGTACCTTGTACACATTCAGTTGTTGTACTGTCTTGCATGTTCTGAAAAATGATTTTGTAACGAGAAACATTTTCTTTTTTAAATCACCTAGTGGTATTTACTAGTGAAACTAGCACACTGTTACACACTAATGTGTAATGTTTCCATAATGATACAAATGAAAATGCTAGCTTTAAATTGCCCTGAGTACTACTTTTTACCATAATAATTGTGATTTGAATGTATATATAAATACTTGTATTGGATTCAATCCCTTTCACTGAGCTTACAGTATTCAGAAGTGACTACACTTTAGGGCATACGATTTCACTTTCTTACTTATTCTATGGATCTGGATGAACTTTATCTGTGTGCTCTATTGCCACGTTTGCCACAGGTAGACTCTGATGTTCATTGTTTTTAGGATTTTTCCTTTCCAAGAGATTCTGGTGCCTGTACAGTAGTTTCACTCTGCCTTATATTCCCTATGAAGAGAAATATGTAGGTAGCTATGCATTTTAGTGTTATAAAATAAATACACTGATATGTACAGTTGTGTATCTACGCGTATTATACCTGGAGGTTAACCTCTGCTAGGCTTCAAGTTGCTGATATGTTTGCATGGGGTACTTTGCAAGCATGATTCTTTTTTACTTTCTAAAAATCTACCCTGATTTTCAATGTTGTTCTGTTCTTAGCTCTTTACAGATAAAGCTTGTGTTTGTGTTGACTGAGAGATGGAAACTTAGTTCAATATTTTCAAAATGCACAGATTACAATGGATTCTAGATTAGCCCTAACTTCATTTTACGTTTTTTTGAGTAGGACTGTAGTCTTATCTTCTTTATTCTCTGTGATATGGTAGCCAATAAGTTACATCACTGTGAACCTTACTGCTAGGCTTATAATTTTTATATCCTGCATCTGACTGTCACATAGATGAAATATAGTAAAGGTATTGCCTTAAATTTGAATCCTTTTTATACTCTGGAACCTATCTGAAGGAGTCTAATTATTAGTAAATTTGGATCCTATAGTTTTTAGAACAAACCAGTGATGTCTCTTATATTGAGAAGTTCTTTGCCCCTTTTCACTAAATATGATCCAAGCACACTTCCAGGTTTGGCATTTCCAAATGCTTTTTTGTTGGAAAAGTTAGCTGGGCCACGAAAAAATCACTTTGAAAATACTTGAGCTGAACCACTTGTCTTGCCCATTTTATTTTTAAATAATTTTCTATGAAGAAAATCACTCGAAACTAAAAATTCCGTAAGTAAGCTTTGATATTAAGTAGTCACTGCAGAGGCTGAAGTAGTTTAGAAATGGAACAAAGCTATGGTGCATGGAAGAAGCTTTCATGATTCTTGCCTATTCTATCTTGAAATCTTCTATAGGTAATTTTCCTTTCCTTGCAGAATGACTCTGATAAGAGAGCTTTGTTGGTTCTGATTGTTACTTTTATGGTGTGGCAAAGGGAAGCTTTTAAATTCAGATAGTGGGAGGAAAGAGGCTTACAAGGAAATGCTTTTGGGACATAAATTAGTTGGATATGCACAGGACTCCTTGAAAGCTGTGACAGCATCTGCCAGCAGAGGGACCTGCAGATCACAGATCTTTAAGGCTCGACTGTGAAGTACTGTGAGAAAATTCTAGGTTCTGTTCAGCACTTTCTTGCAAAAGGTGTTATGATAAATGATGAGAGAGTTCAACAGTTAAGGGAAAGTAGATGTATCTAAGAGAAAACTGTATTAACCCCCATCCTTCCTTCCAGCTGAATGACTATGTCAATAAAAGGGCAAGCTGTGTGTGTAGTTTATAAACTAACAGAATACAGAATGTGTTATAGAATCAGTGCTGAAATTTATGGATAATTTTGAGAAGGAGCTCATAAGACTACCTGGAAACTCTTGAAGCACCATTCTTGACTCTTGGAATTCTTTACTCAGCAGTAGTTGTCAGGAGAGACATGGGGAAAAATCTGCTTCTTGTTAGGAATCTCCAAATATGAGTGCCCAGTAATAGCATCTGAAGCATGACCTAAGTTTATTTAAACAGTTTGGAAAAATGAAATTTTAAATAGACTGACTTGGCACGAGAATAATTATTGAATTATACAATTCCAGTAAGTCTTCATTTTTCCATAGAAAACGCTGGAATCTTCCTCTCTTTTACAAGAAGTTGATTCTAGATATTGTCTGTTTTCATTCAGTTAAGATTGACAATTTCACACAGACTGTAAAGCTTCAGCCTTCTCCATGTAATTATATGCTTTGCTTTTGTTGTGCATTTCACAAATAGGAGCTGATGTCTAGCTAGCTGAGTAGCGGTTTTCTTGTGGATGCTCCCTGAACATGCAACAATCAGGAGGATAGTGGCTCAGGGCACATCTGCAGTGGTGTTTCAGTTTATTTCAGGTGTTTTCTTTGATAGCAAACCTCCAGATCGTTCCTATTTGCCATGCTGCTTTTCCTATCACAGAGCAATCTCAGAGCATGCAAACTGGGTTCACTTTTTGATGAAAATAAAACAGATAGCATGGAACACAGCTTATGATTACACTCACACTTCTACTGGGCATTCAAATGCTTAGATCTATTCTGAAGTGAACCCTCTTGGAATGTTATGTAGTATAGGGAGTGGATCAACTCTACCAATTACTCTTCTGTTTGTAACATTACTTTCATTGGACCACAGCGTTTTCCAATGTTGGCATGGTGTAAAAGGAACATATTACCTTCTGACAAAATAGTTGTCCGTTTGTTTTGAGCACTTATCTTGCTGTATTGGGATTATAACACTTAAAATAGGATGAGAACTGCTTCTCCAGATGTTGCCTGGCCTATTACAGATGGCTTCATTTTCAATTAGAAGGTGAAAAACAGCTTTTTGAATGTTAGATGTTCTAACTCGGACTTGTTTTGGTCTGTCTCCTACTTTTTTAGTCAATTATTTTGCACAAAGCTGTTGTGATTTCTGCAAAGAGGTAGTCAAATAGTAGCCTACAGGCTGCTCTTCTCCTTGTGATTTATGTAAATGTGTTTCTGGTACAATAAAGCTGTAAATTCTTCCTTAAAACACTCCAAGGAAGTTACTGGATTCTTTCAGTGACTCTTAATGCCAGAGATCTGATATTGCTGATACATAACCAAGCACTGATCAAAATGATTAATTATTGCTGAAATAGCTAAATGAGCTCTTTGCATTGCTATCAGTCATGGAGCTTAGTGAGCTTCCAAAACAAAGTCTTTACGATATACTGTCAAGTTAGTTTGGATGCAGCCTTTGGGACAAGCCAGGGAAAGTCTGGATACTGTGAAAATCTTGATTCAAATGCATCCTTCTAGAAACTGCTAGTTGCTTTGGATGCCTAAATTCATCTTCAGAGGATGCTCACATCCTGAAAACTCACTTCCCACTGGTATGCTAAGCATTCAAAATAACTAGCCAGTTCTAAAGCTATGATTGCTGTGGTGGGCAATGCTTGAAGTGATAACCTGTCGTCTGTGTAACTGAAAACTCAGGAGTTCTCTCCCTCTTTCTGGACAGTATGCAATACTACTTTCTTGTAGCTATTTATACAACATGGATATGCGAGGAAAGGTACTCTCTGTGCTGTCCAAATGACTGTACAATAAGGGCTTCTGCTTTCTGAACAATCTATAATTATTTGAATTGTGATTTTTCTTTCAGAAGAATAATGATCTGAAATTAAATCTTGGCCCATGTCCTCCTCTGAGGTTTTAATTGCAGTCTGACATATGATTTGGAAAAATAACTTGCCAGTTTTAGTACCTCTCACAAAGGGTCTCATTGTTGCTTAGGAACCAACATAATGTCTATGAAAAGTACTATCCACATCAGATGGTAAAAGAGTTTCGTTTGAACCATACATCTCCTGAGGCAGAATAAGTATGTCAGTGCATGTACACCATCAAAAAGAACTATGGAGATAAACTTCTGCAGTATTGGTAAGGCTCTATTTTACTGCATCTCTACCTCAAAAGTTTCCCTGGAACACCATAGGCTCTGATTACACTCAAAGCCAGAAAATGAGTTGTAGTTAGACAACTGAAATTTTGCTCTAACATGCTTTCCGTCAGATGTACAAGTATGCAAAAGCAGACCTATATGAAGAGGGGTTTATGTATGAAATTATTATGAGTTTGCTATTGGTGCCAGGCGGGGGGTTTTGTTTGTGATTTGGCAGATTGAAGGCAGTTCTTTCTGCCATAATTACATCTCTGCTGTGACACTTCTTTTGCTAGCAAATACTTTTACCAACCTAAGCAGAAAGTTAGTTGACACAGAAGGGACCACTCTTAAGAAAAGTAATTCTTCAGTTTTTGGCTTTTTATGGCTATAAATACCAGGCATTCTATCAATGTCTGTAAATTAACCTGGAAGAAAATGTATCTATACTTCTGGAAAAAAAAAAAAACAAAAAACAACACCAAAATTAAGAATAATGCATGAATATTCTCAAACCATTTTCCTTTCAGATAACTTTCTTCATCAGAAATAATGATCAACTAAGATGTAGTAGCTTAAAGAAAGATAGTATTTCCCACAGTAAGCACTCACTGAGCTAGATCAAGTCACGATAGAGCAAACTAATTTTCTGGATCATTTTCAGACTTGTTCCTCTTGTTGACTTTTTTTTTTTTAATTTCACAAAGAATTCATTTTTTTCCTCCTGTGACAATGAAGCTTGGAAATATTGGTTTTTCCAAATTCCTTCACGAAAGTTAGTTCCAACTGTTAGTTTGCTGTTTGTCACTATCAGTTGGCAGTGCCCATTCTCTGCTATGTATCGTACCTTAACTTTGTTGTGGTTCACATTTTTGCATGAAATGTAGTGAATGGAGAAAAATCCACTTCAGAGTAGGTTGAAATCAGAGAACACAGAAACAATTGACTGGTTTTTCGTTCTTTCTTTTTTTTTTAAATTGGTGGAGCTTGTGTCTTAAAAANAAATTGGGGGAGCTTGTGTATAAAAAAAAAAAAAAAAAAAAAAAAAACTAAACTAAAAAGTTTAGTAGTTTTTGATGTAACATAAACATTTGGAAAGTTTGAATGAACTGATAATTATTCTACAAGAGTGTTGTGCCTTTTTTTCTTTAAAGAAACTTTGTAGAAAAATTACAGGTATATAACAGTTCGTTATTATTTTAATGCCAAGAATTTGATTTAAGATCTGCAGATCTTCTAATAAAAAAAATATACTGACAACGCAGCATTTATACAAAGTTATTTACAGAAACTCAAATTAATTCAGCTTCAGAAAGTATACTTTCTCCGCAAAAACAATATAAAAAACATTTCTGTAATGTCTTAGTCACATTCTCTGAAGAAAACTGTAGTATATGAATAAAAAAATTACCTGTGTCCTCCTCTTGATTTTACCGGTGAAGAGTGCTATCTTCGTTACTGATGTTCTTCTTTTAAAGATCTGAGTAGGTTTTCTGGTGATCACTCTCTGTGGCATCTTTTATGCAGGTACTTCTTGTTGCTAAGAGATCAGTTGCTTAGAGATAGAAGTTTGTTTTTTGTAATAGATCAGGGGCCAATGCTATTGAAAAAAGAATTTTGTAATTTTACCTCTACAGCTCAGTGTATCAGCTGCCGATGACAGAGATGCACATGTCTAACATTGATTAGAATTGTAACTGGATAGCAAAACAGAAAAGTAAACAAAGTTTAATCATAATTGAAGGCCTTAAATATCAAGGAAATAGATGTGGCATTAAACAGAAGTGCAGCTATCAGAAATGATACTAATTCTTTGCCTGGCACATTTAAATCTGTTATGGATTTCCAGCAGAAAGGAAGAAAAGTCCAAGAACTTCATTCTGATATTGAGACTGTCAAAGCCATAGGTAACCTTTCATAAGATACAATCCTGCACTGATTGTACAAAGATCTTAATGGCTACTCTACATGCTTGTGTGTGTACTGTTTCCTTTATATTCCCAACTAGTCTAGCAACTCTTCAGAATTAATATACGTACTGAATGCTGGATTCTCTGCTTTGTAATGCCTCTATTTATCGCCATAGCTTTGGGCAACTTGAACAAACAATGTATGAAGATTCACGTGTTTCTAAGAACTGCATTAAACAATTACAGGAAACAGAAGTAATGAACAAAGCTCTATAGAAGAGGATGGTATAGAAAAGGACGACAGAAGGATGGTGATGTTATTAAAAAATGAGAATATCTCAGAAGTATGAACAAGGTCCTCATGTCTGATACTGTCTTGAAACACCAGCAAGAATATGAATTGCCTCAGTTTCTGCTATGGCAAATTCTGACTCAGCTGCCTCTTCTCTAAGTTCACCTCTATGATTCCCAATGGAATGTTTTGTGATAGGTAAAAATGATCTTCTTGGTCGGTGCAGCCAAGTTAAGAAAACCCTATCTCCCAAGTCTGTTTTCAGCAACACCATGTTGTGTCCAGTGTTGGCAAGATGTTATTCATCCTTGTCTCTTGCTGTCAGGCTACAAATGTAAAAGCTTCTCATAAAATGTTTTCACTCTTTGTAAGGATTCACTCAAGGCTTTACCATTAGCATTTAAAAGAAATAAGTAAAATAAATCATAGCACTTTTACTAAGAAAGCCTATCAAATGGGTAGAAGTGACTTACATCTAAGAGGCTATGATCTCACTTGCAACAAAGGTATTTAATACTTACACACAGTAGTTCCAGTGATAGAATATTTTTAACTCAGGGGAAGGCTGGAAGAGGCCTAGAATTTTGTTGAATGTGAAATCTCTTTTGAGAAGCCTTTCTAAAATAAATAAATAAATAATGAATGCAGACATTTTGGGGAGAATAAGGACTGAATTCATGGGGAAATGTTTCCGGCGTGACTGTGACCTCATTGAAGATGCACAGCTTACACAATTAGAAGTCAAAATAATTGCAAACTAAAAACTGAGCTCTTGTTCTTCTCTCCATGTACACACACCCTTCCACATCTATTTATTATGCAGAGACTTGTTTACAGACTCATTTCACTGTATAATTTTCCTGGAATCAAAAGTACAAGCAGAAATGGGCAGAACTTTAGTGAGCAATTCTATTGTGTCCTGTATTTAGAGCTGGTCACAATACCATGCATCAGGGTTCTATCATTATCTTATGTTATAAAAGTGTTTGTTAAAATTATTTTGTTTGATTTCAAAAGGAGATGACAGCTGTTTTCAATTTTTAAGCCTGCTTAAAAATTCAAGGGAAGTCATGCGTTTGTTTTTTTTTTTTTTTTTTTTGACAAGATAATTCTGTGTTCTTACTACTTGTAAACTAGGGATACCTATGTTCTGGAGGAGCTACGTTTTGAGGCTGATTTTGGTCCATTTCATGCTACATTAAATATCTTTAATGCGGACAAATTAATATCGATGGTCAGTTTTGAAGATGATAGATTACTCCACAGATACCAAACAAAAAGAGCTTTATGCACCAGTATAAGAAAGTTACAGTTTCCAGCTCTTTCCTGTGATTTTTAAACAGGTTTACTAAGTGTAATGTTGCTTTGATTTCAGTAGCAAAGAACAACAGCTTGTGTTGAACTTGCTAATTTGTTTGGTGGAGGTTAGGGCAGTCTGTTAGCACTAGAGAATAACACACCTGTTAGAAAAAAAGGTGCTCTTGGAGGCGGTACTTTCATCATTGCTAAATCATAATTTAAAAAAATGGTTCAATTTAGAAGCTCATGTATCCTTAGATATTCTTTATTATATATGCAAACAGTAAGAATAAACTACTTAACTCTACATGTTATTTTTAAAAGCCTCAGAATGAAAACTTCGGTAAAACAAGAACTGAATACAAGGAAGGTGAAACTATTACAATTCCTTTCTTTGTTAGCATGAGTTGCTTGAGGTTTAGGGGTCAAAGATCTAACCAGTTTCCCACACACAGGATTTTTGATTCCTTGTACCATAATCATTTGTTTAATTAAAAGGACTGCTTTCTAAAAATGGAAAATCTGGTCACGTTTTGGTGGGGCTCCTTCTTCTGTTAGAGCTGTGTATCTACTCAGTGATAAAAAAGAATTTGGGCGTCAATCCTAATTCAGGGGCAGCAAGCCAGTTTAATTGGTCATAAAAAGAGCACGAGAGGGGTTAAATAACATGAAAATCCTTGTTTAAACATAAACAAGGTTTTGTCAAGACTGAGCTCTGTGGGATATATCTTTAAATCAAATATTATTTCCATATGTCAGAGAAAATGTATTTCACTTTTTTCAAGCCAAAGAATTCCCGGAACTTTGTATAATGCAACCAGAATGATTGGACTTGTTGTTCACTACAAAGATCTATAGTTGCATACTACAAATTCTTCACTGCCTGAGTAGGCATTGAGTGAATTAACAAAGTTCTGTTTCATACAACAAAAATAAGGCGTTTTTTATTTTTCTAAATATTTTACAATAGACTTCTGTGAAAAGAGGATGCAAAATGCTCTTCATGGTTGAGCAGATGAGTCCACATCCTTGTAGGGACCCTGTGACTCATGTGACAACATTGATAAGAATTTTTCTTTAATAATAAGGGATCTAGCAAATCAAATCTAGCAAATGCATAGAAATAAAATAACTTCAATTAAATCAGTGGAAACAAAATTACTGATACAAGCATCACTACTGTGAAACTGGTAGGATAGGATAAGGTTCAGGTCTTTTTTTTTTTTTTATGGCCTGATGTGGTCACTCAGGTAAATCTGTCCGTAATCTACTACATGCTATTTTAAGGTAGAAGGAAAAAGAGACATCCGTATGAACGTAGACTGTAAGTGCATGGCTGAAGAGCCAACTAGTTTGGAGAGTGGCCAAAGCCACCTGCTAAGTGCAGAGTATTAGCAATGGGCTAGTAATGTAGGTGTAATACTTTCCTTGCCTTTTCCCCACTGTCCCTATGTTTGCGGCTACAGCTATGTCTTCTGTAGGCACTGCAAGAAAGACAATGTAATCCTTTCATGGAGGCATTTTCTCTTAACCTTCCATATGTACTATTTTTCTGTTATCCTTAGCTCCTAACAGAGCTAAGACTGCTACAAGCGTACTCAACTGCTTCATCTGTTACTTTCAAATTCATAACCGTGTATCAGCCATGAGAATATCTCATAGTAAATCTGTGAAGTTCTCAACTTCTCAAGAAGTTTGACTTTCATCTCATACTCCTGCCTCTTTAGCTGACAAAGAGAAAATCTGTGCACAAGATTGCTGTAAGTGCTGTGCTCAGTGGCTAAGTAGATGGGGCAGCTGCTGCTGCATTACTAAGTGGATGTACTGGGCTTTGAGATCCTTGAAGCAAAAGAAAAATATGTGTATATATATATTGCAGGGTTACGTTGCTATTGCCTTTTGAAATAGACATTAGATAGCACTAATTAGGCACTGCTATTGCCAGTTAAGAGAATTTAAACCTTGTAAAAATTTAAGCTGTATTTTCTTGGTTATTTCCCCCAAATCACTCTTGTTCTGTTCACACCGGATTGATAAAACAACCTTACAGAACAGCTAATGTAAGTCAAAATTGAAAGAGTTAACAATATGGATATTTTTCTCCTCTAGTCTCTCTGCCTAAGTTCAGATCTTCAGACTATGGTAAACTACACTTGTTAATTCAAGAAGTGTTATTCATTTTGAAGATGGGGACAATGTGTTCTTGTCACACACAGAATCAGCTGTAATGAAGTATTACAGGAACAGGTCATGGATGTCTCATACTAAAATGAACTCTGTATTAACTATCTGGGCATCTACAGTTTCTTCAACTTGATAGCTGTTCAACTTATTTACTTTTTTTTCTACTCCTGAGTTGGTATTGCAACTGGCCAGCAAAAGGAAAGAGGTATGGGAAGACTTCCTTGCTCTTTCTGGATGTGCAGGAACTAGGGAGAATTTTTTTTTTTCTTTTTGCCCATGGATTTAATGCTGTAATTTTAGAGATGCTCTTTGGGATGTGGGGACAGGTGCTTTGAGAGATCATCTGTACCCTTGTCCCTGAAAAATGTGCAGATCACTTAGAATAGTTTGGGATGAGTCCTTAGGTTTCCTCACTTATTCCAAAGCTAAATACTGTATTGTTTATTTTTTATCTTTTATTGAATAAGCACTGCTGTCATAGTTGAGTGACTGGCTCTGCAAATCTTGGACAGCAATCCCTAACGTGGCAACAGCAATAAAATTGATAGAGGGTTTGAACTTGAAAGTGCAAAGGCAGAGTACATTCTGCTGAACTTAAATTTAAATTTCTTTGAAGTAATATTCAAATAACGTACAAGTTCTCCAAGTACTTCATATTGTTTATAAGGAGATAAGGGTTGGGATTATCTGCCTCTCTGTGCTTTAATTCCAGTGGCTTGGCCTGTTTTTGTAGGAGAAAGATATGATTGTAACCTTGCAGGATTCCTGAGGTCTAGCGTCTTGCTGTTTAGCCAGGCAATCACTGAGTGCTAGCAAGGTGCTGGCACTACTTTCTTACTCCTTGGGATCATTCCAGGCATGGTACGAGATGCTGGTCCATACCCTGGACTTCCATGTTCTCCCTTCAGCAGCTTGAATAGATTTGCTGTCTTTTGGAGCCACTTGCAGGAAAGCACTCCAGTATCCACTCAACTTTCCCAGGCAAATTTCTGTTATTTGTTGATTATAGCAGGAAGCAAATTCAACTGCACTGTTGTTATATCATATAGAATCCTTTCCAGTGGTCACTTGCATAAATTTTAGGAAGTTTTAAGCATTTTTTTTTAACAAATAGAGATGTTTTCCACCAAAAGTTCAAAACAAAACTATTAAACTTTTGTTAAATGGAAAATATAGTCAAACTTCTTGTGCATGCTGTCCTGACAGTGGAAGAGGACATTCTAAGAGTGCTTACAGAACAGAACATTTCCAGTACTGAATGTACTGCAGGTATTTCCTTAGCAGAATTAAAATACGCAATGCTCAAGTTTAGCTTGTAAAGAAGGTACGAAGTCATCAAATGAAAGTGACAAACCACTTCTAGTTCTGAATCGTCTTAACTGTTTCTTCAAGTGCTGCTGCTTGTTTTTCAATGGTACCGATTTCTCTATCAAGAGAGTGGCCTTGACTGCCTAAGCTCTGAAGTGGACAGGAGTTAGAGAATTCTCTCCGCACCTACTTTGTAACCACTGCACTGCTTGAAGGCCCAGCAGGTTTTCTGTGCATAGGACTGATTGTTTATGCAAGAAGAAGGATCTTCAAAGTGTTTTGTTACTGCTGCGTAAGTTGTCCTGTGTCTCTCTCCAAGTTACGAAGTATTTTGTGACAGATTAGTTTCTCTTAGAATGCTGCGGAAGTTTTTTTTTCCTCCTGTTTGCACTGCTTTGGCAAATAGAACAGGCAAATGTTTTGAAGTGGTCTACAGAAAAATAATAATACCATGAAGGATATTAATGAAACTAACTTAAAACTAAGTAGAATTTCAGACTGGTAATGCTGCTTTGAAATAATTCCCTTGAAATATATTATTCTAAACTTTTGTATTACCTCCACCTCGTAAGGCCTGAAAGACAATTTTATAGAAACATAGAAAAGCCTGCTCATGTAAGTGTTTGATGGAATATTACAACTTGATGCTATACAACACTGTGCAGTAATTGCAGTTATCTGCAGAGGAAGCTGCTGGTGAAAGCAGAATAGGTATATGTGGCTGTGAATGGAAAAACTAAAATTGCTCTTTGGCTGTGGGCTCAGAAATCAGAAGCTCTGTGGGAATCCAGCATGTGACTCAGGACATTTCCCAAATTCTGTGATCTTTAAAATTATTTTGGACTTTAAAGTTATGAGAGGTAAGTACGCTTTATCTGTGTCCTTTCTAATAAGCCATGAAATGCAGACGAAGCAGAAATTATCATAGTTTGCAAAGGTCAGACTTCTGAATCATCTGTAATTATGTTTAACAATTGGCTCTACAATGAAACGTTAACTTTTCCATTACATAACTGCTCACAACTACTGGTGTGTCTATACCAGTATATAAATTGCTCTCATTATAAACTGCAGGATATGAATATAAGGCCTTGGGTCAGTGTCAGTGCTGTTTTCTGAATGCCTGGTAATGCTGCTTTGACAAGGCAAAAAGTCAGTATCACATCCTGGAGACTTACTTTGTTTTAAGGAGGAAAAAAAGAAAAAAGAAATTAAGGATGGCATTCTCGTGCTAACAGGATTTCATTGAAGTATGTGAGTAAACTCACAGAAACGATGCAAAACTTTCAGCATGACAGTGCAAAATAACCACACAATAATAAAGCTAGGGGAACAGAGGAAACAATGAGAAGGGGTTGTTGAATGTCTTGGGCATTTCTTGTTTTTAATACAATTTTTGTTTATGCACCTTCAAGGAAAAGAAACATCAAAGGCAAGTAATAAAAAAGAGCCCTGGAATTTACAAAGTGTTTCTGAGAAAACACACAAGGAAACAAAAAACCCAACTTCTTTTAGATCTGTCATTGTTGAACCAAATCTTGATTTAGAAGGAAGAACAGAAGTGGACAGAGCATGCAATCTCACCTCATAGTGATAAAGACTATCTGAGAGGAAAAGAAAAGTTACCACTATCTTTCTGAACTTATTTTGCTGTGATCTCCACTGTAGAGTTTCCTGAGTGTCCTACAAATTGGTTAGCATGTTAGGAAACGTAATGGTAGTACGTAGGTAGAAATCAAAATAAATTGTGTTGCTATGCCAATTACCTTTATTTATCCTGAGATTAAATCCTTAGTATATATATATATATATATATTTGTTAAACTGTAAATGCATCCATTTTACATATTGGTTGTTGGGATGCTGAACGACAGCTGACAACTCTCTGGCTCCTTTTTTATGGGAACTCAGCATTAGCATAATATAGGCTAAAAGACCCTATAGTAGAAAAAACTGTACAGCAGACAAGTTGGAGGTCAGCTATCCAAACACGCAGTTACTGTTCTATGTAATAGCAAATGTGCCTGTGGGTACAACGTCTGACTGCTGTGGAGAATATCATTAGAACTGAGTATTGCTTCCAGCTTCTTCCTACCAAAAGACTTCTGCACCTGCAGAAGGCAGCGATGCTTAGCACAGCAAAGCCTACAGTCCTATAACATCCAACTATTCAAAAGTCTGAAAAAATTACTCTTTTCTTAGAAGTCTTTCTGACTTGATAACCTGTTTAGAAAAGTACTATTTCTCAAGTCATGACTTGTGGAATTTCTTATCCCTTTGTCGTATCGTCAGATCTTTT
Organism: Penelope pileata; assembly: GCA_013396635.1. NCBI lineage: Eukaryota > Metazoa > Chordata > Aves > Galliformes > Cracidae > Penelope > Penelope pileata. The sequence continues at coordinate 104,185 of WBMW01002752.1, read as the reverse complement.
TTTTTTTTCCTATGGAGACCAGGAATAAAAACTCAGACAGTGCAAATGGAGAGGGTTCTTCCCAGACGTGGAATGTGCCAAATTGCTGGCTGTAGACGTGGGCAGTAGCTACAATGCCTGTAAAGGAACTAAGTATTCTGCCAGTGCCCCCTCCATCCTGTATTCCCAGAACAATTTGAATGTTGTCATAGCCGTGTGCCATTTTGAGATCTGCACAGACTGCATATTTATTATTCTGAAAATGAAGAAGTGCACAGCTTTGTAACAAGGGTGTTCTGGGGGGTGGGTTATGCCCTGTTCTCCCCCAGCAAAACCTCAGTACCTTCCAGTTTCTCCCAATATAAGGCAAAATATTCAAAATAATTTTATGAGTGTACTTGCAGTAACTAAGTTACATGAGCAGCTTTCCTGAAAATTGTGTACCTAGAAAATTTAAAAACTCCTTGAAGTCTAATAAAGCTAATAATAGAAACCTAATGAAGCACTCCATCTCTTTCTTCTTTGCTTCTTACTCCTGCTGTGTGCTGACTAGAGATGAGATTATAAAATCTTAGAGATGATCTTTTATGAAATGCCTGAGTAAGATCTATCACAATATCCCACACTCCCTGAGAGGTAATGCTGCTATGGGTACAGCGTGTTGTCCTTCACTCCAGGCATGTGTCTGGTCTTGCTTTATTAGCAGCAGAGGAAAAGCAATCACTGCTAGAATGAGATCCAACTTGCTTCGCAGGTGGAAGGCTGCTTGGCAACTTTGTTCCCATGTCCCTTTATAATAGTCTATCTACTGCAGCTAGTTCTTTTCTTCTGAGATCGTATTGCCATCTCCTCCACTTACAAAATTTTCCAGTGTGTTTTTTTTACATCTGTCTTTGTGACTGTTACTGTGATTGTTTTTCTAAAAGTAGCGGTTATCTGTAATAAAAACATTATTTGAAATTTCTTCTTTGTGATTTGTTAAACAGACTATGTAGTGCCATTTCTTTCTTGACTTTATAAATAATCTTAGGATGTACGTTTACAGTGATGCATCAAATGAATAAGTGCTCAAATAGAAAAATATGATTTTAATTTCCAGTGAATCATAATGGTAAGTAAAATGAATGACAGAATGTTGTGAGGAACTATCTAGAACACTGATTGTGTTTGGTCCTTTCTGAGTGACACAGACAGCTGTAATCAGCTCTTGCTAAGATTACACTGTGCATGATGCTTCGTTGTAAGAGGGATGGATGCAACGTGCACCAAATCTAGTGCAGAGACAAAGAAAACTCTGATGTAAAGAGGATATCTTAAGGCTGCTCTACTTCATTTCCAGCTATTTTTCTTCTTTTAGTCTGATATCCTTAGGCCACAGTGATATCCACACTGCTTTCTTGGACAAATCTGTGGGAAGTGGATGATGGGAGTGCCCACAGTACGCAACTCAGAACTGGAGTTATTGTTGCGGGAGTTGCGTTATTGGAATACCTTTACCAGAAAATCTTCTTTGATGTTATTTTGTGTGCCACTTTCAACCTAGAGAAAACTTGGGTTTGGCAATTTGGTGATGAATATTCAGTATGTAATTCCTGGCAGGTTTTTGGAGTGGCTGGGGAGTGTTCTCTTCTGCCTTTGATACCTTGCAGAACTGCCAGGTGCTTTGCAAAANGGGGGGTGGAAAGCAGCAGTGGAAAAAGCAGTGGATTTCCCCCGTAGTATTTATTGTTTTCTGATTGTGGAGCTGTTACGAGGATGTGATAGATCTGTTGAGTCACTTATTGTTTGGCATGTGCTTGTTCAGTTGCTTTTATTCCTCTCGTTTAAATCATGAATGAGCAATTGTAGCTGTGGTGTTTGAATCATTCTGTATGACTTCTCTCCTTAAGTCATCCTCCATGATTCAGCTTTGATTTTTCTAACATACGTTTGTTAGGAATTCTGAGCACTTTTCTGGGAAAGTCATCTTTAGCTGCCAGTGCACTAATCATGCGTCTCTCAGGCATCTTCCTCCAAGATTATTGAATGGTCATTGTAAGGCAATGAAATATTCTGCTGAGGCCATTGAGCAGTTCTCTTTGTGCTGCACTACTTGCAGATATTTATGGATTTTGTTTTGGATTTTAAGCATCAGCTTGGCTTACTTATTAAGAAATTGATCTTCATTGGTTCTTAATTTGCTTTGATCATTGACTAGGTGTTTCAGATATAAGGTGTATCCTCTGCATAAATGTAATTATTTTTACAACTCTGTATTAAGTAGGAGTTGCTCAAAATCAGGGCAACTTCCGAAAATATCTGTTGCCAGTGCCTAAAGGAACTTTATATCCTTGTGCCACTGAAATACTCAATAGAAGCTTAAAAGTGTTGGAGTACAGATCCAACTTTCTTAGTAATTTAAGAATTATCTAGCAATTCCTAACCTCTCCATGCAGAATTTTTTTTTTTAATGTAAAATCTGCTTGAAATTGTTAGCCTTATCTAATTAAATATTATTTGTTCTTCTTAAGATTACTTTCACTTAGAATCATGGAATGGTTTGGGCTGGAATAAACCAAAGATCTAATCCAACCCTCTCATCGTGGTGGCGGTGGGGGGTTATACCATGAACTTAATTCTATCTACTATTTTATGTGTATTTCATTTTCTTCTAACTCTTAAAAATAACTTTTTTTTCCACCTTGAAAAGGAAGCCTGTGTATCCAATACACTACAATGCGTGCGGAACGTATGTGCAGAAACTGAATGGCCTGCATCCTAGGGCTGGTCACTGATGCAAGCCTGGAGCAATTCTGTTGGGCAAGGTAAATCATGAAGTTTAGTGCAGAGTCTGAACCACTGCAAAGCTACCATTGTAGCTAACTCTACAGTTACTGCAAAAACATTTCAAACCTACGTATTCCATTTCTTTTCAAGCATGAATAGAACAGGACCTAATACGAATTTCAAAATCAAGTCTTTCTTTTTGCATGTGGTCAGAAGCCTTCTAACATTTTCAAGCAAGGCCTTTGCCATAGTGAAACAATGTTAGTTTCAGTGCCAATATTGAATTGCAACTGTGATTTGGATGGAGGAACTCTACAGCTGCTTGGCTGCTAACACGTCACACGATTTGACAGTGGTAACAGAGATGAAAAGAAAGGGCATTTATTGCTTTCAGTGTTGCTAGTCTTCTTGAATATAGCCATGCTGTACATATTGTTGCAGCAGATATCAGTACCAAATGTCTCAAAGGAAAGCAAGAACTTACTGAAAAGCATAACTCTTCATTAGTTTGAGTTCAGAGTGATCTTTCCCTCCTACTTTGTAGGTTTGCGGAGTACATTTAGAATTCTAAAGCAAATACATTAATTCTATATCATATTTTCTGGGAAGAAGAGGATTCAATATAATCTGTCAGTTGTCACGGCAGGCTGTGAAAGCTTTATGAGACTTTTTTTCGCTTTGACTTGTCCAAGGAAAGAGGTTAATTTCTTTCTAATAGTGCTCATAAAGATTACAGTCTGATTTAGCTTCTTCATTTTAACAGCATAATTGGAGAAAGTTTGGTTATCTGTCTTTTAAGAGCAATCATCTTCAGCAACTCAGTCCATCTTTCAGCATTAGTTATCCAAGTGAAAACAGCATGCCAGTCTCTGGTGTGCTTCATCACTGGGAGAGCTGCCTAAATGGATGAGATCTCAGTTATGACAATTTTTGCAAAGTGGGAGCATTACTTAAGCGTGACACCGAGTGCATTTTCTGCCTCAGAATGATCAAGTGATATTCTTTATTATACACAGTGTGTGTAATTTGGATACAAAATTATCTCTCGTGGTAAAGCTGTTTTATCTTCTAACAATTTATTTCAACTGTATGACTGAGCTGGAATTGAGAAAAGAATGAATGTGATGTTGTGCCTGCAGTTTGCAGATGACACGTTGATAGCTTCATTGTGCTTCCCACATCAGTTAGGCAGATTTGCATCATCGCTATATGCTGTGCTTCTCTGCATGATCATCTGTTATGATGCACGTTTGCATTAGGAAATGCTTTAGAAAAACAATTTCCTGACATGTCAGAAAATAATTGAGCTCATGATTGTGACACTCTTTTTCCTTACACTCTGAAATGGACAGTAAAGAGTAAGAATCACTGTTACACTCTATGGTTCCTGGAGTGCAGCTCTGCTTCTGCAATCAGACAAAAAAAAAAAAAAAAAAATAGCTTTAGTTTGCTGTTATGATAGATCCTAACTGGTTTTATAATATTTATGAGATTATAAACTAAGCTTGCTTAAGATATAACGATTTCTGAGAATTTCTGTGTTAAGTCACATTTCTCTTTTTTTTTCTTTACAAGTTTAATAGTGGAAGCAAAACTTAAATGTGTGCTTCATACGTACTGCAGTTCCATCAGCACAGAGTTGGTTTTTCCAATAGCCAAATTAAGTTCTAAATAGTGTACTTGTTTCTGAAAAATACCAATTAATGAAGGGATTTAGATTCCTGATTTTGTTTTGTAAAATGAAGAAACCCAAAGAACTTAGAACTTACTGTGATGTGCAGGAAGTTGAGCACAGTGGATTTGAGATAATGCAGCCTGTTCCTAAGTCATAAAGTAGGAAATACTTGCACAGTACAGGAAACCCAAATCTCCAAATCTGCCTGACATGCAGGAATGAAAACATGTAAATAAATATGTATTTGTGATGTATATCAGCTACCAAAGAGATCTCTATTATCCTGTATTACAGCACAAATGAGAGTAGACTGATAAGATCGGTGATGGTCCACCTGCTGGGAATTTTGAGATAGATTAGCAAGTGGGTGATCCTTGCTCCTTTGGGTGTAGGGTCATTTTCTTCTGTCTCGTGTCGCTGTGGAATGAGATAGGAATAATGTTTTCATGTCCTCTGCTTTTATCCTGCTCCTACCCATCACGATTATTTCAGAAGAAAACTGTCTCCAATGTGATGGTTGAGGACACCGATGCTTTTTGTAGAATTTGTTTTATTCCAGAGACATGAGAACTTCAGTATAACAGAGGTATTTTCCTGTCTTGCAATGTGCTGAATTTAATGGGCTGGAACGGAATTACTTATATTAAATTTGACCTAATAGTTCATGCTTTGGTGCACTATGGATCAACATAAGCTGCAGGGCAATGGCAACGAGCAGTGCCAGTGCTGCTCCTGACCTGTTAGGGAGGTGTGCAGGGAACTGCAGTTCTGACAGGGTGCAGGGCAAGAACTCCTTCCTGCAGAGACGTGGGCATCCAAAGAGTGTGCATTTCTTGAGATCTATTTGAAATAGCAACAATGAGAGAAAGCACAACTGCTTTATCCTTGAGCTCAAAGTTTCAGCAGTCTCAACAACTTTTCTACAAGTGTCCTTTTGAGTTCTGTAACTTTCACGGTCTTTGTGACGTCTTCAGATTCGGACATTCTGCTGTTCCTCACAACAGCTGAATTCTGCATCATTCATTTCCTTATCTTTACTATGAATTAATGAGGGGCAAAATTTCTCGTACCAAAGACACCCCACGTCTCACAGGGGTCGGCAGGAATCATTTGGGAAAATGTCCATCCCTGCTTGTACCTGTGGAGCAGCAGAGCTACGAGTGAAGGATGGGTGTGCTTAGCAAGGTGACCACCGGCACCGCAGAACGGCAATGTGTGTATAAGGAGAGACATTTTTCCTGTGCAGCATCCCTTACTGCTCACATCGCACTTCGAGGGGACTCAGCACAAGCCCCGTGCCATGGACTCGCGTAGAAGCGTGCGGTGGCCGCAGGCCGGGCNCGGCCCCGGGCGGGAGCTGCCGGGAGCCCCCGGGCCCGGGCAGCCGCCCCTCGCCGTCCGCAGCAGGAGGAGCCGCCGCGGGCACGTGCGCGCCGAGAATGACGAGATGCTGATGATGCTCACCTACTCCATGGTGCCGGTAGGGCGGCGCTGCCCTGCGCGGGGCCGTGCTCCTCGGGTTCCATACGGGCTGCTCCTCTGAGCTGGAACGGTCATGGATAGAGTTTTGGGGACAAGATCCAGATCCAGGCAGGGACTGAGTGCTGCCAAGCCCGTTTGCTGTTAGGGGGATGTCTGGAGAGTTTGGCAGTGGCAGTTTGATGTGCTGCCCTGCTGTGTCAGGGAGCCTGTATGGGACAAATGGATTCATAGTGCTCTCCGGGTGGTACCGGGTGACACAATGCATATCTCAACAAATCATCCACCTGGGCCCCTCCTCTGTTTAAATCAATGCTGTGAACGTTCTGCAAGATGTGCTTCATCCCAGTGCAGGTGTGAGCCGCAGGGGTCACCCGCTGGATTGTTTGGCTTTGGTTGGCTTTTGGTGCCTTTTTATTCTTACAAAATTCTTGGGTTTTGCTCTGGCTGCTGCACAGCAGAAGAGTATGTAACTGGGTGCAGCCCCGTGTGTTCAAGGGGAGAAAAGTCTTAGAAAAATTCTCAGGTGACTCCTTCCTCACTTCTTTAATGGGAAGACCTGAGTGCAGCCTGAGCTTGAGGCCTCGTGGTTGGTGAAGTGATTCCTGCAGCACTGCGGGCCCCAGGATGCTGCTCTGGGTCTCTGCTGAATATGGGCCTGCAAGGGAGGTTTGCTCTGAGCACGATCTCCCTTGGGGTAGAGGCACAGATTTCTGCAGAAGGGTGCCAATATCACACTGTTCTGAACAAGAGCTGCTGGGGGGAATCTGCTCTGTTTTGTGGACACTGTTCAAGAGTTTTTGAAGTACTTTTAGGCAACAAAAATCTTATTTTAGCTTTAAAAGCATGAGTTTATTTGAGGTTCTGTGCATTTTGTTAACCTATTTTTACATATTTGTCAATATATGTATTTCTCTGCTGAGAGAATTTAAATAGGAAATTAGGACAATGGTTCTGTGAGCAGCAAGTTTGAAAGTGAGATTTAAAACAGTGCAAGAGACGGTGGCTTATGAATCCCTTTCTAATTATCTGAGAAGTTGGTCCATAGTTTAGTTTTTTGTGTGTGTTTTAGGAAAAAACTAAAAACCGAAGCCATTAGAACTTATTGTTATCTGTAGCTTTTGTTCTTGTGAAAGGTGAGGCTGACAGGAAGGGCACCGAGCTCATCTTTCCATAGCTAAGCTGGAAGCTCTGCTGTCGGCTGCTCGCTGTAACGCCCTCCCAATGCCATGTTTTGAACGGAGCTGTCATCTGGATTGTGCTGATTGGCAGATACAATGCTGAGATAATTGGCAGGCTCCAAAGCAAGTTGTAATCACTTCAACCATCTCAACAAAACCATTTAGATTAAAATGCAGTTTGAATTAGAGAACGCTTGGACAAGGTGTATTTTACTAATTACAGCGTAGGAGCCAAGTTTTTGGGAGATGAGGGAAAAGAGAACGAGCAAATTCTGATATTCAAAAACAGTTGGCTCTTCTCGGCTAAGTTAAATTGAATATAAAACTCAGAATGACTGAGACTCAAAGTCCTTCAGTTCGAGACCCCACCAGATCAGTGCTGAGGCTACTGTTAGATGAGGCTGCCTGGGGGCCAAATGATTTCAATCTTTTAGAATGAAGGACAGTGTCAGCTGTCATTGAAGGCTGTCAGAAGTCACAGAGTTCATTGCTTTGCAGGACTGAGTGTTTCGTCAGGAGTATGTATGTCTGCTTGTAAGTATAAAGAGGAAAGAAATATAGAAGCAAATACCAAAAATCCACGTTTTATAAATATGTCTTGCTAATTTGTAAATTTTGGTCTACTCTAGATTAGGAGCATCTGTATGAACGCCTCCCCTAGCTTGGTTTTCATAAAGTCTGTTGCTATTCAGTTGAAGTACTTTGAAAGCGTGAAGGCCCACTCCAAATTTTCAAATCTTGTTGATTCCAAGGCAAGAAATCTCTTATTGGAGCAGAGTTTGTCTTTCTCACTGGATACGCTATGTTGGAAAAGTATCCATTGTTTATAGATGTGAAATAGAGATGAACGTAATGTTTATTTGCTGATGTCAGCTTTGAATACATCACAGCGACAGTCAACACGGACAGTCACACATTTTAATCATGTGAACCTTAGTGCTTAGTTGATGTGTGGAACTGACTGCCAAGCACTTTCTTGATGTTTTCAGTAGGGTTTAAAATGAGGCACATCAGACAGGTTCTTGCGAGAGGCTCACTGCACGAGGAGGTAGATGGTGTCGCAATGTAAAAATAGTTCTAAATATTTTATTCTCACAAGCACAGAGTGGGCAATGGTATATTTGATTTTGGTATGATTTTTGCAGTCAAAGTAAATCAGACTATTTTCTTTGAACTGTCATGGCATGCATTGCTTTGAACTTTATTTTCTTTCCAATATTAGGTCCGAGTGATGGTGGATTTATGTAATAGCACAAAAGGGATATGCTTAACAGGTACGGTTATTGCCATGAGCATTACGTTTATTTTTTCCTCCAGGAATACAGAATTACAATGTTTTCAAAGAAGTTGAGGTAGATAGTCTTGTGTGACAAAAAAATTTTGCTATTTATCAGAATGTATATACATGTATTGTTTGCATTATTTATTTAAAAAAAGATAACAGGTGCTACTTTGGGACTTACGTTATTCCTACTTACTATAAATGTTGCAAGTTAAGGAGTTCAGCTTATATTACTCAGAGTTATTTCTTTCCTATGTAATTTTCATAATCATGTCTTGTAGATTTGGGTGTGCTTAAAACATGGGTTGAGATTTAACCTTGGCATTTTCATGTGTCCCCACACTTCACAGCTAGAGTGGGATGAACATCTATGCAGGTTGTGGGAACTTCTTTCCATGATTGTAACTGCTGTGGAGTAGTGGGACCTGGAGAGCATCGTGGTTGCCCACCCTGCCCCAGGAGCGTGTTAATGAGATGCTGGGTTTCACTTGTTACTGGTCTGGAGTTGGAACTGCTGGTGGCTGGGGACACAAGGTGATGTGAGCAGTTTCTATGTGATACGGTGAAGGCAGTGCCAGGTAGCTGCCAATTTAAGGGCTATGGCCCAGCTTTGAAGGCTGTAGCAGACTGAGACTTGCTCGTCTTGGAAAAGAGAAGACTAGAAATAAGCCAGTTTTTAGGAGTTTAAGAACACACTTCGTTTGCTGTCTGGTTTCTATTTTTAACTGGCTTTGTGGTCCACTTGGCTCAGGTGATTTCTGCATAAATGAGATTTACCATAGCATATGCAGCTGTTAAATACTTCTTCTGAAATTGCAGATCAGTACTCATTGCAACTAAGGCTGAACCACAGGCAACCTAAACGTTTGGGTCTTTGGGCTCTGGAGTTCTGAATTCACGCTGCTTGGTGCCTTCTGCAACTTTTTGCTCTCCTGGCACTACTAAGTTTTTTCTTCAGTGCTGGCTTCCTCTGCTGTAGCCCTCTGTGACATTTACTACTTTTCAATCACCTTTCTTATGCTTATATGGAGAGATAATCCACATCCTCAGAGTCTGAGATGACAAACTAATTGTAGGCTCTAATGCACATAACGCTGCGGTGTGGAAAAAACATTCAGTTACTGCAAAACTGGGGGCGAGTTATCGACTGCCGCTGCTGCCTGTGCTGATGAAGAGGGACAATTGCTATAATGGTGTTATAAAGTGGTTTTCACTTTACTCATAATGTTTTCTAGTTAATGCTGAAAATTGTCATCTGTAGGGAAATCCAGTAATTACTGTTATTCTGTTTTAGAGATCTTTTTGTTGAAACAAGACAGTACTTAGCTGGCTGGATAAAAATGTTTATAGACCTAATTTGGTCCTTTAATTGCAACAACCACTTCTCTTTCCGTGTGTGTGTTTTAAAATAAATTTAATTGTGTATTGAGGACTACATAAGATGAATCTTGTTACAGAAACATCTTCAGGTAATGCATTTCTCCTTTCTGCTACGCTTTCTCCTTTCTGCTACGCTTTCTCCTTGTTAAGGCTCTTTACTTGAATTAAGTCAGAGTAAGGCAGATGTTGTATGACATGTTGCAGAACAACTGAAGGAAATCCCACTCCTGCTACAGCAGCCCATGCACCAAGCAGGTTCTGTGGGGAGCTTGGTGCAGTCTGGATCATGTGTGAAAAGTGTCATTGTTGTTTAGATGTAGTTAATAGGAATGACAAGACCTTTTTTCCAGTTTAAAATAGTCTGAATTCTGAACTGTAATGAAATGTTTGAAAAATGCAAGGAAGCATGGAATGTATTTTTAATGTGCTTTTTTTCCCAATGTGTTCATGACATTTACCTGTGTTGTGAAGTACTGTAAAGCTATTCTCCTGCTGGAGAAGATTTTGGAAAGAACTTATATAAAGAAAATGTAATAACTGCTAGATGGCTTGGGCTGATGGCATTGGATGGGCACCGAAACCCAGTGAGGTTCTGTTGTAGAGGTGGTTGTCAAATCTTTGTCAACTGAAATTTGTAAAAGGCAGAACATGTATGTATGTATGTATATATGTAACTGCTTTTAAGGATGCTTTTTCAGTAAGGTCTACTTGAGCTTGTGCTACTGTGCAAATATTTGTTTTTAATACAGAAGAGATAAATCCGGAGGTGTTCATTTTGAAATTTGACATGCTTTCCCCTCTTTTTGTTCTGATCTAATGCTAATCAGTTCAATCTGGAATTGTTTTTAATTTTCTCGCTAGGATAAATTCACCATTTCTTCTTTCTTGTGTTTTTACATGTTCTTGATATAGGCCCCCCAGGTCCTCCAGGTCCCCCAGGTAAGAAGATATTGTGACAATTGCAGTAGCGTTTTTGGGTAGCTGCAATAGTTGCTGGTGTAAATGTAGGAATATGCCCTTATAGAATAGTCTACCTTTGCTGATTAGAATGAAAGAGAATTGCATGACTACCTGTCTTTATAACTTTTATCCTTCTGCCAGCCTGTGCCCGTCTGGGGAGCAGAAAGGAGGTTAGGCTTTTGCATCAAGGGAACAGAATAGTTTAACATTCGCTAAAACACATTTGATCAAAACTAGATGGTATTACAAGTTTTTAAGTAGCTCATTAGGTGAAGACTATATATAAGAGAGTAACATGTATTTTATTTTAACACTATAAACAGCTCTTAAAAATGCTGGTTATTGATTTCTGGCTTTGTTTAACAGTGGAATTTCTGTTATGCTGTTTGGCTTGTTCAGGGCCTCCCGGACTTGATGGACTGCCCGGCTACAATGGATCGGATGGAGTCCCAGGCATACCAGGTCAAAAGGGAGAACCAGGAGTAAATGGAAAAAGAGGAAAAATAGGTATTTTTTTGTTGTTAAAAAGTTCCTTTCTGATTGTTCTATTCAGATGCAGTTACTTTCAGGCCTTTCTTAGAGAAAGAAGAGATTCAATGTTTACAAAGAATTTGCACAATACAGAATTCTGTAGCATTCACTGTCTTACGCTGTTTTTGTAGATTGCTTCAAACATATTCCACAGAGAGAGATGGTATAAATATACTGTTGTATATTGCAAATTTAAGCTATTGAATTAAATTAATTGCATTTCAGTATTCTGAACTTGCTTGTAGATAATGTTGTTATGGGAATATTTCCATTCCTTCAACCTCCCAACGTAATGAACCATTGACTTCAGGCGGCATTAGAAGAAAAAGCCAGAGTGTGGGAGTTGCATCCTAGCACAGTTTAGGTTCCAGATTCGTAATAGTTACGGTAGGAGCAGTATATTTCCACATTTTCATTCTTTTCCGAATTGTCCATTTAGGCTGGAAACTCTTGGGGCAGCTTTTTTGAGTCTCTGACTTTGTAACTCAGCAGTCTCTAGATACTCTTGTAATGTAACCTGCACAAATGGAGCAGCTCTGATAAATAGTCCACAGGCTGCACGTAGCCCATGAGCAACTTCTGTGCTGGTCAAGGAAATTTTTTGGCCTAATTCTGATTTTCCCATGACATGTTTCTGCTAAGAACACAGAGAAATGCCACTGTTTCCTAGCTGCCCAGTTTATCAGCAGATGAGGAAATAGGACAGTGCAGAGACTGAATATAGAGAATAGCGTAGACCGGCAACGCTAGATTCAAAACATCACTGTGTAGTAGCTGAAGTGGGAGGCAGACAGACTGTGCTCAGAGGCTGTAAATTACTGTAAAGTTGGAAAGCAGTAATTGCTTTACGGACGTATCTGATGCACCATTGCTTATTGAAAACACTGATGGATAATTGGTGTCTTCAAGGCACAGCAACAAAGCAGTGGGTTGTGCATGGTAGGAGAGTAAGGAGACAGAAGGGCATCAGAAGGGGTAATATTGAGGGTGGAGGGTAGGGAAGAAGGGTATACCAATGTGTACACTGGCTGATGTTAGCAGGTAGATATTCATAGTGGCCCACCTGCTCTGGCTTCTGCATTCTGTTTTACAGGAACAGTTGTTTTGCACAACTTTTGTACACCTGGAGCAATTGTCTATGGTTGCTTGAGACAGTGTTTTATTTATTTATTATTTAAATGGGAAATGAAAGAGAGAACCTGTTTTCAGAGTCAGATGGAAATTGTGGCAAAGATACATATCAGATTTCACTCCAAAACCGTAATTCTGTTTCTGGTTTCATAAAACCAAAATAGTAAAGCTATCAGTAGAACAAGCATTTTTTTCTAAAGTGCTTACAAGTGTAATGTATTTGAATCCCATGCCTGCAAGAACACTTAAATTTCAAGTTATGTGCCTGTTAACACCTCTCTCTCATAAAGCATGAAAATATACAGAGGTGGGGAGCGGAAAGTTTTGATATGTCAGTTGTACAGACACACCATTGTTTTCCTTGTTGCAGAATGTTCCAACTGAGATTACACAGACAAACGAATCTCTTGTTAAAAAAGTTGCTCTACCAAATGGTCAAACACAGAAGGTATATGGAATGATCATGTTTGTAACAAGCATAGCGGCAGGGTATAGTAGGCATGTGAAAATGTTACTAGGCAGCTAAGTTTATGATCTGCAGGAACAAGGGAAAATATTGAAAGTGGGTTATATTGTAGTAATTATTCACTAACATTACAAGAAAAAGTCTAGAGGAGCCACGAAAATGCACTTCTTTACTGCCTTACAAACGTGAAATAAATATTTTACTTCACATGTTTCCGTAGTATTCCTAGTCTAGAAATGCTACAGTCAGTGTTGGCAAGGCCCAGGTCTGTACATTTCAGTCTCTAAACTGAGAGATTAGAGGTAAAAATATATTCTTTGCACCTAATGAATTGTACCCTGTTTTCCTGCCTACTTGGTTACAAAGTTGTTTTGAAATCAAAGCACATTACAAGCAACACGATTAAATACAGGTGAAAAACACCAAGCAACTAGAGTGAATGAATATTCTATTTCAACAAAATGTATTTATCTTAGGAGCCATGTGCTTAATGATGGGAAAGTGTCCTTGGTACTGAAATGCTTTTTATTTCTAGGTGCGCCAGGACCTAAAGGTGATCCAGGACAGAAAGGAGAACCTGGAGAAATGGGTTTACCTGGCAAGGACGGTATGCCAGGTGGAAAAGGTGCAAGAGGAGCAAAGGGTGAAAAAGGGGATGCAAACAATGATGTGATATTAGAAGGTAGGAAGAAGTGTTTTTAGGAGCTCCCTTGAAGTAGTGGATGTGATGGAAAAAGACACACTCTGCTTCTGTAATGTGAACGTGATCTGCAAGAATAGGACCAACCGACATAACCACATTATGGGCAGTGAAGTTTCTGGACATTGCTGCAGTTCAGATATTTGTATCCCTCAGCAATAGTCTAAACAGTATGGGCAACTCCAAAAACAAAAAGAACTGCTCTTGGGGGATTGTGTTTCCTCTGTAACACTGTTCCTCACAAAAACACTTATTTGGGCTTTGGGTTGAGGTGTATGTGAATTCCATCCTTTCCAGTATGCTTCCAGACAGTTGATCTCCTCCTGCTCTTTCTTGCAGTGTAGTTTTACTTATGTATTAGAAAATGAGAGCAGATTTCCACTCAGGAATACAGCAAGGAAGCATCATGGCAAACAAATATATAAGCTGTTAAAACTATAGCACGGTAGCCTTTTAAATCGAAGTCCTAGAAAATCCAACATAAAAGGCACTAGTGCTTTATAACTCTCTAATATGCCTATAATCCAGACAGGCTAAATTGCATTGATGTCCTGGAATTTCTAAGAAACGGCATTCCAGAGAGTTTATTGAGCCACATTTTTTCTGTACACAAAAACCTCTTAAGAAGATGGGGACTATTTTAGAGATCTCTAAAAGGTCCATCATGTGGACTCAATTCTCTGCAGGTTGCCTGCAGGGCCTGCAACATTGCACTTTGTACACAGGTGCAAAAGGTGAACCTGGACCACCAGGCCCCCCTGGACCACCTGGACCCCCAGGGCCGCCAGGAAAACGGAAAGGTAAAGCACAGCTTCAGGAGAACATATACAGCAGCAAATGCACAGGTTGGTTCTTTCCATTGTTCTTTTTAATATTATTAACAGTTCAATACTGAACCCATTGCTCCAAGCATCATGAAACAGTAAGCCTGTGTTTAGTTTTCCTAGCTTCAGTAACACTGAAAAAATTCAAGCTGAGCGTGCGCTTAGGTGTTTTGCTGAAATACAATCTGGACAAGACAGTCAGCTCATCTCTTTTTGCTTTTTGTCATTATTGCATCCCAAATGTCAGGTGTATCATGACTCTCTCTCATTTGCTCTACTGTAGCTGTGTTGGTGAGCTACGTGGCTAATTTTGATGATCAGAAAATAAAAATTAAAGACAGAGTAGATTCTCTTCAAACTGCTGCAGTGGTTGGCTGCAAATTTCACAGTTGGTACTGTTATAACCAAGATATGAAAATCCAGACTGTGTGTTCATAGACCATCTGCTGACGTGTAGCAGCTGCACTGCCTTCCTTGTTCCGTCTCCCCTCCCCTCCTTTTGGGAAGGAGAAGAAAAGTGCACACTGGTGCTTGGAAATCTTACTCATTTAGACCATTTTGATCAGAAATGTTATCCCAGAGCCTTTCTTCTCGGACAGTGAAGCAGGATGAGGTGAGACAAGCCGGTGGCTTGGATGCTCTGGAACATGGGTTGTGCAAACTTTGATGTATTGTGATAACTGGAAAAATTTGGCTGAAGATATCAGCTGGTGATGGAGAGCAAAGAGAAGCTTGTGCTAGAACAGCATTTGTATTTTTAGCTTATTCCACCTTGAGATCGGAAGCAAACTTTTGGTTTTGGGTCTACATATAGGATCTGGCCCCTGCTGTCCTTGTGCTTTACCCCTGAGTGGTATTACATTTGGTGCCAAAGGCTGTTATAGCTTCCTACTGCTCTCCCTACAGTCTTGGGATGAACTGTCCTCCCTTCTGAGAAGTCTGTTTTTAGGAAGGTCAGAGTTATTCAATCAAAGAACTACAGTGAATGTCTCAGTTACTAATTTTCCTTCTTTCACATTTTTCAGAAAAGAAGGGAGTTGTCTGTGACAGTGTCAGCTAACTTGAGTTTGTTTTGTAATTGGAAATGTAGTTTGAGAGGCATATCAAAAGAGAAGAGAACAAAAAATTCAAGCATGAAGCATGCAGAGTGATTTGTAAGTCCCACCATCGGTAGAGTGGTATTGATTTTATGTTGCCGTGTAAAGTTGAGGAGGGGGAGCATGGTTCTTCCCCAGTGCTAGGAAAAAGTCTTCCAGTGGTGACAGATGTGAAATGCTGTTCTCCCTTCTTTTTTCTGCCAGTTTAACACTAGCAGCCCTTCACCTTGCAGGCAAAGCACACAGTATTAAGGATGTCTAGCACCTAAATTGCTTACTGCAAAGAGATAACTGGAGGTTAGCTGTTAGCCATGTCCATTTCAGCCTGTGGTGGTTGGGAGTGAGCTAGGATGGGTATGTACATTAATATCACCTGTTCCCCTGTTAAACATCATTCTGCACTGTTTAGCAAGATGAAATCTTTTTTATTATAAATGCTATTAACTAGTGAATATTTAATACTTGTTATTTTTTACAAATATTCTTGCCTCTTATTCTTAATGCAGAATGCAATTGTAGTTGTATTAGTGTGTGAGAATCTCAGCTGGGGTACTGAAGTGTCAGAATGGAGCCCAAAGAGCCTCCTTTCAATGAAAAGCGGATAGCTGAACAGAAATGTGATGCTATTTGACATTCAGAAATGCATGAACTGTTACACAAGATATAATTGGCCATTAACTCAGGTAGGCTCTTCTCAGTTGTTGGAACAGACTGAAGTTCCTTTGGAGGGTGAAGCTTTATACGATGGATTTGAAACCCCAGTGTGCAAATGGGAGTTATTCAAATAACTTTGCACAAAGAGGTTTTCCTCAGTGAGCATTTAGATGTTATAAGCCAGTAGATTGTGGCACCACAATGCAAAAACAAACCATCTTCTGTTATTTAATAATCATATCCCTTCAAAGGAAAGAGAATACGTTTGCTGATTTATGACTGTAATTAACTTATTGCATAAGAATACAAGAATGATTTCTATAAATTAGATTTTACTTGTTTTGAAATTTAATTTCCTTAAGAGAATAGAATAAAATTATAGAATAGAAATTGAAATAATAGAATAATTAGTTGCAAGCTCAGGTGTATTTGCTCTCAATGGTACTGTTAGCTAATTCTAAAAGAAAGAAAACATCCCTCACTCTGTCCTTCACACCCTCCCCCAGACCATATCTGCAGTTTTAATGTCTTGCAAGCTCCATTAACTCTCAGCCAGAATGTTTTAGGATCAGAATCAGTGTGACATTTATCTTTTTTGGTGGAAAGAAAGCAATGAAAATTTTGCATAGCAGTCTCTGATAGAAAACTGTCTTTTTAATCTTAGTTGCTTTTTGTATCATGCAGCTGAAAGTTCTCGGAGAATATTGCAAACATTCTGAAATCCAAACACTGCATTCATCTTCATGAGAAACATTGACCTGGTCCTTGACTATCTAAGACTATTCCATAGTCTTAGATAAACCACTGTATAGGGAACTGCTCACATAATTAGTTTAATCAATTTTCTTGGGCCAGGACTAATACATTTGTGCATTGCAACTTACAGTTTCTAATGAGTGGATTCCCTTCGTGAGATGTTTTGAGAGTACTCTGAGATCAAAGGCTGGAAAGAGACCTAGAGGGACTGCTAGATTCTAGCTATAAGCATACATCTTCCCACGGCTGGATTGACTGTTTATTTTGGGAGACAAGCTGTGATCAATTACAACATTAATGTCATATCAGTAAATGTCCTAGATAAATGGATGGGAGAAATATGTGTTGTTTTTGCTCTACCATGGAGTATTTTCTTTCTGTATGAACAAAGAGAGGATATAACCTTAAGGAGAAAGCAATGCAATGCAGTGTGCTCTTTCTTTCCTCAATGTCACACTACCCTTTCGGCTTTACTTTATAGTTACTTCATATTGTTGCTATCTTGCTCATTTAAACTTCATCACAGTCCTGCAAAGCCCAGAAATCTATTGAAAAGCAACAATGAAAATGCATAACTGAAAGAATTTGCAGTCTGCATGTCAGGCAGCGTGAAATGTGTAAGGAGATGAATGTTAAGAATGGGATTAGAAAACAAGGCTACAATGAAATCAGGATATCTTCAGCACAGAACTGAGAACTGTTTGTACTCTGTGGTTATTCATTATAACCAATTTGAAATCTGTTGCATTGTTTTAAAGGCAGAAGATGTATCTGTGTTTACAGAAAAAGTTCCATAAATAATCTCATTAAAGCATTGTTTAAACAGCAAATTGCGAGAGCAAACCCAACCAGTTAACCTTCAAATTGTTGAGGGGTGGGGGAAAACATTTGCAGTTGTTTATTTGTTTCTTCTGTGAACCATTTTTCTATGTGGACGAAGTACATGTGTAGTTCCCTCAGTCTTTCATATTGCTTCTTTAATGGCACGGCTGACCTGCATTCCTATGCATAAAGTGCTCAGGGTGTGTGTCAGGTGTGGTATTACTGCTTCAGGGATTAATGGCGAGGGCAGCACTTCCATGGTTGCCTACAGAGCACACCCCCCTCTGCGGGTGTGTCTAGATTTGGGCACAAAACTTTTGAGTTTAGTCATCACTCGCTCCCGAGGAAGCATTTTTGTATTGCTGGTAAGTCAGCCAGCTGCCAGCTATTCCAGTTACCTGCTGTTATCTAAGGAAAGGGACAATGCTGTCTTTCAAAGCGCCTACTCAGAAATTCACAGCTAGAGAATTAAATCTGTTGAGCAAAACCAGTTACTTCTCAAAGCTGTCTGTCACCCTGACAACTGCAAGGGAACAAACCAGCCCAAACACTTAATTTATTTATTTGCTTATTAAGGTATCATTTTTTTACCAGTGCTTCTCCAGGTGACAAAATCCCAGCTGTCATTCCTTTACTGTAGTGAAGGCACTGACTGTACCTGTCAAGTTGAATATAGAAAAATGTTGTGTTTTACCTTTTGTCTCTCACATCTAGTTGAGACATGTGCTGTGCCAAATGATGACACCCTGGCTGGAAAAGCTGAAGACAGAACCCCTGATCACTCAAAAAAAGCTGGTAACCTGCTACAGAGTGCAAGACTGAGTGCTTCTTGCTGTTTTAAAGTCACACAGATAACAGACGTGTGCTTTTTCTCTACTAGAATGTGTCATAACATCTGTAGGAAGTCCTGTTCACTTTGTCAGCGTACAGCAAACGTTTGGAACTTGGATGCGGGAACCTGCGAACGTAAGCGACGAGAGGATTTGGCTTACCATGCATTTTTCAGGTACAGTAGCAGTAGTTGCCTACCAAAAGCCAGGCTTATATTAACGTTGCTTTCTTAATTCCTTCAACCCAAATTAATATTTCAAATCAAGTATGATGTATTTACTCACATCTTTTTCAGAATATTTTCTGTATTACCTGTATAATACTTAACCACACATATGGCTATAGTTTGAGGACTTTTTCAAAATTTATTGTAACCAATCCAAGTTCAAATGCCTGTTGCTCATGTCTTTGTATTCTTGTCTTTTACCAGTTTCCTATGGTTTCAGTTTAGTTCCCTAAATTGTAGCTAGGACTTTTGCCTTTTCATTTAGGAAGACATGAAAATGAATGAGATGCTGCATGAGCTACATTTTGTGCAGGATAATTTCCAGACCTAAGTGGAGAAAGGAATTATTGTTATGATTTGGAATTAGGGCTCATTACATTAGTGGGAAGCAGACCCTTGAACACCTCTGCAGGTTCTTGGTGTTCGTCTCTGGATTATTTTATCATGTTCCAGTATATTAACTCACTGTTCAAAACATAAATAAGATTATTTGTCACAAACTTGATTCTGATTGAGTTTTAACTGAGATTGAAATTTTAGGGTAGAGATTTCAGANCCCCCCATTTAGGAAGCACTATTCAAGAATATGAGAATTCCAATGCCTTGCTGAACGATAGCTACAGGACCATTAACATCACAGGATTCTTTTATGGATGTGGTCACGCAGTACAAAACAATCATCTGTACTATCAAAAGGGAGGAAGCAATGTCATTCTGAAGTAAGTCAAATATAATTAGCTCAAGGCAAATGCTGTAGTGAAAGGGGGAGCAATGGGTTAGTGATAGAGATAAGCCTCAGAAAACCAGACTGCTTTCTCGTACTATTTTGTTTGTTTCTGGTCCTATCTAGGGTATGAAGAATGGAGGAAAAGGTTTAGAACAGAACAACTAAAATTTTCCTGTCTGTAACTGGAATGTGGCCATTGGCCTTCCATGCAGGCTGTGTGTGCATAATCTGTGGGAACTGGAAGGAAGGACGTTCTTGGTCCATTACCCTGCTATGACAATTATCTTTAGCAGTAACCACATGAAGTATGAGGTGGAAGACAATTGGGCCTCCAGATTAAAAAGATGCTGTATGCAGAGATGGCAATGGATTTTTCTTTTGGATGTCCTTAAGCCCAACGGGATTTTTATACATTACATTTTTCCAGGTGTTCTTGCACTTGGATTCTTTGCTGCTCATATTTCGCAGAAAGAAATAGGAACTGAATAAGGAATCTGAGGAGTCAGACAAAAGAATATGATTAAAGAAAATAAGCTGTGCATGTGTACCTGCGTCAGGGTAGAAATTGATTCAGCTGCAGTCTAGGAGACACAGGTAGGGTTCTATCACTGAAGCCCACTTGTGGAATGTCTTGGCTTTCCAGAGCTTCTTGCTGTGGTGATGTACACACCTTGCTCTCAGACAGCACTGTTCTTTGCTGCTAAGAGTCAATGCTGCTAGTGCAGAGGAATGCAGTAAGGCACCCACTGAGGATGCAGTGACCTGGTGATCATGCATCCCGTTGTGGAGGAGTGGCTCCACTGTCTGATTTCCCAATAGTAAGTTTCTATAACACTCCCAGTGCATCTTCCTGAATTTGGACTGGAAATTACATCCTTATTTCTTCAGTTTCTACTGATGACAGACAGACAATACAAATCAAAAATAAAATCTCATCTTGTGGGAAGAGCCAAAGGAATACAGTCCAAGGACAAATGAAAGATTGCATCTGCTTTCAAGCTCGGTTACATGACTCTGATGTCTGAGCCAAGAACAGTACTGTACTTTGATGTCTCTACCCAAGCAGGTGTGAGTGCCTTCTTCCTATATTCATTCAGTTGCCAAGGAATGTAAGCAAGTTGCTTGGATTCTATAATATTTCTTCTGCCAAAGACAAGCGCACTTTTTGGCAACCTGCTTTAAATACCAGTAGGGCTCTTTTGTTTATGCATTTTTAATGCCCATCCCCACCTAAACAATACAAAGTGATAGGATGGAATTTCCTCATCTTTGCTCAGGCATAACTGATTTGGAACTGCCTTCCTGTGCCTTCCTGATTTGGAACTGCCACCACTGTGAGGGTGGTGAGACACTGGAACAGGTTGCCCAGGGAAGTTGTTGATGCTCCCTCCCTGGAAGTATTCAAAGCCAGGCTGGATGGGGCTTTGGGCAACCTGGTCTAGTGGGAGGTGTCCTTGCCCATGGCAGGGGGGTTGGAACAAGATGATCTCTAAGGTCCCTTCCAACCTGAACCATTCTATGATTCTATGATTCTATGATTCCTATACAGATGAACACAAGCTATTCATGGAATCTTCAGAACCTCTCTAAGAAGTTGCTAGAGGATAGCCTTTCTGCTCAGTTATTCACTCTAAGATTACCTTCAGCATAGACGGGATTAGGTATATGTTTTTTTTTTTTTTTTGTTATAATAAAATCCTTGATTCTGGGCTCCAAAAAAGCTTCTGGGAGCTTTTGTAATGGTTTAATGCAAAGAATGGGTGAGAACCTGGCTAGCTGATTTTTGCAAATACTGAAAAGATATCTGAAAGGAATTTCTTGTCATATTTAAAAGCTGACAAAACTAGGTTTCTCTCCTCTTTGGCAAGTTTTCTCATGATGGCCAGATCCCTTACATAAGGCATGTTTCATCCCTTCCACTTCTGTCTCATGTTTTCCCACCTGTATTCTTTGTGCTTGACTTAGTTGATCAGAAGACTGTTTGTGCCTCCATGTGTTTGATGAAACATTAACCATCACTTACAATAAGGTAGCAGACGATCAGGGAATTTATAGAACCATTGGGAGTTGTACGCTAGACAGTCCCTGACAAGAAGAGAACCTTGGGAATGATACCTAGCTATTTTGCTTCCTTCAGAGTTTTCACATAAAAAAGAGGATAAGACAGAAGACAGGGTGTTCTGCATTGCAGATTTTGCACATTTCTAACGAATCTTGAGATAAGACTTGTTTTTTTGACTTTTTGACTCTTTATGGGAAAAACTACTGAAGGAAATCAGCATTTCCATGGGACTATTCCTTCTAAGGGCTGTCCTTCTAGCCCTTGCATGGTGTTACTTACAAACATGAAGCAAGTAAGAGGATTAACTGGGTTGACACACGTTTTTCAGAAATCTTCTCCAGCCTTGAAAGCATGTTTCAGTGCACACATGTGCTGCTGGAATATGGAGTTGCTGCAGACTTGATTTACAGAAGCTGAAGAGAATCACTTGGCAAGTCATTCTCGAGTTTTCTTAGAGTATGCAGGAAAATCATCCTATCAACGTCTCTTCTCCAGAAAAATGATTCTTCCAGTATTTTTCTCTACTTTTGAAAATTCTTGGATCTGAAATGCTCCTGTCATCAAGTCTGTCCTTTGAGAAAACTCCTGGATAGCAGATTCCTGAACAATGCTTTTTCCCCATTTGAGTAAATGAGCTATATACTTACATAAAAGTTAGACAGTGAAATGTGCTTGGTTACAGAATGCATTACTTAAAAGGATAAAAGCACACTCTCTGCCCTTACTGAAGCACTACATTATTCAGTCATTAAATACTAACTGCAAATATGCCTTAATAGCGGCTGATTACCTTCTTGAACCAGTAGAACTCAATTTTAACTGCTGAAATGCCGCTATCTTCAGATTATCATCCTCTTAAGGAATTTCAAGGAATAAAAACAGTTTTGTACATCAGAGATGAGACATTCACGCTGTCCTTTTGGAGGCCAGCACAAGGTCAGAGTTTTGGCTCTGCAAAAGTAGAATTTGTATTCCTTTGATGTTCGTTTGAGTAAATCACTGCATTATCTGAACCATTTTCAAAAGACGAGCTCTGAGACTAGGTGAACCTGCCCAGAATTCACACTACTTTCGTCAGTCACGTTTTCTCCCTTTAGTTCCCACCTAGAAGAAAGCAAACTTCTGTAGATTTTTAGATCACACGTTTGAGGCTTCAACTGGTATCTGACTTTTTTTCACACCCATTCCTTCTTTTAGTTGGCTTCTTTTATCCTAGTGATAATGAGGTTCGTAGACTAAATAAAGCAAAACCTACCAAAGCGTGTTCATGATATTGTGTGCCTTAAATTGGTTGTTGCTCTGGAGTTTTTTCCTAGTGTTTTGGAAAGTGCTTTGAGTGGAGTACTTCATTTTAAAAGATATCAGAATGGTCCTTAAACTGAAGTATTTTCAACAATGCTTTTGTCAGTAATAATGCACTCTGAATCAATTCAACCAACCAGTTGTGTATAAAAAC
The DNA here is from genome assembly GCA_013396635.1 of Penelope pileata. Lineage (NCBI taxonomy): Eukaryota > Metazoa > Chordata > Aves > Galliformes > Cracidae > Penelope > Penelope pileata. The sequence continues at coordinate 81,200 of WBMW01002752.1, read as the reverse complement.
AAATTTTTGACATGACATACTGATACATACTTTATTTCATTTCAGGTTTGGGCTTGATAAAGCATCAGTGGGCACACTGCTAATTGAAAATGCCTTATTTCATGGTCGTAACTACCTCTTTTCTAACTCGAAGACATATTTCAACGTAGCAGTGGATGAAAAGGGTCTTTGGATTATATATGCCTCAAGCACTGATGAAAATATAATAGTAGCACACATCGATGAAGAAACATTTTCAGTCATTCGGCATATCAATACTACATATCCTAAGTCCAAAGCTGGTAATGCATTCATAGCATGTGGAGTTATGTATGTCACTGATACTAAGGATATGACAGTAAGTTTCGCTTTTGATTTATTGAAAGAAAAGCAGATTGACGTAAGTTTTGAGTTACGATCTTCACAGTCTGTTCTTGCTATGCTTTCGTATAGTCTAAGAGATAAGAATTTGTATACATGGGAGAATGGGAGCTTAATGGTCTATCCTGTGCATTTTGGTGGGTGAATATATTTCAAAATGGCGAGCTGGGGAGCCATGGTTGACTAAGCAGACTAAAGCTATCTGATATACATATGGGAGTCTCTTCCCTTGGTATACATTTTCTGTTCACTCATGGTGGTTTGTATGTGTGCATGAAAGGGAAATCAGTCCCCTTTGTATAAATGCACTTAAATCGTATAGGCCATCTTTTCTTTTCGTTGTTCAAAGAATGGCTGTTCAGTATTGCAGCTGGCACACAGTTACCACAAACTTGCTTTTGTTTTTCCCCTGTTCTTGAGCCAATAATTAGACCTAATGTATGTTGATTACTCCACAGTCATGAAATCAGCAGTGACTATTTATAACTTCTGGTTGCAATCCATCTTATCTACAATCATTTTTTAGTCAGTGGTTATGGTATACTTTTAAGTGTCTAAATAATGAACTCTTGTGTAAGAATACTTTTCTGTTATCTTCACTTAATACTTTCTCCTGATCCTCTGTGAACATACTTTTAGACAAAGATATACAGCTGTTAAATAATGGCGATGAAAGGAGTTGTTTGAATATAAAAAAGCAAAAAGCTTCAAATTCAAGAAGTCCAGCCAACTGTTACATAATTGAAAGCAAAATCCAGCCCTAGTTCCAAAGAAAATGGTAATAATGGCGTTGTTAAATATTGAAGCATATGATGCTATGTTTAGTAAAGCAAATGTAGGAAGGAAAGTAACTGGATACAAAATTGGAAGAAAACATGTAAAATTTTTATTAAAATTCCTGTTTTAACAGTATTTGAGTTGCTTGCATTGCTGCAATCTCTTCCTTCCCCCTCACTGCTGTGTAAAGTCTAACCCTTCATAGAAGTATCAGTCACTATAACTAAGTATAGTTAGTTATAAGGAAGGTGCATTTCTAATATTCCTTATACCCAACCATACAAATGAAATGTATGGTTTTTTTTGCTGGCCACACACATTCAAGTTTTGGGGAGCAATAAGTGAAAAAATGATAGGACCTTTCTCATTTTAATTTTGTTCACTGTTTCAGATGTCTAAATTCAACGTTGAAATGTAAATCCTTATTGTTGCTTTACATGTTTCAATTCAAAATCGTGCCCTCAGAAAACCAGTACCTGAATTTCTAGGCTGCTTGTGTCTATTGGTCAATGAATGGATTTCATCCAAATATTTAGAAACAAGTATCACCTAAACCCTTGACTGCACTGAGCTGCTCAGTGCTTATGTGGTAACGAGGCACCAGTGAAGGCATAAAAGAAATTCAGGACTACGTATGCATGCAGAACCCTGTCCAGCAGATATGCTGGAAAAATATCTCTGCTGCAGGAAAGCTTCAGTATTTGATAGTGGTGGTTGGGCCTGGACTGTATCCTTTCTCCTTAGCATATCTGTTGGTTTTGCCAAAGCCAGGATCTGGGCCTCGTGTGCTAAGGATGGAGATGCAGATGGAGACAAAAATGAATGATTAATTCTCTGAACTAACATACGTTAGAACACATACGCCAAGAACTCTATCGACAGAATTAATGCAAAACATCACAGTCCAGAGCTACAGTCTGGGGGGAGGCTTT
>WBMW01002752.1:29246-79099 GCA_013396635.1 Penelope pileata | reverse complement strand
TTTTTTTTTTTTTTAAATTGAGTTATGCTACTAATAAAGTAGACATTTTAGTTAAAAAATTCAGGAATATATACTGGCACAAATACAGTTTAAGCCAGATATGTAAAAATTTTCAAAACGTGTATGTTAGATCCATGTTAAATTACTGAATGTCCTTGTTGATCCACTTAGATCAATCTACTGCAGAAAGGCCATCAGACTGTCTCCTGCCTCAGTGACAGAACCAGGCTTGTAGAAGAGGTGTTTCTTGCAGCTGCCTTTGTTGGAGACGAAGAACTACTTTAACTCTACAATTTTTTAGGAAAGCTGAAAACAAAATGCAAACAGCTAATCTCTATACTTCAGCACAGTCAGGTCAAGTCAAAGCTAGCTCGTGCAGTCTCCAGTGAGTCGATCAGAGGTTCAGTTAAATCTATTTAAATGTAAGAAAGTTCTGGAATGAACTGTTCCATGAAATAAAAGTAATTTATTTAACTTACAAAGGGAAAACTAAACAATGACATTGACTTTTCTTTCTTTTCCAACTTCACAGCTTGCAGTTTAAAATTGCCTTTGGAGAAAGGTGCTTTTTATTCCAGCATATTTTACAATACACAGACATCAAAAGTTTCATTGGAAGAGTAAGACACTTTGTTAACATTTAAATACACAGACATCTCTTTCAGTGTCTTAAGAACATAGTTTTTGTTTACAACAGAAAAATACATCTGACAACAGTAGCTAGTTATATTACAAGCAAACAATATTGAACTCTGCATAGTTTATACAATACGCTGTGGTAATAATTTAATTACCAGTTTTATCCACTATTTACTAGTTGGCCACATAAAGCCTGACATTCATCTGAAATGTGGCATTGAATGTTCTATTGGTATTTTCTTATTAGCTTCATTTAATGAAGTATTTTCTGGACAAATGCATTTCAAAACTAAAAGGCGACCAGAGTCATGAGTGTCCTCACTACAAACATTTAATGCATACGTTACATTCCTAAAGTGAAGGCAGGTGTCCAATAGAGAACATAGCTGTCAGAAAGGAACGAAAACAGGGAAAAAAAAAAAAAAAAAAAGCATTAAAAATGTTGATGTGCAAGTTACAGTATCAACTATGTATTAATACTCATTGGGAAAAAATCTCAGCAGAAAATGATACATCTCACAGTACGTTCTTGATTGCACATTGTTCCACAGCATTTGCATCCATTACACGTTCTTGAGAAAATCAAATACACTGTGTACCCTTAATTATAACTAAACTATTTCACAATGAGAAGTTGTAGACATGCTTCAATTAGTGGGAAAAACTGGAATAATCAGAATCACATTAGAAATGCTTACTGACTTGGAGAGCCACATTGCTTGTTCAGTGACTGACAGCTGCCAGGACCTTTGCATTACGCTTACTAAATGCAGCCTGTGGGTTACTGAGCAATAGCCCCACCTACAACTGACTGTACTGGGTTTTATTCTTTGCTTTTACAATACAGTACATGCATTTCCACCCCTGTGATCCTTATAGGCATACTCAAAATACACCTGTTCTAACAGTATTTTATTTTTTTTTTAATCTTCTTTTCCCCCAGTAATACTTAATGCTGCTGTAATTGCTTTGAAAGGCAACAGAATAATTCCACAGTGCATATCACTGCATTTTTAAATACTTAAAGGGACATTATATAAAAACAGAGTTAGCTCACATAAAGCTACAGAACGTCAAAAATGCCTGAAGGTATGTTGAAAGCATTGGGAAGAACCCTCATTTTCAGCGTGCCATCTGCTCCACAGGAGAAGATCCGATTCCCTTGAGTGGTTTCAATCTGGGTGACACCAGCACCAATATTTCTGAAAATGGACTGCTTAGCATGTTCGTTTTTAAATGAATGGATTAAATTATAGCCAGTCAATCTCCACACCTGTATAAAAAGAATGACAAATGAAACAGAAGGAAATTAATATTAGAAATTTATTTTTTCTTTAATGTTTTGGATTCTTGGTCATTTTAAACACTATCCAGCAGAGATAGAGAGTAATTTTTGTTGTCTGTAAGAAGAGTTGCAACAAGTCCAAGAATCTTAAGAGGCTCTTGTTGAAGCATAAGGCTACCATAAGGTAGGCCACCTGGTTACTTTGCAGGGCAAAGCTGCTCTGCTACTGACCAGTGGTGCCCACCAGCTTCCTCCCCACAAAAGGTGCAGAAACGTACAGGATGCGTTTGAAACAGGGACTGTATTTCCATTCTTCTTTTGTGTGTCTGCCTACTATGAAGTCGCAATAGCTTTCTGGGGCTACAGTGTCAAGAAAAAAAACCATTACTTGGTGCAACATAAATTTGTTAAGATATTAAGGTGAGTGCCCACTGTATTATAAAGGTATATCTAAAGGCAAAACCAATACATCTTTAAGAGGGAACCGTAAGCTTTCAGAATCGTGCGTTTTGTCTGTTTAAAACTGCAACTTTAAAAAGACTGTTTTATCTTCCTTAGTAGAGAACAGAAAGTTATCGGCATCTTTAAGCTTACACTTTAAATATAGAGCAAGCATCGCTTATGTCAAATATAGAAGTTTTGTGGGGTTTCTTGTTCATTTGTTTTTTTCAGTTGTTTTGTTACCATGTTCATCTGGCTGTTTACAGCACGCTGGTCTACATGCTACTTAAGGTAAATACTCTCCTATCACAACTCAGCCACTCTGTAGCTTACCTTCATGTTACCTTCTGCTGAGCCTGTAACAAAATAGTCCTCACAAGGATCCAGTGCAAGGGCCTTAACAGCTGAGTCGTGCGCTTGGAAGGTACGAAGGGTTTGCCTCTGTCTGATGTCAAAGATGCAGATATATCCCTTTCTACCACCAGAAATTAGCAGTTGATGTTTAGGCGCATACTGAAGTACCGTGGCTCCATGATCGTGGCAAGTGAAGGCTGAAGCAGAAGAATGCCACAATTTAATAGACATGAAACTGTAAGTAGCCTTTGATCTTAAAATGCATTTCTGTTACTAATTGTTATTTGAATGTTTTCTAACTTGATAGATGCATTCCTTCATATTGGTAATATCTAAACAGTTAACATCTTTGCTCATGTAAGGGCAATAGAAGTCTAACGTACAAGAAAGTATGACGTGGTCTAATTGGTCTTTGTTAGCATCTAAGCATGTACATGAATTAAAAAAAAACAGAGAAGATAAAATTCAACATATACATTAAGCAAAATTACAATACTAAAAATACTAAAACAACTCACTGCAGCTGAAGATAAAAATTAGAGTAAATGTTAATTATCAGATACGAATGTATTATTGCATTCTAATTTCCTAAACTCTTTTTCATAGGAGCCCTGACTCAAATTCTTCAAAATGAGACAGAAATTGCATGCAATCTGCTGGCTTTGAAATATGAATCTAGGAACGCACCTATTTTTTTTTTACACAAGTACTTGCTACGTTTATTCAAGTAATGCAGTTTTTTGCAACTGTATGTGATGGTTGAATTTGTTCTTTTACAAACTCAAGATATGGTATTTAGATTTGTATTTGTTTTTCCTCTGTAGCACAAGATGGTAGAATTTTGCTTTAGTTTTTTACTTAAAGATGAAATTATTGAACTTGGCCAAATAGATACAAACATCATGTTAGGAATCCAGTCTGAGTGCTGGAAGACAAAGACAGTATTTTCTGAGTAGCTTCTACTATTACCTACAGCTGTCTTATCTCTTGAACTTGAACAGAGTAGTGGATCTATCAACTGCCAGTTAAAGTGAAAGCCTGCATACACACAGTAATGCGGCTTTAATTAGTTGTGTAGTTTTTTCAGGACTGTATTCAACTATTTAAGCTTTACTGTCACAAAAATAGCTTCATACTTTTCTATACAGAGCAGCCTATCATCATGCTGGAGACATGTATCAGTCCTGGTGCATGCACTTGTGTGCCACGTAAGGATATAGGCTAGTTCTCCAGCATGAATTTCTCCCCTTGCCCCAAATGCATACACGTACTGTATTTATTTATTTTTATTCAGTGAGAAGCAGACATTGTTTCATTTCTGCAGCACTTACCATGTACAAGACTGTTCCCAGATGAAACCAAAGTGTCCCACAGGCACACGTTTCTGAGGGGAAAAAAGTCATTATGGCCCGTTGATAAGTGATTCATAGGGTGACATGACTCAGAGGGTGCTTATGTTCTGTGTCAATACCTAGAAGGTAGAACTGAACAAGGAGCCCTCGACCCTAGGGCAGTCATTGGAGAGCTTATGCAAAGATTTAAGAGCTTAACTCTTTCTGTGCTCTATTGTGCTTCAAAGTGGAGACTGTACTTTCTGTCTCTAAGACGTATACTATCCCTAGGTTGTACCACGAAATTATACAAGTTGCTCTTCTCAAAGAAAAATAATTACTTTGCCTTTACTGAACACGTTTCTCCCCCCAGCAACAGCAGCATGTCAGGACTAGATAAATTCGGAATAGGCTATGAAAAAACTGTTTAACTGTTGACCATCCCTCACAAACTAAAAGCTGGGAAACGGCGACTGAAGGAATGATGTTCGAAGAAATAATCTGTCAGGTCTGAACTGTAACAAAGCATGTAATGCTGAGCCTTAGAATGTCTGCCACATGTTAATGCATGGGAGGCAGTGGGTTAATAGGCATCAAGAGGTAGCGTGGGTAAAATTCTTCAGTTCCTTTCAACACACCTGTTATCGTTGGACTGTCCCGATGTGGCAACTAGGCTTGAAGAGGTTATAAATGCAAAGTCACTTGTCGTTTTACTGTGGCACTGCCAACTCTATCAAAACAAAACAACACAGAAGCAATTGCATCATTTGTAGTCTGCATCAGAAGCCACTGTCAGTGTCACTGACATCACACCGCAAGCAGTCTTAAAGCTTTAAAGCTAAAATAGTGACACAATGCAGCTTGAAATCTCAGAGGATGAAGCAATGGATTGATAAAAAGGTACTAAAATAATTGAACTATAAAAAAATCCACTATGTAGTGTATCATATTAGCCTGAATTTCAAATTAAGCGTGGTCTTTGTGTACTGTTAATTAGCAGTGAAAAGAAGAGTGTATTTTTACTATGTCTTGGGGCTGTAAATTCATTACTGTGAGCTCTGATTTTTAATTTAATCAAGGCTAATGCTGATAGCATTTGTAATTACATCACAGCTTACAGTTACTCTGCAATTCATTTTTCAAATCTGTATCATTGAAGCTATACATACTGGTAAAGTATGCCAATTAAAAATAAGTAAAATGAAAAATGCCTCAGTGAAACCCTTAAACTCTTGTTTTCTCTAAAATCTTGAAGACTTAAATTTCCTCTATGAAAGGAAAAAAAACAAAAAACCAACAACAACAAAACAAAAAAACCCCACCTATTAACTTACCAGATAGGGCTTAGGATTTGAGGTGGTTTGATTTACTTGCCAAATACTTAGAAATCCTTCACCATCAGCAACACCACACTGCAAGGAGTGAAAGGCACTTATTAGCATAACTTAGTGGTTAGCAAAGGTTTGCTTCATGGCAGCAAGCATCTGAATCCAGGAAAAAAAAACAAACCATACCAAAGCCATTATTCTACTGCCCACACATCAAATATCAACAACAATGATTTTTAGGTAGAAAAAAATAATTCAGAAGCCAACTCATTTCGGTGCTGATTGTGTAATGATTAATGATGGATGCTCTCCTGCATGACCGTTTTCTGGAAATTGAAGGTTTTTTTTTAAGTGTGGAAGCTTATATTTTAAATCCTATCTTTAAATGCTAGAGCATGCAGAGGAATCATTACTCCACAGCTATTTGAAAATGCTTAGGAAAGTAAGATGCATCATAGCACATCATAAAAGATTGATATGAACACAATTACAGAAAAATTGTATCATGTATCATTGTTGTATCATTAACTACTGAGTAAATTAACTATATTCCATTCAATATATTCTATACCTAGAAATATTTTATAAATATTTTACATATTTTTTCTAGAAATATATGGAATTATTTTTCATGTTTTCTCCATTTAGTCAGGTTTCGCAAGCCCTGCTTGAATGACCTCCATGTGAAGAAGCAGACTATTAGTTTGCCCTGATTTCTTTCTTCAGATGGATTCCTGTATGATGTAAGATTGTAATATTTCAAAACATAATCAAAACAGTGATTTTTAAAAAGTTTAAATGAGGTTTTATGCTATCTGAAAAAAGATGTTGTGGGACACATTTTGTATTTTTAAATGTTGTTTCTTACAGTTATGTCAAAATTCCTTTAATTCACTTTTTTTGCTGCATAACCATAATGAAATTAAATAGTTTGTCAGTCAAATGCAGAGGACAAGACCTCCTGAAATAACTGAGTGTATGTTATGTACAACATGACAAAACGAAGAGGCGGGTATTTATCCCCATTTCCTTCTCTTTGTCCACTGTCTTCTGCAGCTTATCTACCTCACATATTTATTTTTGGCCAAAGTGTGTGGCTCTTTTGTACTATTTTTCTGCTCTCCACTGTACTGGTGTGTATTTTCTCTTTCTAACCACTTGGCTGTATGTCTTCTAGGTAATGTGTTCTGTCAAAACTGTACCATACCCAGAAAGCAGTGTGAAGCACTTTTTGAACACCTGCACCTCATTTAATTTTGCTTCTGAAAATAGGCAAGTTCATTTTATTTTTTTTAAACATTTAATTTAAAAGCTCTGCATATAGCTTTCAAAATAGTCTGAAAAGAAGGCAAAGAGATATGCAATACTGAGAAGTTTCTCAAAATGTAGTTAATGATAAGGACTAGCCTGAGAACAACAGACAAATGAGATAACTTTACAGCCCCCCAGAGTTCCTTTTTGAGTGAATCATATTGAACTTCCCTTGCAAGGACAACAAGAAGAGGCTTCAGATCCATCTATGTTGTACGTGAGATGAGTTAAATTTAAGAGGGATTAGATGTGCATGTGTGTATGTCAGTTTAAGAATAAATTGTTTTGAGATAGCTTAGACTATGAAGGGAATAAACAGTTTGAGTAGGGAGGAACTAGTAAGAGAAGACAGTCAAGCTGGTATAAATCAGTGCCTTTTTCCTGCAATAGGTTTTACTACTCAAGTGTAAAGACAGTGCAGATTACTGAAAATCTTGCTTTGTATTAATATAATCCCACAGGAATCAGTGTGAAGTTGACAGGAAAGAAAGGAGAATAAGGCTCAGTGTTTATTACAAAGCTTCCGTATGCAGTGAAAATGAAATGATACTGGTTATGCTGTTGTTCTAGGACATCTTAATTTTCTTTGTTAGAACAGTTTTAGAGGTCACAGCATGATCAAATGTGTTCTCTTATGAATAAAATACATTCAAAATTGTAAATATTGCACTTACCTTATTGCCCTGTGAATTGAAATACATTCTTGTAACCCTGGCATTCCCAGCCTGCTGAAAGCATACCAATTGCTGTGGCCTTGTCCACTCGAACATTCGAACACTACCATCTTGCGCTCCTGTAAGATCTGAGATTAAGAAACAGATGTTTGTTAACACTACAGAACTTTATAGAAAAATATCTGCTTCATACTGGCAAGCGTGATTCACTTACAGTACTGATGGACTGGATGTGAAGCCATTCTCTTGACGTTATTCAAATTTCTTTTAATAAGCTTCAAAAAAAAAAAATTTAAATCAAGAAAGAGACAAACACACTACTCAATTTTATTTATTCTACTGTATGGCAAACGTCTTCCACAGTTAAGAAGCCTGTAAACTAGCATTATTTGTATCTAATTATGTCTAGCTGTTGTACAGTAAGGCCTGGTTTTGACAGCTTTTTTAGTCATGAAATTTCAGGTTGATTATATTATATTCTAATATACAGAGAGCTGATGTAATACTTTTGGTATTAGTCTCAGTGCAAGATGTTTTTATTTTTATTTTTTTAAATTAAATAATTTTAATTTTAATTTTCTTGAAAAACTGTAGGACCTACCTCACATGTTCTGTAAGAAAATCTTGACTGTCTCATTAATTTTTAAGTCACAATAATTCTATGCTACAACCTAAAAGAAAGTACTTAGTTTGGTCTTTTTTTGGCCAGGTCTTGGGCACTTTAGGCCTTTTACGTCAGCACTGATTTAACACAATGATGAATCATGTACTGAATAATACAGCAAAAAAATAGTAAGTCTCCAGAGCTGTTTTCAACATAAGTACTTACCACACCAGCTCCAGTGCTAGTCTGACCACTGCCTAGCCACGGCATAGATGAAGACGGTTGTATCTGATTTACTCCAAAAGATGGTGCAGTTGACTGAGTTAGTGTCGTAGTAGAACCACGAAAGTCAATATCATCAGAACTGTAAAAAAAACCAGCAGTGTTTTGCTTTAAACAAATGCTTCTCTGCCACCAATGCTGTTTACTTATCTCATTGTTAAGAGCCCAACTGAGTGAGTAGAGGCAGTGATCATAACAGGCCTATAAATATATAAATCCTTCACTTGTATTATACAAAAACTTTCTATATGCTTCAAAGACGTCAGTGTTGAACCTCAACATACAATTCTAGCCATGGTAGATGTTGAGAATATGAACTCCCTTGAGGAGGATATTGTTAAAAATATGGACAAATGGATACAGAAATACTGCATCCATTGCTCCTGACCTGTGTATGTATACATGTAACTATTCTGTGCAATGGAGTGTAGTGCAGTCAAGTGCGTGCTTTAGCTGATATGTTCACAGTTCTCAGCTACAGAGGACACCATAGTTCAGGCCGTTGCCCTAGACAGCTAGCCTTGGGTACCACAAGTAGCCTCAACATTGCAGTGAGGCAACTGCAAGTGTTTCTGAAGCAGTGCTTCATTTATTAGCTTATGCACTGTGGGATTTTACTTCACTGAGCAGTGTAGATGTGCCCAAAATACTCAAGCCCCTTAAAAACTTAGTTTTTCCATGTGTACTAATGCTTCTTTTTTCTCCACTCTTCTGAAAGGAATCTAAAACCTACTGAAGATTATGCAATTAACATCTTTGTGCACAATCAGTTTGCTCTGGAATTAAACATGCAGCCTCACAGTAAACCAGTATGCTTACTATAACCAGAAAGAAAGAATCCTACCTTTTAGACTCTCTGTCATATTCTTCCCCAATCCATATAAATGACTGAGCAGCCAGTAGAGCTGAAATATCAAGTTCTTGAACATCGTGAGTAGATGCCAAAACAATTTCGTTGCTGTTTGCCTATGCAGCACAAATAGAAAATTTATACTTACTTCAATTAAGATTGTTTTACTACACTTACTAGTAATATTTGAAGCTTACCTTATTAACTGCAAATGCCATTATCATGTCTGACTCTTTGTGAATTATTTTTGCTTTTCCTCCAGGGTAGCCAAGATCTGCTTCAACCTACAAAACATTTATGAGAAATTTTAATTAGCATGAAAATCCATTTTATAGTGGAACATTCAAAGTGCAAAAGTCTATACAAAATTCATGCAAGAAAAGTTCAGTGGCCTCAGCATCGTTTAGGAAGCTAAACTTTAGACTTCTCATACTCTTTGGTGTTCTAGAAGCCAAAAGTTGTGTTTGAGTGTAAGAAACACAAAATTATGTGTACAACACTATTTACAAGGTGTTCAGTCATCCCAATTAAAGGACATCCAAAGTTAATTCACTGATTAAAAGCCTGCCACACAGACTACACAGAACACACAGCTTCTGTTAGTCACATTAGAGAAAGAAAAGCCAGTTCCACAGAACTTTTAAGAATGTGCTAGAGGTTTGGGAGAAGGGATACTACCTTGTTTTTGTGATCTTCTGCTACGTAGTTTTGTTTGACCTGCTCCACACGATCTTCTACAGACTACATAACATCACACAGTCACAAACACAAAACACATGCACAAACAAATATAAAAAAAGAATGAAACATTCCAAACTAGATTTTAAAGGCCACTCTGTCAGCAAATGATGACAAATGTATTTTTAACTTTTTATAAAAGGCACAGGAAATAAGACAGGAATCTAAACAAACTCACTTAAAAAGTAATGCCTCCTAGATGAACACAGAATGTATGATATAGTAAATAAATGGAGGAGCAATACACACACAAACTTCATACTTACAGGAAATCTTAAAGTTATTAAATAGTACAGTTGTATCCCACGGTATTTGGGTTGGTTAAAAATTACAATTACAACTCTTTACAGTTGTAACTGGTACAACTCATAAAACCCCATATTATATATTACTATATAATATTACTTTTATATGTATATATTACTCATGCATATATACATATACACAAAGTAATAGCTCGTTTAGATTTTTTTTTTCCAATATGACAACAAAAAAATACATGAATACTCAAGTTTATTTACTTATTACTTTTATTGCAAATGTTCTGTTTCTTTTTTAGGACAGTTTTCAAGTACATAAAGGTAAGGTGAAATATGTCTTGTCTAAAAATATTTGGTTCAGTTGAAATATCGATAAACAACATGATAGTCATGTTGACTTAAAAAACAACAACAAAACCAACACTATCAAACAAAAAGAAATAAATTGGAATGCCAACAAAAATGGGAAGAAAAATTAAAATATATAGCAAAGAGACTGAGGTACAGTTATAATTGAAGTTTCTTAAAAATAAATAAATAAAATTTAAATGGAAGTTATATTCTTTGGTTTACCTCACTTTGCTTTCTTTTCTTTGTGAATATGTATCTTATGAAAGTCTCCTGAAGAAGTTCCTGCTTCACAAGAAAATGCCATAACCTTTTTGCTGGAAGAGCTGAATAATCTTTTGATCTGGATGACACAGGAGGAGAAATAAAAGGAAACAGCTTCTATTTAATTACAGGTAGATGACACACTGGCCTCCCCAAATCTTAGTTACTTTAGATTAAATTTCAGCTTGGGAAAAAAAATAACTAAGTTCTAAGTTGTTCAAGGCAAATATCAAGAGATACATTTTTTTTCTTACATTTGTAGGAATATTTTAATAAAATCCTGTAGTGCCAACCATGCAAATTCAAATTCGCAGAGAGCTAACAGAATTGACGTTGTATTTAATATGTGGAGAAAAGCAAATTATTTTTGAGTTGAACAAATCCTTCAAGATCTGCATTTAAAGACACCTGCAAGCATGACATAGGTCTAATACGGGAGGACTGACTTCATAAGGACTGTAATACAATTCTTTTTCTCTCTTCCTACTGGCATCTACATGTACTGTACAACTTTTGTTGCTGAAGTAGGGTGGGAGATAGCTGCTACAGGAAGAATAGAAAAAGTGGTTGAATAGGGTCTTCCTAGCAGGTGCCATTGTCCCTTATCTGCAGTCCTCCAAGCTTTCTGTCTTATTTTCCTTTCTTTCTACAGCTGTGAAAGGTGCAGTAGAATAAGTAAGGCAGCTGCAGGAGACAGCTGCATAAGAAGTAACACAGGGATGTGGGAAAATGGTTTCTCTAAAACATTGGCTTTAACTAAGATCTAGCCAAGCTTCCTTTGGCTCTTTAATTCAGGTGGAAATACTCTTTAGTACTTCTGTGGTCAAGGAATAGAGAAAAAAAGAAAAAAAACCAACTTACTTGAATGGTGTGTTTTCAGGTTCAATCATTGCTTTATTGCGGAGAATAGCTGGTCCTGCACCTACTCCAAGGTCACTAGGATAAGTATTGATGTAGTTTGGTGGTGGGCCTTCAAACTGGTCCATTCTATCTTGAAGAATCTGTTCCCAGTGTTCCAAATTTTTTATTACAGCAATGCCTAATGGTGATGTTACAGGCAGATCTAAACAGAAATATTAATAAAGGCTTAGATAAAATAATCATATAAATTAGTGTGTATAAAAATGTAGAACAATACAACAAATCAAAAAATTCAAGAGAGAAAATGCATTAACTGTCAAAAAGAATGTATTAAATTATGTAAATTTTAAAATAAAAATTGAACAATATATTTAAAATCAAAATCTGGCAGAAAGCTACCTGTACAGAGAACAAAAATGTGAGGTAGAATTTAACTTACCGGTGAATTCCAGACCAGCAATAGGAAAGAAGTTCTTAACGTTGTGCAGAACTAATTTTACCATTGTCAGATGCAGGAGAGCCCAGCTGTACAAAAATAATAGTTTTAGTTGTGTTAAACCAACAGTAACATGGTTATCTGCAGAATAGCTTTTTCTCTTTCTAACGAATACACAGATCAGAAAAACAGCACAGGTAATTCAAAGTTTTTAAGTTTGGCAGACACATAGGGAAGGATATATACATATCAACTACGAGATGCAAGGCCATCTCTGTGGGCTCCTCCCATAGCAGTAAGTATTCCTTTCTCTCTAAACATTTAAGATGATTGAACTCTTCCCCTGAAAAAGTGCATGAGATACAAGAGCATGCACATGTGAGCCTCTGCAAGACTGCAAATTAAGTACAAGTCCCCTGAAACACCTTCTTGAGTTCTCCAGTGAAATCGCTGTGAACACAGATAAGCCATTACTTGAATTTGGTATTCATGCCAGAAATTTTCCCAACAGAAAGAGTCTCTTAGACATGAAAAATATAAGCACTATGGAGTGTAAGGACTAAAGAGAGAGTCAAAAGGTAGAATGCATGGAAGAGCCATCATTTTTCTCCTCTTTTGTAACACTAAGTTCATTTGCTTTATTCCATTTTATCTTGTAACATTTTCTCTGTAAGTGGGCCATTTAATCTGTCTCTTATTCAAAACTGAGGATCAGGCTTGCATCAGTGTTCTGAAACTTCAATCTAGAGCTGGCACTGTGGTAGCTCATTTATTTTTTTTGTCTTGAAAAATGACAGTAGGGTATTTCTTGTTTGTTCCCCCAGCCACCCAAAAAAGCCAAACCACACAGCTTTGACTTCCTAATCCCATTTTTTTTCAGGCAAGTAAATGGGGAAATGTTTGTGACTGTGACCAAAACTTGTTGTGCCTGTAATCCCGCTGCCATAGATACATCTGTACATTGAAGTAAAAATATTCAACCTTCATTGTGGAGCACGCAGAGGACCTGTATTTTCTTTAATCTGGAAGAAAAGGTAAGCATGTGACATTATTCTTCCAAAACAGAGGTAATTTCTTCTAACCTGTAAGAATTCACATCTTTGTGTTCCTGAATCTGTATGTCAGAGAGGAAAGCATCATCCTCTTCCTCATCACTGTGAATACTTTCATCAGAGTCATATATAACGCCGCTGTCTGACAAAGGAAGAAATGGCTGCAATGCAAAATAAAAGTCTGATAGAAAAGCAGCTGTTTGATCTCTTAATATACAACTCTTTTACTTTAGTTGTCATTTAAACTCTTTGACCACGATAACAACATTGATAAGGTTCTCTAAAGCAAACAACTCGCAAGGGGGAAAGTGTTAATCTCTACCACTTGTAAGAGCCATATTTTTGGAGTTAAGTAATAGGCCTGAGGCAAGTCATAGACTTGGCTCTTCATCTTTTAAGAAGATAATATTCCACAGCTTAGTATGAAGTGCACTCAGAATTTTCACGTTATTTTTGCCCTTTAAAATTTAACTGAGAAGAAACATGCTTTTATGAACTCTAACCTATTTTCCATTTTAAATTACCTTTGCCATAAAGTAGTCCCACATGCTAAGTTCTGGAGGGATAAACTTTTCTTTGTAAGATGGTCTTTCTGCAGGCACAGGTGGAGGCACGGTGCTGTCCTTTACAGGTCTTCCCGGCACCAGCATTCTCATATTAAAACGACGGCGATGTTTATCCATTTCTTCTGAAGGAAGAGGTGGTGCTACATTCAGATAATTTGAGATCCTGGTATTAACAGTGCATCTTCCAAAATGGTTGTATTTTGTAAACGAAGTAACTAAAAACACTATTATTGGCACTAAATTCTACTGATTCAGGATTCAAAGCCAGCCTACGTAAATTAAGTGTAATCATACAAAAAGTTCAGTTATGATAAATTCAATAACTGTGTCATTCATACATCAAGTATATAACAAGAAATACATTTTATTATCTGAATTAACTGGAACTCTAAAGATAGTTAAAAATTTGAATAGAGAGTCTTTTGAAAACGGAAGTCTGTTCTGATTTGAAACATCTTAATTATCAAAACATAAATACGGAATTTGATTTTCAAAGTGTTGTTGGGCAGGCAACACTGCAGATTACACTTACTTTATTACGAAGGAGCTAGATATTTTAAACCAGGTTTTTTAGAAGCCACCACTAACATTCATCTGCACAGCAAATTTTTACAAACCTTCATTACCATCCTCTGAAATATCAGAAACTGTGGCAGCTTGTAGGTTAAAGGAAAACAGAATACATCTCAAATGAAAAAATGACTTATATATAAGTTGTTCACATTAACACCTTGTCAAAACAATTTATCACTCCTAAAACGATTATTCTCAAATGTCCTTAAGTTACTCCATACATCTGCTATGTGCACTTGTCATGATGTTCTCTGGAACATTAACTGACTGCTGGTGACAGTATGATAATGTCAGCAATGACAGCAATCGTGATTAAAAACACTATTTACATTATATTGCCTTATTACTGTTTTGTTTTATATTTCAACTATGGAACATTAATTTTTTGCATAAGAAGTTTCAAACCTATAGTTTGAGAAGTCCATGTGGCAGGTTTTTCAGTATTGTTCCAGTGCAAAGTGTATGACAAATGGTTTTATTTGCCTTTGTTCCGGAGCCTGGACTCAGCCTCCACTTTTGCTTTTCCTCATGCAGTACATTGAGACATGCTCATCTGCTCAAAAAATCCCTGCTTTTAGCTGGAGCTTAGCTATGTATGAACTATTTTTCTGTCAGATGAAGCTGTTACTTGTTGCACAAAGTGAAATTGTACCTTGCAGTAGAAATATTTTCAGAAATACTGTTTCCAAATTACTGTTGTTGTTATACAATAACACTCATCTCTCACTTACTGGAAGCCAGAGGTATTAACACTGATTTATACCATAGATTTTTCTTCCTTTTTTTCCACTGAAAAATAATGACTGAAAGCACTGGAAAGTATTATAAGCAAGCAGCTAATAGGAGTAACACAAAGAAATACGCTTAGGATGCTTTTTTGACTCAAAACATCTAAATTAAAATTACTTTATTATAAAATTATTTTATTTCTCTGGTGATTTAACATCAAACGCAAGTTTTGAGTTACAAGAGTACTGGTAGTACCATTCCATGCACTATTGGTTCTTATATGAAGAAAAGTAATGGTGTGTATTAGTAATTCTGAAACATTTATAGTGGAAACGCATGCAGCAATCCACCTGCAGGTTGCTTACCATGCTTCTGGGCTTTGTTTGCTGTGGCACAGCACTAATTTCATTGCTACTTGACAAAATTGCTAGCAAACAGCAATCACACCAAGTAATGTTGTGTTTGCTATCTTGCTGTTTAAGCACTTTGTTTTACTTGGACTGAGAAATTTTTCATTATTGTTTTAGAAAGATGAGAAGAAAAAAGCTAGTATTTGGGAAGATATGCCAACATGTTCTCAGGTAAACTATGTTGTGTGTGAAAGTAACTAAATGCAGAGGTCCAATGATGTTCTACCTCCATTCTAAGCGGAGATTTTAAAAAACTAAACCACCTCTACCTCATCAACATTGCTGTTTATTTGGGACAATAGTCTGTCACAAAGAAGATCAAGTTTGGATTTTATATTTTTTTTTAACCTAACAATTACTCAGACAACATTCTTCAAGTCCTGAATTAAAATAAATTCAGCTATCAGAAAGCACAGTTACATTATAATGCCAAATTAAAGGACAGCATTCTGACTAAATATCTGTACTGTTTTAATTCAAAATGTGCTAGGTGTTATTGAAAGGACAACTGTGAAGAAACTGACTTTTTTTCTGTTTTTTTAATTAACAGTTTTCTTGCCAGTAGATACTTAAATTTTGCTTCCGTGGCTTTTGTCTTTATAAGGAAAGAAATCTCCCTAAGTTACTAAAAGGCATAAAATGCAAATAATTAGTATGACCTTTAGAGAACAAAGTACCTGGAATATTTTCTGATTGCCTTCGAGGTTTTACAAGAAGTTTCACTCCTCCACCAAAAACAGCAGCCCACATTCGGCTGTTCAGAGGATGGGCTGCTAGTCGAAATAATTCATTACATGAATTGGTTGCCAGGGCGTGTATAAGCAGACTCAGGTAGACAGCTATAACAGCTTCACAAAGGAGGATGTTTAACTTCGGTTGATCTTCATCCTGAGCTGAACTTAAGAGATTTATAAGTGAACTCACACCTGCAAAGAGAAGAGGAAAAGCTCTACGTTAAATGAGTAGGATTACAGATGAGGAAAGCGTCAGTGTTACATCTCTGCCTTTACAGTGAACATAGACTAACTGTTGGCCGGATTGACCTCAAAATACTAAATCTATTCTAGTACATGAGAAGTTGTTTTGTGAGCTACAGCAAGTAAAGCATGTACGTAAGACAATACTGTAGAAATAGCTAACAGAAATAGCTTTGCTTGGCTGGAAGAAAACATTTTAGGATGACAAATTATCAGCTTAGAGAGTTTATCCTGAAGATTCTGATCTCTACTTCAAATAAGTTGTCTGCTATAAAGAAAGTTGAGGTTTTTGTTTTGGTCTGTGAAGAAGCCTGTGAAAACTAAATACAAAGCACTTATCCACCATTGTTCATCCATCATTTCATCCATATACAGATGAAAGATTAGCATCAAGTTGTACTATAAGTTATTATATTAGAAGATGGTGAGAAAATTTTGAAACATGAAGCTTGTCCAGTGGTGTTATAAATAACCACTAGCTTTGTCTCACCAGGCCACTGAGCAGGAGATGAGTTTGGAGTTGCATGCTCTTCAATGCTTTCTGTCCTCAGTCTGCGTCGATCACTCAAAAGCAGTCCTTGATAAACCATCCCTGTAAACTGATTTGCTTCTGTTTGACTGCTAAATACAAATCAATTTTTTTCTGATGAGAAAGGATTTTAGAATATTTTTGTAATAAAATATAGTCAATATAAATGCTTTTTTTAATCAGAAAATGCAACATTTAAAATTTTAAAAGGACTACAATTTCAGGGTATATATTTCCTTAATTAAAACTTGTTATGTTTTTACATTTCATAAATGTACATCTTTTACATTTACATAAAAGCATTAGAATGCTCTTCCATTTCTAGTTTGAAATATGAACTGTCTGAAACCTGACTTCATTTAGGCTCAGCTGTTTCCCATGCACCCCTATTCAGCAATGGATGTACTGTGGAAAACAACACTCAAATGTTCTTTTGAACAATGCTAAGATTGACACGAGATTTTTCTGTTATTTATTGGAAAAAAAAGATTGCTTTATTTTATCTGTGTAAAACTGATATGGAGTATCAAAACTAATATATAAACTGCATAGTTATCTACAGACACACACAGCACATGAATCTCTTTTCTTAGACACAGGCACAAAGTATTCTTCAAATGCAGGACTGTAAGAAAGCTGGTACGTGTACCTGTAGCTGTGGCTGTCGCACAATGCTTGATAAATGGATGCAGAAAGTGAAGCTGCTAAAGAATGAAGAGTGTACACCTAAAATAAAAAGAGCTGGTAAGTTATACATTGTTTATACACAAAAGGTATGTAAACCACGTTTCTTTCTAAACAATGCTGAAAATGTGTTATGCTGGAATGTCCCAGTTTTAAACCACGTGCAAGAAATAACAACTAAAAATTTATTCTAATA
This sequence comes from Penelope pileata, assembly GCA_013396635.1. Classification (NCBI taxonomy): domain Eukaryota; kingdom Metazoa; phylum Chordata; class Aves; order Galliformes; family Cracidae; genus Penelope; species Penelope pileata. Next base: position 61,377 of record WBMW01002752.1, on the reverse strand, counting down.
CAGAACTCTCACAATGTATGAAAATACTGAAAGAGTGATTAAGTATGTTGGGTTCCAATAACAATTTCTATAGTACGAACGGTTCCTGGAAGCCATGTTATATAACATCATAGCTCAGCATAGTAGTATTTGCTTAATGTAGTATATGCATAATACAAAAGACCATGTAATCACTGTGATTATTTAACTGTATCTATATTCTCTTTTTCACCTCAGTTATATGCTTAAAAATTTTCAGTAATAATACTATTAGTGGCTTACAATGCAGCAGAAACACTCCATTTCTTAAATAGAAGAAATGCCAGGATTCTTGCAAAGACTGATTGAGGCCAAAGCATGATGAAAACAGTACTGCCAAATGGTTACAAGTGTTGACTTCTTTTTTGTTTTTTTAACTAACCCTTTGTTCATTTCTATCTCTTCCTACCACCTCTCCATTTAATGGAGAGTGCTTGGTTAACTATCATTTTCAACTCCCTAGATTTAAGGGAGAAGGCCAATATTGTGAAAGAAATAAGTGTTGAAAAGTTAAACAAAATTCTGATGTGCTCTCTCCCCATTTCATAAATAATCAGATAGCATTTCCTGAAACCTCTTCTCATTACCTTGACATCTTCAATATTAGGATGTGGTGGTGATTTCATCTGTACAATAGTGTAAAGAATATCATGGATGTGGTTGTTTAGATACAGCACAGGATTAGCTATCACAGTTTTTGTGGATGCTATGCTTGCCGAAAGCAACGGCAGTGTTGTTGGTAATGGAAGCGGAGACTGAAGTTGTTTTACAGTTGTTTCCTGTTGAAAATAAAAGATTGCATTTAGAATGATTGTTTTGAGGAAAAAAAAATAAAGCCATTAATTTCATTAATTTTACGTCTTAATCTTTTTCCAGGATTATTTCTTCTCTTTTACTGCCATCTACTCACTACAGGCAAGATTTCACAAGGACAGATGTTAAAAGTAAGTTCTTATTTACTGTAATAACATGACCTGATAGCCAAGCTTGTTAGAATGCTTTTTGATTTTAGAGCAGGGAAAGTGTATTTATGTAGTTCATTAAGTGTCGGAATTGTCTATCAAGAAGCAGCAACTAAAAGCACGCTTGCAGAAGCTTGGGTTAGCATAATACTGACTGGTCTGAGTTTAACAAAAAAAATCAAATTTGCACTAATCTGAGTTTCTCAAGCGGAAAAGAATAGATTTATTTTTTTCTTAAAATAAAGGAGTAAGTCTAACACCAGCAAAACAGTCAGCTACTGCTACTTTAAATGTGAAAAATCAGGGACTGGAGCCAGTTTGGTGATTTGCTCAGTATCAGAGTATTTGCTCAGATTAGTCGCTAACATTTACTGGAAAATATCTTTCTGTGTGAAACAAATAGAGAAAATGCCATTATACAGTAGTACCAAGTCACACAGTGTACTGCTCCCTTTTATTTGTTGAGCCTTGCAACTAAGATTCCATTCCTTACAGTTCCCTAGCATGACTTGCAGAGGTGTAGTGAATGAGATTTTATCATACTTTATCAACTGTGAATTTAATTTATTATATAGGTACCCAGAATATCATGATCAAAACTATAATTTCATTTCAACATATTTATAAGGCTGCAGCTACTATATATACAGCAATATTTATACACTATATATTACAGGTAGCTGAAGAACCAAATACCCAGGATGTGGATATGCAGCACAATAGAATAGCAAGTTCTTGCCCCAAGAATATTAGACTCGCAGAGCGTGAGGTACAAACTTAAGCATTTGATAGAACTGACAGTCTAGAACTGTTCAGACCTGTAAAGGGAAATCAGCTGAATTTGTTTTACCTGCTGTGACTCCTGCAGCAAAAATTTCAGCTCCATTCTTACAGATGCTAGACCACCACCTTGTGCCCCATGGAGACTACAGTAACTTAGAAAAACTCTTAGAAGAGCTTGGTTCTTCTGCAGCCACCACTTTCGTCTTTCAGCATGTTCTCGTTTTGCTTGTAACCTACGTCTTTCTATCTGGTGCCGTTCATAGGAACCAATGTCTGGCTTATCAGTAATATCCTCATGATCAAGTAGGTCGCCATTTACTTTGGTGTACGTTTTACAATAGTCTTTGCCACCTGCTTCATGGTTGCATATTTCATGCATGGCAGCGATCTCTTTTTCAAGCCAGTTGTACAGCTGAAACCTGAGCTTTCCACCATCTACTTCATAACCTGTAGCCAAAGTCCTCAGTTCAGTCATCAGGATCTTCAAACAGGCTCTGAACTTCAGTTGCTCAGCAATAACATCAACCTCAGTGTCTCTGACATCAGAAATCTCTCCATGTGGTGTTTGTGGGACGTTAGCGTCTGAGGTTTTATCTTGTTCTTCATTCTCAAAACTAGATTTTGAATTTTTCATCATTATACCAACATCCTTGTCCTCTTCATCTGACCCGTTTTTGTCTTCACCCCAGTCAAGGGTAAGAGGCTCATCATCAAATTTTACTGCTGGTTGACTCCAGTCAAATTGTGCTGAAGATTCAGTGGTACCATCCAAAGCAAAGGAAGTTGAGATTGGCTTTGACCAGTCTATATCAACACTTCCAGCACTATCCCTTAAGGCTTTGGTATCTGAAACACCAGCCTCTATTGGAGGACTAGATGCATCTTTCTCTGTAGCCATAGCAGACTTTTTTCTTACTTTTGGAATTTTGGAAAGAACTTCAAGAGCTAGCACAGGACAACCCACCTTAAAGTGAGCATTTGCAGTAGTGAAGAATAATTTTCTTTCTATAAGATTAATTTTATCAACAAAGCTTTTCTCAGTTGTTAGACCTAAGGTGGCCAAAGTCCCTTCTGGTGAGCTGAAGTATCTTCGGATGAGCAAAGGATGGGTCCGAAGATAGTTGTAAAAACTGAATACCACAGGATTGCATGACTTGACAATAACTAAGGAATTAAACAGACATAACATCTACTGAGAATGGCTTTCAAATGGTATTATTCTGCTTTGCAATATTTTCTGCATTTCAAAGATTTGTCAAAATACAAAAACAAATGCAGCTTGGGATCTAGCTGCCAAAACAAAGCAAAAGAGTTGCTTATTTCCCACAAAAACATTAAAGATATGATCCAGACGAGTGGAAACATGAAATTCTCATGTTTGTTTCATTACTATATTCCACTAGCTAAGCCTAAAAGAAGCTGAGAAGACCAGCCAGGTAGAGATTTCACCAGGGCAGGGAATACATTACAAAAACCAACACAGCCACCTCTCTATCACTTAACATTACACTCGCAAGGACCTGGATAGGAAACCTCTTGAACCCTTTGACTGGAAAGCTTTTGAACACCTCTAATTCTTAGAAGCAAGAATGAGAATTTGAATTCTATTGGAATAAAAATTATCCATTTTTAAGAAGTAGAGAGGTATTGTGGGGAAGTAACAGACAAGTAAGGCACTCCAGAGTTTATCTGACAGCAGAACTAATTTCAATACTGAGGATTGGAGAGAAGCCTCTGGAAGAAATTGAAAAAAAAAAAAAATTGAAGAAGAAATTGAGTAGGCTAGTACATAAGCCAATTAATGATTTCAGCATAATGGCATCTCAAGAGAAGGGACTATGTACATAAACAGAAAGCATTACTCCTTCTTTACTCTGTCTCAGAGAGTTTGTCCCAGCAGACTAGTGCTTTTTCCTTACCTGGGTTTTCATCATCATCTTTAGGTGTTTGTTCCAATAAAGTGTCCAGTGCTCTAGTGTAATCTTTCATTATCCAGTAAGCAATGCTCCTCAGAAAAGGATCAGAATGCAATTTAGTGCAGCTGAACCCAGTACCATCCTTACGGCAACCCAAAATTTTTTCATAAAGAATGGAGGTGTATGTGACAGAGGTTTCAAACTCCGACTCATATAAGCGAGCAATAACCATGGCCAACTGGATGTCTTCCATTTTCTCCAGGCACACCTATGACAATAAGTGGGGGAAAAGGTCTCTTTATGAGGGAAAGTTTGTTTTTTAAAATGACAGTGAAATGAATAGCAATATATATTTACAGAGTAGATAGTTTTTCTCATTATATCTGCTCTTTATATATTGATCTTTGAGTTAAAAATGTGGTGAGATATATCTAAGTGACATATTTTCTTCCATGTTTGGAAAGCGGTGTGCTTCCTTCAGCAATTATAGTTATGCATGGCAGTACATCGCTATGACAAAAAATAATGTGTAAGTAATAAAGATGTTACAGCTAGTGGAATAAACCTAGCTTCTGACTAATAACATTTGAACATAACTGGTAAGATTATCTTCCACTGACTCATCTGCAGAATTACATTTCTGGGCCTTTACATTTTCAGGTAAAGGCCAACTTAGTGCATAAAATAGACAGAATAAGTAGAAGTTCTCTGATTTCCCATTCTTTCCTGAGATATACTGCTTAAATTATGGCCTTGCTGACAACTTTCACCTCCATTTTGGTAGTAACATCACAGCTCCACTGAAAAGGGATCCTAAGGATCCTTCAGAAGAGTTTTTTTTTTTTTTTTTTAAAACGATGTTCTAACATGAGAGCATGCAGAATAGCTGGAGGCTGAACACTGCTTGTCTACAACAAACTTTCGCCTGCAGTGTCCTGACTGCTCTCCCAAGAGTCCTTCTGCTTATTCTGGCCTTCAGGTCAGCTTCCAAGCTGTTTTTCACAGTAGTGTAGAAGTAGATGGCGTATCTGGAGGGGTTGTAGACATATCCTTTCTGCTTCCACACTTTATGAAAAAGATCAGCTGAACAGCTTTTAAGTATGCAGTTACATAGTTCAAACTAGAAATTGAAATTTAATTTCTCAAAAGCTAATACCTCTATAGCATCCTTCAGTGAACCTGCTAGCAAGAAAAATGCAGCTGATTGTTCAAAGCGTTGTTTCCCCAGCAGAGCAAAAGCATTTTTTAAAGCAGCTTTTCGCCATCTGTCTTCACTGAAGTTGTGGCTGAAAAAGGCGGTCATCTTTTCATCATGCTGGGACCTGCATAAAGAAATGCAATGTATACCACTTTTTATTCGGATACAATCACTCAAACAGCATCAAGTAAACTCTAATCCTGAAGGAGTTCTGTTTTGCATTCCTGGTTCAAATACAATTTAATCAAACTTACAGTTAGAACTCACCTAAACAGACCCCATACCACTGCCTTTTTCTTCATAGCAAGGTAAAAAAGTGCAGCATCTAAGGCATCGTTGTTCCTCTGGAATGAAGCTTTTGCAACCTGTAGTAAGCAAAGCCTACTATTATTCCTGAAAATATAAAGCTTGCTTTTATCTTAAGAACGTATGTTCTCTACCAGGGAGGATGGTCTGGGTAATTACATCGTTTATACAAAGCAACAGTAGTTTCTTCCAGAAAGATTTGCAGAAACTAATTTATTGGCAGCTCATTACACTGCTAATGTTCTTAAAATTCAAGAAAACAGCACTGTGGCAGATATTAACACTCCTCTCCAGTAGGATATTACAATTGTGCAAATAAAAATGTTTTCCTCAAAAGTGTTCCAATAACTCAGAGTATTAGGTGAAATTCCTCTTGCAATCCATTATTTTCCATTATTTACATATTTGCAAGCTAATACAAGTATTTAATGACCTTTTTTTTTTTTTCCTGTATAGAACTCAGAGATGTAATTGCATCAGATTTGGATGACTAAGATAATTAAGTTCTGCATCTGAATTCAACAAATATCCTGCAGCTTTTTAAAAATTTAGTTTTACAACACATGACTTAGAAATTCAGTAAACTATCAAGTACTTCTGCTCCACAAACATCTCAGAGGGTGCATTATTTGTTGTAATTCAAATCACGTGGTTGTAATAAATTAAATCCATCGAACTTGGTAAGAAAGCTGAAACTGCTTCAGAAATGGCTCTTCCCTACTTGATTTATAACCCAGAACTGCCAACATCAGCACTGGAATTTTGATGCTGGCTGTAGAAAAAAGTGCTATATAGTTTCCTGGCTGGGCTGGAGTACAGGGGAGTCTGCTATATACAAGTGACTTTAAGTATTTGTTAAGGTATGACTAGCAGCATATAAATATAATTTGTAAGCACTTAGAATACCTTCTCAATGCACCTTCGGAGTGTGTTGATATTTCTGACCCACCAACCTATACCCATAGCTCTTAGTTCAGACCACTGTGGGTCTCCCTTCTGGATAGCAGGGATCATGTTGATCAACTCCTCCTCGGCCTCAGAATGAAAAGCCCATGCAAAATGACAAGTAGATAGGCCTAAATAATATAATAAAATTCAAAAGATTAAGTCTTGTTAATAAATAAATGGAATACATCAGAGATGCAAAATGGAATCTTTGCAAAGAGTGTAGGTAGAAAAGGAACTGTTTGCTGCAACAGGAAGTCGAGCTGTTCAAGGTGAAATCAAAGCATCTTTTTTCTCCCAATATACATTCTCTCTTCAGTGCTTCTTCCATTCTTTTCCAGCATCCCATTCATATACGTATTAGAGTTTTGTATGGTGTAAGATAGAAGGAAAAATGATATTATTTCAGATGCTGTTGAGGCAGTAACTGCTTTTCTTTATTTCAAAACAGCATTTACTCAGATTGAGCAAAGAAAAAAAGCCTCCTGTGATGAAAATGATAAAAATTATCTTAGAAGGGAGATAAAAAAATATTCTCTTATAAAGCAATACTATCATTCCTCCAGCAGAAACAACATAATATGTAATACAATCAATATGCTATCTGGTGGGGGAAATTATTCATGCTCAAACTGAATGGCACAGAAACTCTCTTCTATTCTAGAGCTTTGTGTTTTCTCTATGCAGGGAAGTAGGCACATCGCAAGGCAAGGGCCTTAATGGAACAGGTGTTATCTAAAATGAATACAGAGATAATAAAAATATCATAATATAAATCAAACGTAATGGGATCCTGTCAGCTCATCTGGATAAAATGAAAATAATACCACATTCCAAGAACTACCTTGGTGAAGCAGCTGAACGCGATACAGAGGTGGGAGCGATGTCAGAAGGCAGGTGTGCAAGCGCATAGCCAACAAATATCGTAAGCCACATTCGTCCAAGGTATCTCTTCCTGTAAAATATAAAACATTGTCTTTTGAATATGCCAATGACTACAAGGAGCATATATATGACTTACTGTATGCAGCATGTAAGGAATGTGTGTTTCTAGATTTGCTGTTTGAGATGAAGTATTGTGCATGAAATACAGAGATTTACATTTGAGTATTCTTTTCTCTGCTGTATCAAAATCTTAATAACTGATACGAGCTTTTATGTTTGTTATCTCAAAATACTCAAATGCTAAGTTTGCCTTAGATAAGAAGACCAAGAATGTTAATTCAACAATATGCCAGATACTAACCTGAGTAATTCTTGTCTCTGTTCTCATCTAGTTCAGTGCTTGTTGTGGCCACAGTGTCTGCCAAAGCTACAAGGAACATCTGCTCTAGTCGAGTGAGGCCTGGCAGACTTGAGTGCATCAGGTGGCTTGAAAGGACACTGGCGTGTTCTCGGCCAAAGTAAGTTGGACCATACTGTGAGAGATTAATAACTTTAGATTTACTTTCCCTCTTTTCAGGCTCAAAATCAATGAAGTCATCAGTTGTAACAGGCTGAATCTGAAATAGATCCGAGTACTGATCCTCTGTTTTTCTTTTAGCATGATCTTCAGAGCCCTGAGGTATTTTAGAAGTTTCTTCAGAAACATAAGTGGCATCCTGATCTGCAGCAAGCAGTGCATAAAGTGGCAGTGGGGGAATAGAGTCTATCTCCGTGTAGTCTCGAGTACCATCCTTTCCAGCTGTGATGGTATCCTTTGCAGTACTGCCACTTACACTAATTGTGCGAGAAAGATGGCGTTTAGGACCAGTTCCTTCTCCAGCTTCTGTGTCTTTTACTATTGCGACTTCTCCTGCAATACATTTAACTAAATGTGATAGAATGGCTTTGGCTCGGCGAACTTTACCCAGATCCATAAGTTCCAATAGCTGAGTTGGATGGTACTGAGGGAGAGTAGGTGAAAGAACATGAGCAGCTTCAAAAAGACCTCCATCTTGAATTACAGTTGGAGTGCCAAAAACATCATCCACAATACCTGTCCCATCAATTGCACTGGTCTTCTTTGCTACCAAGCTTGTTTTGAGTGAATCTTGAGTTGCTGAGTCTTCAGAAGTGAAAACATCACTTTCACCATCACCAAACTTGATGGCGTGTTTCCACTGTGCATAAACATGCATTTCACAGTCCATGCCCACCACCAAAATACCATCTCTCACCCAGGAGAGAGAAACGGGCAGTGAAGGAGTGCCGTCTACAGATGATACCAAATCAATTGATCTAAGCAATACCCACTTTGACTTTATACCTTGTTTTATGCTACCACCTAGTGGTAAAGTAATAACAGCTACACCCTCTTTGCTGCTTGTTTGGTCTGTTACAATTCCTGAAAGTCTTCCATACATGAAGATGTTGGCACCAACTCCAACTGTCAATATATGTGAACCATCTTCTTTTGATACCCAATCCAAATGCACCAAATGTTTGATACTGGGCACCAAGTATTTGTCTTTGTTCAGACAAGCATCTGATTTACTGTAAACAAATAAATTACTATCTACACTGACCCTTGAATCAAGCACACTTCCAACCTTAACTAAATCATCTAGATGAATTGTCTGTTCCAAAACCCATTCTGATCCTCCTGTAGACTCACACTCAAGAATACAAACATGCATGGAAAATTCTTTTGAAACAAAACCATTATGCTGTACGGGTTGTTTGTATGCTACTGCAAGACGTCCTGTGAAAGAACAACTAACAGCAACTGGCCTTCCTACTATGGCGACTGTACTGCTGTTGTCTTCTCCTTCATCATTCATTAAAGGCCATTTTCTCCAATGATATGTTTCACTTTCTTCATTTTTGCTGTTTAGATCTGTCTCTACAGTACATCTCCAGAAACGCACTCTGTTGTCTGAACATGACGTTACTATCAAATAAGGTGCAAGGCAGACTGGGTATATTGATGAAGAGCTCAAGTGACCTGAAGTTAGAAAAAATATAATTATTAATAGTAATAAAAAGTCAAATGCCTATATAAGACAGACACAACTCTGTAACTACTAATACAGCACTTTTTAATCTGGTATTATTTTTGTAATTTGGAGTTGGGTAAAAGCAAATGTTTTAAGAACAATGAAAGTCTTAGCAGCTTGGATGTTACTAATCATCTGCTAGTTCTGGTCTCTATTCAAAGAAGAGAACCTTTAACTGAACTAATTCAGAAAATGATTGTTAGAATATTGAGAGGAATACAAAGCCTTAATCAGATGAGTTAAAGGAAATTAAGATTAGGCTTGTGTAGCCTTCCAAAATGAAATATAGGAGGGGCACAATGGTACTTAAGAAAACCTCGGGGAAAAAAAAAGAAAGAGACACAGAGACAGAAATAGAAGGGGTAAGTACACCAAATTTAAAAACAAAACACTATATACTCATCAGATTAATGCTGGCAGGGGAACAAGTGGGTATAACTTGTTCATTAATTAATTAAGACTAGAAATTAAGTCTCCAACCATTAGTGCATTAGGATTCACAGATTCTCTTCCTGTGGAGACTTGATACATTTAAGGAAGGGATGAAGAGACATAGACATTTTGGATTTGAGAGACAGGGACACAGATTTGAGTGTCTTTAGTTCTATGTTCCCTGTATCAGTTAATCAAGAGAGTGGCACACTGAAAACATACTATCCTATAAGCTAGGAGGTAAATTAGTAGATCAATTAGATAGAAAAAACATTACATTTACCTGCTGAAGGAGTTGCTCTTATTACTTCTACACCAACAGGAAGATCCAGTGGTTGGCTATACACAAGTCTGGAGCTCAGAATGAGTTTACTAGCAGTCTGAAGATTAGCAATTGATGAAGATCGTGGAATGGGACTCATGCCAGGTGATATATCTGGAGAAGAATCTACAGTCTTCTGCTCAGGTACACTAAGTTTATTTTCTGATAAAGTAGTTTCAGTTTGTTTTGCTACATTAAAAAATCATTGAAAACAGTTTAAAAAATTGTTTATATGTTAGGACAAAGCATGAATGTGCTATAATCATGTATGTTTTTCTAAGTAATGCTTTGGTTATGCAGAAAATAGTTATATAATGTGTTGGCTGCTATAGTTTTATTGTAAATAATTTTATGCTATGACCACTCATTTTAAGATACCCATAGCATTCTGAAACGCTGACAGTTTAAAATAAAGAATCCCGTGCCTTACATTACTTACCATTTCAACATACTTTTATACTGTCAGTGGAATAGAACGCAACCAATGTTTGCAAGGAACGTTACTGCTTCTATTGCCTTTAAAACACAAAACTTTAAATTTACTTTCATGGTTTTAAAATAAATGTCCATCTCTAAGAAAATGCACTCACCTAAGCAGGCTTGCACAGATTTGAGATGGAGATGCCACATCTGAAGAACAGAATAGCCATTACTATCTTTTTCAATTACTACCAGGTAGAATTTTTCTGAAAAAGGTGGTGGACGATAGCCTGTAATTTAAGCACATTACTGCAATGATGAAGTTTACATTCAACACCTGATAAAAATTGATTAAAAAAAAAAAAAAAGCATTTTCCTCCTTGAAATTGTTAGATTACAAAATGAAATAGTCAAACAGTACTATGAATAACATTTTAATCAATATTTTGTTTGCTCAGAGTCGTAGAGGAATTAATAAAATAGAAAGATCGACTTACAGCCAATCTCCGCACTAGTGACAAATCTGATTTATTAGATGTATGTAGATGTATTTGCCTTCCCAATCAGTTTGAGCTACTCTGCTAGATTATAAAAACTCTTTTCCCTGCTTTCAGCCTGCTTCCTACCTTTTTCTTTTAAACTTTTAAATTTACTACTGATTTCCCAATTAATTTCTACAGGATTAACTAGAAATACAGATATATTTATCTTATCACCAGCAATTTCACATTAATTCTGGAAATGCACTTTCTACTTTGAACACATTTAAAAATATATAGCATTTTGAAAAATGGACCTTGTCACACAAATTAAAATATTTAATTCTAAACAAATTAGAATACTTCTATTTAATACTGTTACCATGTGGATAACAATTTATGTGAGGAATGTGAATCACCCACTTCACTGAATGCAACAGATTCTCATTAAAAATTTATCTAGTATACGTCTGCTAGATTTTAGTACTCCTTAAGAACAGTTTTGGTACCTACTTCATTCATAGTAGTTATTTTTATGCTATACCTTGTGATGGCTGGAAAAATATCTCTGTTTCCTTCCTTTCCACATCTTCTTTTTGTGGCTTGTATCCCAAAATGAAGTCTTCTTGAAAGACATGAAGCAATTGTGTGTTTGAGCCACACTGAAACATTAAGCAGTATGCTTTCAGGATGGTTTAACAACATTTTGTACTACTACGATTATTTTTTACAATTGGATTGATGAATATCACTTTTATAACGAGGAAAACTATCTTACTGCATCATAAAAACAGAACATTTTTGAGCTTCGGCAGGGGGGTTGGACTGGAAAATCTCTAGAGGACCCTTCCAACCCCAACAATTCTGTGATTCTGTGATCTCTACATTAAAATCAGCACGTTCTAGAACTCATTGTTTGTATTTTCAAACAAGCTCCTAGCAGCTAAAAGATGTCATGGAAATGTTGAAGGGATCTCAACATTCACAGAAATTCAGCACCATCACTACCTCGTAGAGAAATGTCCTTTATTTTGTGTCTTTTCAACTTTTTTCTGCTTTTAATTAGCAGACAAAGCTATTAAACACCTTCATGTGATGCCCTAAAGAATTAACCATTTATTTACTTTGTTAGTTATTGCATCGAGTTCAATAATGCATCCTGGTCGAGCAGTAGATTGTTGGCTCACAATGTTAAACACTTCCCCAATAAGTTTCTGAAACAGAGCAAAATGAGATGAGTTAGTATATTTTTCTTTCAGACAGAAGGAAATTGCAGTCATTTACAATAAACTGATTGTTTTTTTTTCCCTTGTCGCTATGAATAGTAATAGGCTTCTTCCTGTTGTCATTTTGGCAGTTATGAATAATGTGCTTATCAGAACATTTGCGCTGTTTTGAGTCTGCAGCTATTCAGGGGGATAGCATACCAATTTATATGGAAAGTAAATGTTGTTTATTTAAAGATTTATCCTTTCATAATAACATAACTCAGTGTCTGTACCATGAAAAACCCGAATATACTGCTTCACTTTTGTTTAAAGCTTCATGATTTGTCACAACACTGAAATAAAAAAAAAAAAAAAAAAATCAATGCAGCTTCTATATAAACTGACTGCACTATTGTATTTTGCTGGAGCATTCACAGTCATTGCTCCTCTAACAGGTTGGTCAGACTGATCTGAATACTGATAGCCTATATGCTGCATGATAGCTTATAACAGGAGAATGGAAAAAGGAAAAATGTGCTTGTTTATTCAACAACAGTTACAAGGCCAGTTTTTACTTTGCTTGAAGTCACAGGAATGAAAGATAAAAAAAAAACAAAAAATAGGCCATAACAGAAAATATAAGAGCCAGTATTAACCTTAGCAATAACCTGCCCTGATTCCCTCCTGTATCAACGTCTCTGCACTTCCTCACGTATACTTGAGTGTATACACCTATGTCTTGCTCTTCCCTCTTCACCTACCTACCTGCTCCTGACTCCCCTCTTTTGAGAAGAGGGAAAAGAGAAATCTCATTTTTCCTTCCCCCACCTGCTACAGGTTGGGGAAAACCTGTTAGAGAAATTTTCTTTCAGCTGAGTCACTTTTAGCAGTAATATCCTCATTATTGTCTGCTAATATGTGCACAGACACTTGCAAAACACGTGTAATTATACAAGCTAATATACGTAAGATGCTATAAATAATGCTATATGTAAGATGCTATACATACAGCACAAAACTTGACATAAATAAATGAAGACAAACCACAAGAGGAAAAAAAAGTTATCTTAATTTCTTCTAAAATAAAAATTTCAAGCCATTGCTACATAAAACTTACAGATGATTCAGGGTCAGATAGCTCATCTAGAAGTTTCCTTGCATCTACAACAGCTTGATAAAGTCTCAGGTTTTTGCCGTCAGACGCAACAAAGCAAGCACTAGCAGAGTTGCAGTATGTACCTAGTAGAAAACAAAAAATAATTATGTAGTTAAAGAAAAAATTGGCATCAGATAGCCTTACGCAGTCATTTGTAATCCTCTTCACAATATCTGAATGTTTCTAACTATAATTGTCATAAAATACTGAAGCAAAACAAACCCAAGAAATTATGTGGATTAAAACACCAATATTTCGACTTTGAAATAACTCCCTTTCTGCTCATTTAAGTAGCTAAAACTCCTCATAAAAGTTGAATAATCTAAGTAGGATTCACTTTTGTTTATAAATATTGTTCACATGTGCAAAAACCAATAGTTAGTATGCCAAACAGAATGCTGCCACTCCTTCAAATAGTTATGTTCTCTTCACTGTCACCTCCAAAGAGGTGCTTGGGAGCCTAGCTTAGATACTGTACCTTCCATAGGTTCTTGGAGATGACTTAGAGTAGTCTAATGTTAACTGTTCAGTAGTCTAATGTTAACTGTTCAGAACAACAACTTTATGGGACCGAGACAGCAAAAACCGTTAGTATGCGAGCAAAGGGATTTTTTTAAATCAAAGAAACATTATGCATTTGTTAAGAATATTTAGTATTTTTGAGGTGATGTTCAACATCTTTGACACCCATTTAATAACTGCAATGGTCTGATTGGCCTTACCATAACAAAATATCCTGGAATTATTAGTATAAACTTAATAATGGTACATTCACAGAACAATTTGCATTTTTAGTACAGTCCACAAAGACAACTACTACTACAACAACATCTTTGTAATTAAAACATAAGTATCTAAGTGGCTAAATAGGCTAACGCTTGTAGCAGCAACTTTCTTAACTTTATTAAAAAGCATCAAAATTTGATAGAAAAACTAGCCCCAGGGTGTTGCATCTGATGTTGTACGTCCTGATCTCTGAAAAAGTAGTATTTGTAGTTCTGTGAAGAAGAATATACTTGATTGAAAAACAAATAAACAAAAAATCTGTGTCCTAGCTGGGCTTTTGTAAACTGCTAATGGTTAGAAGGACTTCAGTATTTTTTCGAGATATTCTTAATTCTTAGCCAGCATGTCAAAGAGCATGTCAAATATTGCAAATTTTGGCTGAAAATCTTTTCCAATAATTCAGTGTTCCTAACACTAGTTCTGTTCAACACACTGCCTCCTGCAACTGTACAAGGCTAACAACCCAGATCCCCTATGTTGTTATCACACTTGTATTATTACTACCTTGTCAATAGAGACAGTGTTCTGCGAAGTTGCCTAAAGCACTGAGGAATGGGAACACCTTGTCCTGTTGTGAGAGTGACTGTTAACTCAAAAAAGTTACTGCGTGTCAGCTGATCCACGATAACTACGAACTCTTAGCCCACACAAACTATGCTATTTTGAAGTAGCTCAGCCTCAAGTGAAGTAAGAATGACCATTGGCACAATATAAGGAAATCGCTGAGAAGTAATATACTGCAAATGCAACAGTACTTTATTTTAACAATGAATTCTATGGCTACCAATGTTAACTCTACATGGGATCACACTAAGAATACTCACCAAGGCAATAGCTGGGAATAAGTGTTGGAAGCCAGGCTACATTAGAGAAAGCGGAGGTATGAAGAGAGTTAATTCGAGCCAACTCAGATACTCCTCCAGTGTATGACAAAGGTCCTATAGGATCTACACGCCACAGAATCAGCTCACTATAGATTGCATTTGGGTCATGGAATGTACGAGTTGCTGCATTTTTGAGTTGTTGCCTAGAAGAACCTTTCAACTGTTTAATAGGATCTGTTCTGTTTATTCTGTCAGAGTCACGAGAACCGTCTGATTCAGGAGTTAATAAAGCGTTATGATGAGAAGACGTTAACAGTAACGGCAAAACAGAATGGCAAGCTAGATCATTAAGATGAAAACGGTGACCGCAGTACCTGAATTTATGTGATACAGTTAGCACAGTAGTGAAAGCTGATTTATCAGCAAAAGTAACTGCCCACTGATTTAGAGAGCCGTCTATATGTTTGGAAATCATCATTACTACGGGAGAAATTATATTCACATTTGCACTGGTCTGGGCAAAGCCGGGTCCTCTATTTGCTAGAGTTTTATCTGGAGAGTCCAATGTCTTCTGATGTACAGCATTACTGGTATCTTTTAATAAGACAGGGCAAGCATACATCATAATATTTTTGCTAAGAGAACTAGCATCTCCTGACGGAAATGCAACAGGAATCCTAGAAGAAAATGAAACCTGAAGGGGAAAAAAAAAATAAAATTAGAATATAACATAGTACAAGTCCAAATAAATATTAACTGTCACAGAAAGTACTTAAAAGTACTTAAATTCATTCTGATGACCAGATTTAAATAGGAAGGACACAGTGATCATTAAGATCATAAATAATAAACCAATTTCAAATATACAACACCTGAACTTGTCGAAAGATGCCTGGAGTGCATTCATCTAAATACTTCACATGCCACACCAAAAAGGTACCATCAACAGGATGAATAGTAAAAAGCATATCTGGATTTCTGTTCCATTCAGTTAGGAGCAACTCAATTTTCCGATCTAACAAAACTGTAGGAAGAGGCATCCGTAGGCCTGCTGGTAGAGATGTTCTGGGACTTCCTTCTCGTTCTCCATCTTCATGTTCTGAAGAGCCTGTTCCAGTTCCTGTCTCTGATTCTCTATCTACAGATAAGTCTGCAACAGAAAAGTTTTTTTATCCAAACAACAAAATATTTTTATATCTGTTGACAGCACTATCTCATAAGAACATGCATGGAAATTGAGGGTAGAAATATCTGTCTGTACAAAAGTTTTTGGGAAGATAAATGTTGGAATTTTAAATAAATAGGGTATGTAGTCTTCAATACAGCCAAAAGAATACGTATTTTGATCAAGTGACACTCTTACAGCAATGTCAAGTCCTTCTGGTAGTACAAGTTTTCCATCATTAATTTCACAATGTCTCTTGGTTCTTTTGTGAATGGCTATAATTGGGATCATTGGATGCTGTAAGGTTTAAGATGTAAAGCTGAGTGCAGTTTCATTCAAATGGAGCCATCTCTAACCCTTAAAGCTGACCATCAGATCATGCCTAAATTACTGACAATCAGATTGTAAGATAAATTAAGAGCAAGTCTTAGACATAATTTTGTAACTACGAAATATCTCCAAAACAGGTATGAAAAACAAAGCTACCTTCCTTTTTCGCTATATATATCCTTATTGCCTTCCAACAGAGAATACATCATTAAGTTTTTCATGCTGCCAAATTATTACAGGAGCCTAAATAGTCTATTTATTTTATGCTAGTAATAAAATATTATCATTTAATAATTCTTGTGCTAAATAATTGCATTAATTATTGCGCTAAATATATGTTTCAAATAATTATTGTGCTATAGATCTCAAGACTACTAACCGTGATCTAACTTCATACGCAAACCCTTCTCTTTTTCTTCCATTTCTTCTTGCTCTTCAACCTCAGCATCATCAAAATCTTCTTCTAGTTGTTGTTCAGAGAGTTTTCTTAGATGCTGCATAAATACTTCAATAGATGATGTAAAATTAAATTCTTTATTATTCAACCAGTGAACAACGAAGCCTCCATTGCCTTCATCTATATTGAAAGCTGTTCCAGCCAAGACTGATGGAATGTCTGTGGACAATTGTAAACAAATCAAAAAACTATACCTTATATCTACATACACACACACACATATATATACAGGTATATAACACATTGAGATTTCTAAGACATTTAACACATTTTTGGCAGAAAATGTCTAAGTTTAGAAAAGGTAAGATTCAGATCAAGTTTCTAAGCATGAATAGAGATTTAAAAAAAAAAAAAAAAAAGACAGTTTAACCTAAATAAATGAAGTAACGCAGAATTTGATTCTAATGAGAACAATAAATGATATTCCACAGGTCTAATTGCTCGGTTTTGCGAGTTGTGGTGTTGCCACTTGACCTCCTGATTTTAGATAAGGCACTACCTTTATTTTTTTCTTTGTTTAAAATGTTCTGAATTATTCTACAAAAAGCAGCTGGTTTCCTCCTAAAAGATCTTGTACAGGTTTCTTCATTCACAAAATAATAATAAAAAAATCAGACATTTATTTAAAAACCTATGCCAAATAAAAAGGTTGTGAAATAACATTCTTCCTATGAATACCTTGTATTCAAATATGCAAAGCAAAGAACATGCACCTCAGACTCCTCTATCCATTTTTTCCCTTTTGTGAAAACATATTATTAACAGTAATAAAGGGTTGTATTTCACCTGTATTAGGGTTGATGCTTGCTGCTATATGGAAGTGACCGAGTGCATTTGCATGATGTGAAATGTGACGCTGAACTTCATGAGTACCCTGTTGGTCTGGCAATACATCTGTGTGGGTAACAAGAACTGAAGATCTCCTTTGTCCTTTCTTCATATTTTTCAAATGGTGAATTGTCTAGTATAGTTAGAAAAAAACAATTTAAGAAATACTTAAAAAAAAAAAAAAAAAAGATAGAAATGCACATATATGTAAAACCTTAAGTTCTTAAATTTCATTCCCCATAGGAAGTGAAGACTAATTTCAGAAAGATTACTTGAACTAGATTTCAAGAGAGAATAATAAATATTATGCTAACAGTTCTGACCAAAGACAAAGTTCTTCTAACAGTCTTCTGAAAGATCCTTCTATTATCTGCTCCAAGGACAAAAAAATCCAACTATTTTGTGTAACATTCATAAAGATTATTACAATCTAAAAGCAATAACCTTTGCAACACAATTTTATAATGAATTATTTTTATGCAAGTAAAAATAATTGACAGCACGTGGAGAGCACAACTTATTCAATAGCCTAAAACATAGTTGGTTTCACTCTCCCTAGACGTTGTCAATCACGATATCTAGTAAGTAAAAACATGACCTGATTGCTATAGTCTACAAATGAGCAGCGTTTTTTTTGTTTATTTGTTTGGTTTTGTTTTTACATTGACAGGTTTTCTTTTCCTGTAACCATAACATGCTACATATGACTGCCACTGAATCTCAGAGCCTTTTGGAAATCAAACCTTTTGGAAAGGTAATTATCAACTCAGATAATTAAAGAATTAAAACAATTTATTTACTGCCTCTACTGTTTTTATAACTACAGACCTTCAGAGTCAATCAGAATGAAACCATCTTACTATTCCACATTAATCATTGTCTCTTCTCAACACTGTTACCTAAAGAAAATGTGATCTCTTCCCAACGCTAATAGTTAGCTACAGAAAAAGTAGATTTAATTTTAAGAGCATGGTGCTTGGGTGCACAACTACAAATCTCTGATTTCTTCAGTAATTAATAACAAACTTCTATAAAATAATTCAGACTACTCTGCTATGCTTATAAGAACTAGGTAACACGCAATTTTAGAGTTCTGCAAAGTTTAAATTTTCTAGTAAACGTTTACAAGTTTTAACAATCCTGAAATAAAAAATTGACAAGTTAAGTATTGTACCTCTAGTGCATGCTGTATTTTGTCTTTCTGCTTTCCAGACTGAGAAACTGTGCTGCTAATACTGGAAGTGCTAGTTTCACATATCTGCTCACCCAGAAGAGTATCTTCTGGTAACAGCGTCTCTGCCCACAGTCGACAGATGCCATCGAGACATGACGTGAGTAACACATTACAAACTAAACCCCTGAAGATAAACATATCAAAGTATTACCCAGTATAGTTAAATTAGGCATATATACACAGCAAAAATCAGAGGAATATACAAATATTTAGCAATCATAATTACTTCATCCAAATTTCTTCCTCTCCCCTGACTAAAGGTTTTATATCAGTGATTTTCAGCATGCTGATAAACTCATCAATTATTAGCAAAAGTGAATTTGAAGTGGTTATTATTTGATAAATGCAACACAGTCGCTATAAAACTGCCATTATGAAACTGTCTAAATTATTGTGTTGCTGGATTATATGAAGAATATGTACATGTCTAATAAATCCTGAAAAGTGAAATCAAGCAAATCATTAAACACTAGTATATACAACAATGTTCAGAAAATATCATACCAAGTGCTAACTGTTTAAACAAATATTTTATTTCCAATGTTGCATTACCATCTGATGAATCAGCATGCTTGCATCCATGCTTTCTGGCAGAACTAGAGAAGTTTAGACCGTATTTTAGAATAAGTCCCTCCTATTTAACATGACTATCACTGCTGTACTAAGTAATCCAGCATATGTGAAGATGCTCATATTTTCAATTTCTTGAAAGTATAAGCAGAGAAATTGAACCATGTTCTTGTGGCCAAATTTTAAGCAGTGTGTTAAAAAAAAAAAAAAAAAAAAAAGAGCTTGGTTAATTATTTGTTAGTTGTTTTTTGTTCGTTTGTTTTCTGTTTTAAAAATTAAATCTTTCAAACCTGGGCATGTACTTGCTAATATTACGCCATGAAAATCCTGTCACTGCTCGAGGATGAGCTAAATAGGCAAATGAGAAGTGGACAACCCCTGAGCATTTCTTCTTCTCTTCATTCTCGTGGGGCAGAAGAGATGACTTCCAACCAGTTATAGGGTACCAAACCTTTAAGAGGCAGTCATCCTAGGTAAAGCAGCAAAATAACATGGGATTAGCTAGCTATAAGTGAAAAAAGTCACGAAAAGAAAATGCTAATGATAAGGAAACTGCTGTTCCAGCATCTCTCATGAATACTCAATCTATAGCCCAGAACTATTTGCAGTTTTGCAGACAACTCATTCCTGAGACCCCAAATTTCATTGATATCCTGGAATGAGTTGCAGGACTGAAGAAATATTCTGCTGGCAATACACCACTCCCAGAAGTAATTTTTTCTTGCAGTCCATTTGCTCCCTAAATTCCTCTTGGTTCTCTTTGCATTTTTTGCATGCCACATACGCATGCTTAAAACTCACATCCTTTCCCCTGAAACAACCGAAGCCAGAAACAGGCTGCCGCTCACGGCACAATATTAAGCTCATTACCAGTCAGCTTCTCCCTTAAGACAATTTGTGCTGTAAATGCCTGTTGGTTTCCATGCACAGGAAGCCTGATTTTTGTGGGAAGCATTCTATCTATCGAGCACAGGCATGTGACTGAGGAGCAGCACAGAACAACCCTTCCCTCCACTGGCAGAAGCTATGATTCCTTTCTAGTTTGAATGGCTGGGCACCACTGATGTAGTTAATTGAAACAAAAGTGAAATGCTAATACAGCAATACTACAAGCACTGATAAGTGGGACTGCAATATGACTACTATACTGATGTGATCTAAGGGCACCATTACTAGTATGACCACAATATGCTGTGTACAGCTACACGACCACAACACATTGTAAACCGCTATGTGACACATTCCTTGATTTCAGAACTAGAAATGGAGTGTAGATACAGGAAAAATGTAAACAAATTACAGATCTCTGAGAGCCCTTGTTTCCTGACAAGCAAGTAAAAATACAGTATCCATCCAGACTCTGCAAGAAGGAAGTTTGACAGACAGCATTGTTAAAAATTATGATGAAAGTTTTGTATCTCATGAAGGAACTAAGATGGATGGAGCTGTCCTACGAACAGGAAATAATTACTGGAATCGTCTGCCTCTCACGGTTAGATTCTTAGCTATATAAAACTATATTTATGGGAAACATGGAACAAAACAAATGTTTTGGCATTTTTCTAATCACAATGTCTCTAAATGTATTATTTTTAAGGTGTTTTTACTAAGTTTATAGTCATAAAGCAATCCAGCTTGTGATTCAGTTGTCCACTTTGATAAATATAAGAAAATAAAGGTGCCTGAAATTCTCTCATCACTCGACCAACATTAAGCACAAGCAATAAATGCCTAAGTATCTGGACTCAAAAACCAAAGGGACTCGCTCAAATGAGAGAGTGATATTAAAAAGAATCATTAATTGAAAACTAGTTCAAATGGCCATTTAACAAAAAACATGCCAAATTGAAGTCAAGAACTGATAACTGTAAGCAGTAAATCTTTTCTAATTTATCCATTGACATGCATATTACACTGGTTTAAACGTGTATGTTTTCCATCATAATGATCTAATATTTATCCTCATTATTTCAAATAGAGGCAGAAAAAATTGTTTATGCATATCTGAAAGTTCATCCAAGTATACTTTATTTAAAACGTAACTAAGTCTGCATCACTGCCACTGTATTTCAAGGTCTATTCTGAAGTATTCAATAACAGCAAACTGCTAAATCCAATTTCCTGTTGTTGAAATTCATGGAATTACATGAAAATATAGCATTATACAGGAAATGGTACCTTAGCTGAGTCTCCAGTAGAGAATATGGCTATAGAACCATTCTGTATTACTTATTTTTGTCAAACAAATGCACGCAACTGAAGAACTTTTTTAGTTTTTTGTTGTTGTTTTTGTTGTTCTTACCTTCCCAGCTGTTGCAAAGTATTCACCATCTGGAGACCATGCCATCAAATGTACTGATACCGCAGTCCTAAAAAGCACAAGAGTAAAGTTTTAAACTGTATGTAAAGTCTATTTTTTATACAGTACTCAGTTAATTCAGTGCCTTACTTAAATGAAATACGTTTGAATTTTATAGTTGTTGTTTTAAACATGCTTTAGAAATAGCAAAAGCATAAGAAGTATTTGCTACAATGAAACATGTTATTTAGTATTTTCATACAGTGTTCTTTACAGAAAAAGAGCACATTAAAAATCAGTTGTTTAAGGTATGGCAAGCCTCGGCTAGATCTAATGAGATCACAGAAGTGAAGTTTGTTCCATTTGCTTTTCTACTCCCATGAGGCCAAGACAAATGGTAGGAAGAAAAGAAAGTGAAGATCTTTTAGATAATTTGCAATACTATTTGTCTGTGACTAAAATGTATGGGTTAGCTGTCTGAAAGAAGAAAGCAGCCTACACAGTGCTTTGTGGGCACAAGATCTAAAACGGTTTGCAAAGTCAGACAAAACTTAGGTTCATTGACAGCTGCTTCCCAAGTCTGTATATTTATAGAGATGGCTGATCACGAAGCACTTCTATAAGATGGTTTTCAAATAGAACTGGGAATAAAGAGTGCTCCAAGATTCTCCTTAAGTTTCATCAAACAGCCCTCATCGTGATCAGCGTTGCATGTCTGCCTGCTACTGCTCCTCTGTCGGATCCAATATCTCAGCACTACTTTCTGAGATGAGAAGACAGGGACAATTTATATGTATTGCCGTGGCTATAGTTATTTGACAAGGTTATCTCGTGACTGAAGGTCATCAGAAAAAATGAGAATTTTTTATTTGGAGTAACTTCAATTGTTTGAATTTTATGGTATTTTAAGTCTATTTAAAAGACGATTTTAAAATATGTTTTTGGAGAAAAGATGGGGTTGATGTACAAGCTGGCATTGCAGTCTGTATTAAAATGAGAATTATTTTACTCACTTGCACTGCCAGACACATTTCCAGTCATTTAGAACCGGGAGAGCTTTATCATCTTTCATCTGACTGTCAGGATCATCTTCGTCCTCTTCTAGAATGTCACTAGATGGTGGGGCCCACAACTGTAAATAGTCAGTTGCTGTCAGCAGCCTGTTACCTGAAAGTGAGTAACATCAAAGCTGTGAAGCCAAGATGATGAATGCACATTGAATGATCATGCTTGTCATCGTATTTTGATGAAAATTATTAAAAAAAGATTGAAAACTCAACTTTATAAAGTCCATTTTAATATGAAAGAATATTCAACCGTATTTTACATCTTTTGTCAAAACATTTTGAATTTATAATGCCTTTTAAGAAAAAATGTCAGGGTTTTTCAGATGTTTTTAAGATGACTTTGAATGATAGTTTATATTTAACAATGACTGTTGAAGATGCTAAGCAGCCATTAACACCTCAGATAATACACATTTGCAGATATCTTATCAATATCTCTCTCCTGCTATATTGCTGACTTTGACTGTAATAAAATTCTATTTAAATGATTATTAGTGTTAATTTAAGCCAGTTAGCAACTTAATACTGTGATTTCCAAACAAATCTTACATAAAACACTCAAATACTTGGCATAGCATCTTCACAAATGTTAACTGTATCATCACATTTTATACAAAACTGGCAAGAATGGATCATCTAAAATGCCTATTTATGCTCCCACTTATTTCAATAAAAAGAATTTGTGTTCAAGTTCTCTAACTACTAATGTTGAACAAATGCATCACAAATATCACATTACCTTGAGGATCCCAAGCTAGGTTGTAAGTCATAGAACTGAGGAAAAATTGTCCTGTTTTAAGCCACTGACACTTTAGCTGCTGCAGTTTAAAAACAGGAAAAAATCAGTTTTAACATCAATGGCAAAATGCCAAGGCATTTGTATTTCTTTCTCTTTCTATGAAATTGCAAACAAATTCACGATCTGGTGGTACAGTGTGGAATCTAGCTTGAATAATTTCAGTTGTTTTATAAAAATTAAAACACATCTCAGAGTGCCGTGCAAACTAGACCTGGACCTGTCACATATACAAATGAATCTGTAGATTGCTGTAAACTAGCTATGTCTCACATTTATAACAATATGAGGAATGGCAGTATAGATGCAACAAAGATGCAAAATCCACTTGAGAACACAGTCAACACTTGAGCACTTGGCCAAGACTGTGCTGTTTAAACTAACTTGGGTACACATATACAAGTCTGAGTGGTGTTTCTGTTTTACAAATGTGACGTATCAATTTAAAGAAATATCAGCTCACCACCATGTCATTCTAGCATCAAATGTTGTTGTGAACTGGGTTTAGTCTTTTGTGAGCCAATTTAATAATTGGCAGACATACATTTTCTTAAGAATCTCAAATGAACTACAATCTTGAAATACATACTTACACAATTTCTTTTATGAGAATTTATACCAAGTGGCTCAAAAATGCAAACAGCATTTCCATACGATGCTGCAATCTGGAAAAAAAAAATGAACACTCAATATATAAGGTTAGGAGATGAGCCTAACTACTCCTTAGTATTTCAAAACAGGTAAAGAATTTCCACAGTACTGCTTCTACGTGCAGACATTCAAAAAAGTGAAATTAATACAAATGTTATCCATTGTGTTATACAAATCCTTTCTAGCAGAAGTTCAGAAATGCATACCTTTGAACGAGCCCATCTTTAAGATTTTAACTCTATGTAGGAAAGACATCTTGCTCAGTGGGATGAACACTGTCAATCAGATCCAATACATACTTTTAAGGCAACTACTCTTAATGCAGAAGGAAAAGCCGATACCTTTATTACTTGTTTTCTCTACTTTACAGCTAACTAATGAATTAATTATTAGTGTCTGGGTCTCAGTGTGATCCCATGTTCCATTTTGTACCACTAAATAATAATTACTAGAAAAGGGGAGGAAATTTAATTCCATTTTGAATAGTTAAATACATTGTCAGGGAAGACAAACAGTAATGGGAAAAACTGAAGTACTTGTACCACTCAATTTCTTTCATCTCCTTGTTTTACAGAAACCTCCATACACACAGTGGTCTTTATCAGGAATTTATCAAGTCATGCTATTAACACTCAAATGCTTGTAAGTACTTTCGATTATCTTTTAATTGTACTCTTGTGTAAAAGATTTTTAAAAGAACAACTGTTTCATCTTCCTGCCATTCCAGATCTGTTCTCTTTAATACAGAAATGATGTAAAAGTTTCACCACATTTCTTATGAAATCTAACTTCCTTTTTACATGGGGGAGGGGGGAAAATAAAGGCTGCAACATCAAACCAAAAAAGAACTGGCTGTGGGTTCAGAGTCCTGAATACAGAAGCTCCCAGAGGTTCCTAGTGGTCTTGCAGAGTCCACCTGTGCTGATGGAATCTCCCTTCCAGTCCCACTGGTCTGCATGGCTGCAGTGCGGGAGCCTTGCCAGCTAAGTTTGCATAAATTGGTAACAATGGTAGGCAGAGACAACTGATAAGTAAAACCTGCCCAGTGCACTACAATACCTCACAGAAACTTGTTTCCTTTTTCTTGGCAATCTAGCCTGTCTGTTTAGCATTGTAAGAGGATTAAAAACAAAGCCATGCAGCCAGTAAAGGGCCACACGGTTATGACAGTTCTGTAGCACTTTGAAACACATTAAATATGCCTAAGCTTTTCTGAAAAAATAAAGAACCTCTGATTCATTAGTTTGTAGGACACACAAACACACATACATGTATGTATACATAAATTATGTATGCTTGTCATCTTTAGCTGTATGCAAGTATACAATAATGGGAGTCCCACTAGCAGGAATTTTAATACTGTACTATAATGCAACTAATACATCTTTCCAAATTTTGTGAGGCTTGTTATTGCAGGTTCTGGAAAGGTATAAAATCCATTGTTACAATATATCTCCTGCCTTCTCCCTGCACCCCAACCTAAAACTTTCAAAAACAAATAATTATTATATTAAAACAATCCTCTGACAAAGAAGTATTGATGTCAAAGTTACAGACCAGTAAAATCTTTGTCATTGAAATAACTCAGCAGCAACATTAATGTATTGAGTTTAATTATTTCATTTATAGTATTCTTTTTCTTTAGGTTTATATAAAAACAAAAATTAAAAAGTTAAAAAAAATAATCCTTACCCTGCCTTGTCGTTGGGAGCACTCCACACAACTGACCTGGATGTTTCCATGTTTAGCACCAGGAATAATTTGTACACATTCAAAGTCATTTGCCAGAATAACAATGTCACAACCAGAACCATATGCCTGAAATAATTTTTAAAAGAAATACAATTTAAATTTTATTGAAAAACAAACAAGCAAGAAACTAAATCATAAAAAAATCAACTAAATCATTATTAGAAGTATTATGTATTTGAAACATCAGAAAAATCTCTACTTTAAACAAGTTATGAAATGTATGTTGCTATGTAGAGTTTCCTCCTCATCAACTTGGTAGCAACAGCAGGATAATCAACAAGTTAAAAGCAACTCTTATGAGTCACTCTGCCTTTCAGATTAGGAAGGACTCTTTCAGGAGGGAGAAGGAATTTGACCAGACAGTGCCAACATCTTAAGAATTTACACCTTTAAGGATCTCCATGATTGGAAGATACATGTTTTTTAATCTTCTCTCCAGCATCTTGGGAAATGAAGGAAAATTCTGTTTGTCTGCAGTGACTACATGGCAAATTTACACAACCATATGAGACTTCCCCATTAAAAACAAAAGCAAAGCCTAAAGATGTTTCTGCTATATAATGCTGCTGCTCCTGAATACCAACGGAAAGGTATTTAATACAGGAACAATGGCACTTTTCCTGCATTATAAAGTTACAATTTTGCTTTCCTTTTCTTTTCTTTTTTTTTTTTTTTGATGTTATCAAGTTTTAAGGGCAGAAGGAATGAGACAGAGCTGATTTCAAAGTGAAGCAGCAAAGCAGACCTTAAATCTTCCCAGGTTTAAATCATGGCAAAAGGAAACAGTAAGCAATATTTATTCTGGAACTTTAATTCTTTGTGTTATTTCACTTTTTTTAACTTTTCTTCTTTTTTTCTCTCTCTTTTTTTTTTTTCCTAATTCTTGTTGCCTCAGAGCAAGAAAGCTGAGAACTTACTATTCACTTGCTATTGAATTTAAGTAAAAGTTCCTTAAATATGTCCTGCTCCCACTGGTCTACCTCCTTTAAAAAGAATATCAAGTGATGCTTTTCCACAATAATGTGATTTATGCACTTTTCTGGGTTTGGAAAAATGCTTGTTATAATACTGTAAAACAAAGATTTGTTTTGGGTATATTGTATCTTGAACATTACAAAATACAATATAAATAATTTAAGAATAATTTATAGTACAATGATAGCTTGCAGCACTTTTTTTGGCAGAATATATGCCTACCAACCTTTCACCTGTCCTTGTGCACTAGGATATTCTAAACCCCTTAATCACTCCAGATGATCTGTTGCTCTGAACTCCCACATTCAAGCGTGGAAATCCCTTCCTTTCATCAATCTACTCGTAAGCTGTTTCACAGTAAACGCTCATAGTAAGAAGCCTCTTTCCTTAAAGTAAGTTTTTCACTGATTCTAATGCAGTAGACAGATATTTTAGAGCAGTTGAATTAAGCAGGGAATGTGCCTGTTCTCAACAGTCAATTTCAGATGCAATAAAATTACTTTGTCAGTTTAACTTGCCTCTTGCATCTTTCACCACAATTTCTAGTGAGCCCTCACCCTCTCCTTTGAGGTCAACCACTTTAAAGGCTATCTGTGTATGAGAAGCAGTGAGTATTTCTGTAGGTTTCCAGGATTAATGCCTGTTGATGGTCACTGTAAGATAATGGTGCAAGACAAGTGCTGGAACTAGAGCAGACTAGAAGGTCTCGTGACCTCACATGTCTACTTCTGATCCTCCTGGGAAGGAAAAATAAATGAGAAAAACTGAAGAAAAAAGGCTGTGTTTCGTGAAAGTACAGTTACTGCTGAAAACAAGAAGGGAACAGCAACATAAGCAGAAAAGCAGATATTCAGACTGTAGAAATTAACATAAGGTAGATTACAAATTTTTTATCTAACATGCAATCCCATAACCTTTTTCTTGTGCTAATGTTTCCCCAAAACTTTATGTTGCTTGGGATATGGAAAAGCTTTAGCTTTTAATTTTTTCAGCCACAGCTCTGAAACAATTTGCTCATACAGCTGTCAAACAGTTGTACCTGCTAAAGAATCTTAAGGCATGACAGTTTAGATGTACAGAGTTCTGGATGTTTATTTCTAATTTAAAGGCTTGTGGAATTTCATCTGAGAATGTTATGTCTCCCAGCCTGAGAACTGGCAAAGAATATGCACACACACACATGCACAAAAAAAAAAAACCCTCAAAATTTTAGAGGTAGGACTGTGGTAAAATGTTTTGCTATTAGTTTTCCTGAAGCCCTGAAAAACATTGTTTCTATAAGTGACCTTCTTGTTACCAAAATATTTAAAGTAACTGGTGATACATGTCCTTGTAAAGAAACTTTTAAGAAAAACAAATATTCTACTTCCTCTCTTCTTTTTTATGCATTTATAATTTGCTGCTCCAGAGGATGTCTACCAGCACAGTCATGAATTCAGAATGTTTCTGGATTTTACAATCTGAAGATACTTAGGGTCAAGAGCTATACACGTTTTTCTTGCAAACACCGTTTTTTGTATTATCATCACTGCTCTACATGCAAGCTTTTGATATGGTCCCATTGCTAAATGCTTCTCTGAACATGAAAATACTCACTTTACCTGTAGATGCAGCAATGAAATGTCCAAAGTAATCATGCAATTGCACACAAAAATGAGAACTAGGTACAAAGTGTTGGACTGAAAGATTTCCAAGCCCATCTCACAAAAACAAAGTGATGCAGTGTTGTTTCTGAGTCCTCAGTCTACAGCTGCCATTCTGGGAAGCTCTGAGGAACTGATACTGAAGTATCAGCGTACTGCAAGCAGGCGACTGGAGGAAAAACCAACTGCTAAAAGGTGGTTAGAGGGAGATAATCTGTGTAAGAGAACATCTTAAGCTCCCTGATGACTAGGCTGTGCAATTGTTACACCCAGCCTGGAAGGGAACAAATTGTTGTTAAAGTTAAATAGAATTTTTTTTCCAGAAAGTGGAAGTAAGAAAGACTTGAGATACTGAAGTAAGTTCTGCCACTGAACAGAAAATCTCTTTGCTTTATCATTGTTCAATTTTTTATATTGGATTTTGTTGCAAAAGAAACTCCATGAGTGGTATGGAATGCAGGAGAGTTCAGCAAATATTCACAGGTAGGATGAAAATGGAGACCACGATGTGAATGTCCACAGGTAGACAGGAAAATAAAAGCAGGTCCTGCAGTTCCAATAATTCATTCAGAATTCTAATATTCACAAGCAGTTGAATCTCCTACTACTTACTTCAAAGGGTGAGTAACTAAAACAGTGAAGATTCACATTCAGTTTCTTTCCAACAGTCTATCTCATAACTACTAATACAAACCCAGTAAAAGATGCAATTTAAAATGTTGTTTGGTACAGTTAAAAAAATAAGATCTGAAACTTCTCAGGTACCTTATTTTTTCATTGTTGACGTTGACAATCAACTTGCAAATTTCAAATTCAACTGAATATGATATAACACTAGTTTCCATCCTGTTAGAGACATGGACATGCGCCTCAGAAATGACACAGGGAAAGGAAAAGACTGCTCAGCTTTAGTTAAGCATACTGTTCGATGCACATGCATGCGTATGCATGTTTGTTAGTTGATAATGGATGAACTAGAAAAGTCTTAATGCTTATGTATGTCTGTTTACCCTGGGAAGCAAGAGAATTTAGTATTTTGCTCTTTAAAATGTTTCACTTTCTGCTCTTCTGTCCCCTATCCCAGCTTCTTATTATTGCAACAAAAGAGCATTTTTCTGGCTAATTTTACAATTTAGCATATTTTTATAAAGTTAACTAAAAAGTGAAAGTGAAGTAGAAGTGTGTTCTACAGTAGGTTTATTTTTTTTCTTAAATGATCATCAAGGCATAGAGATCTCTTTCCTAGGTGAGGTCTTAGTACTGTCACTCTTTGCCCCTCTTTGCCTGCGTTTGGCACTGTACCAGCAGCTGTCAGCACACCTAAGTATCCTGTGCCAGCAGAGGGGATTCAGTCTATTGGAGGCCCTGGCCAGAACACATTCCCTACAGGTATCAGCCCGCAGCTCCAGTGCTTTGAGCACTGTCTTTCAGTTCTGGGGTCACTTTTGTAGTGTAGATATTCATTTTGAGAATATATCTTGTTTCTCGAAGTTCTGTAAATGTATATTTGCTTTAAAACTCAAGTAGTACGTTATGCCACCACTTGTGAGAAAACACATACCTTCATTTTAAATGTTCACTTTTTCAAATTTAGTCTCAAATTTTTTCAAAACAGAAGAGGTCAATGTACTTTCCTGTATTTAAAGGTATTTCTACATATCACCTTATATGTCTAAATAACAAGTTTCCCATTTGATTACTTTCATGAGGCTTTTCTAATTATCTTAATATATTAGCGTTTCTATACTAGAACAGAACAAGTTTCAATCAAATCCTCTTTTTAATTTGTCCTCTCATTCCTTAAGCTACAGCTTAAGTAGAAGCACCCTGCATTGACAAAGAATAGGAAAGTGCCATAATATTTGACATCAGTAGTTCCTTCTAAAGGATTCAGCTGACAACATCTTCAGGGAGGTCATTCCTGCCAGCACAGATCTCTCCTGCCAGAAGAATGGTGGCCACAATATTTGTGACCATAGACTAATAATCTGCACAGCCTGATAAAAGGAATGGGAAATTGGTAAGCCATACAAAAAGGAAAGATGGAAAATAAGATGCTGAGATAGTGTAAAGGATCAACGGTGCAGAGGCCTTAGATAAACAGTAATAAGCAGTCACTGAATGGAATGAGTGCAGAAAAACCACCCACGTGGAATACCTGCCAACCTCAATTTCTAATGTCACTGTTAACTTTAAAGAGAAAATTAAATGGATTTGAAAAACTGCCAGAATGCAAGGATGACTTGCAGGATCCACAGGCAACTGATAAGCTGTGGTTTGCCAATGCCTGCTCAAGATCCGAGACCACTGAAAGGAACAATGTCAAAGCTCTAATTGAATGCAGGAGCACCAGGCTATGCCTCTGATAAGTAGGACACTGTGTGTCCTACTGCAACAGTTTATGCTATATCATCAGTTTTCAGACAGTAAGAAAGTGCAATGTGCATCTCTTTCAGCTGTCTGTGTTTTCTTGTTTGGTTGGTTTGAAATTGGCTCAGCTTAAAAAGGCTGCTTAGTGACAAAAGCTAAGTGAAATCAAAAATGGTTTGAAAAATGTAGATAGTTTACAACCTTTAAAAAACATACTGGCTGCCAGTTAGACTACAAGGTTCAGACGATGTACACTTCTGGTAAGTCAGGGCGTGCGCTCTGCAAGGCCCCTCTGCATGGCCATCGACTCTGACTCCCTGTAAAGTTGTGAACTCCTCTGTGAAACATGGTTAATGCTAATTGCTGAAACGAGAGCATGAAGCCCTGCTCAACAGCAAGTTGAAGAGTGCACTGAAAAAAAAAAAAAAGGAACGGAAAAAACAACTGCCTGATCCTAGCTCCTATTTCTTTGGATTTGTTTCACTTCATGGAGTCACTAATGCCTATTTCTTTGCAGACAAAAAAGCTATTAACAAAATTGTTTCTTTTTCCTTCCTCATTCTCTGAACAACTAGATGCCATTCACCAAAGCTTTTTAGGCAGAATGTAATGTCTGAGCTGTAGGTGCACTGGCCTTGATGCTTAAAGCCAACAACAAAGAGATGGGAGAAAAGGTGAGGAGGAAAGTTCCAGCTGTGGAAGTCCAAGAAACGCATTTATTAGGTCATACCCACCCCTGTAGTTCCCTCTTTAACACATTATAAAATATTGGACATGGCAGGCAGATAGGAATGTGAGGCTGTTATATACAGCTCTATAGTTAAAACATGGTACCAAATGCTTCTGCATTTTTTTTTGGTAAAGTAACAAAACACAAAACTAGAACAAAACAAATAAACAAAAATGTTCTCGGAAAACTCTTCTGTGAACTATATACCATCATTCATTTTTGATGTTATCAAAACTGTTACGAGAAATAGCATGAAGCTGTCTTTTATAGCTATTTTGAGACTTCTCAAATTGTAACGGTGAAAGGAAACATCAGAATAGGGCTGAGTGTATTATTTGTGTAAATATCAAAAGAGGCCCTTTAACACCGGCATGGCTGCACAGCAGCAGAACTGGGAAAGGAAGAAGATGGCACCTTCTATTTCTTATGGATTTCAAGCACTCGTTACTGAGATTAGACATCCGTGGTAATGTAAAGCACACTTTAAATGGTTGACGACTCAGCCCAGAAATGGTGCTGTATGCCATTTAT
>WBMW01002752.1:0-28836 GCA_013396635.1 Penelope pileata | reverse complement strand
AAAAAAAAAAAAGGAACGGAAAAAACAACTGCCTGATCCTAGCTCCTATTTCTTTGGATTTGTTTCACTTCATGGAGTCACTAATGCCTATTTCTTTGCAGACAAAAAAGCTATTAACAAAATTGTTTCTTTTTCCTTCCTCATTCTCTGAACAACTAGATGCCATTCACCAAAGCTTTTTAGGCAGAACGTAATGTCTGAGCTGTAGGTGCACTGGCCTTGATGCTTAAAGCCAACAACAAAGAGATGGGAGAAAAGGTGAGGAGGAAAGTTCCAGCTGTGGAAGTCCAAGAAACGCATTTATTAGGTCATACCCACCCCTGTAGTTCCCTCTTTAACACATTATAAAATATTGGACATGGCAGGCAGATAGGAATGTGAGGCTGTTATATACAGCTCTATAGTTAAAACATGGTACCAAATGCTTCTGCATTTTTTTTTGGTAAAGTAACAAAACACAAAACTAGAACAAAACAAATAAACAAAAATGTTCTCGGAAAACTCTTCTGTGAACTATATATCATCATTCATTTTTGATGTTATCAAAACTGTTACGAGAAATAGCATGAAGCTGTCTTTTATAGCTATTTTGAGACTTCTCAAATTGTAACGGTGAAAGGAAACATCAGAATAGGGCTGAGTGTATTATTTGTGTAAATATCAAAAGAGGCCCTTTAACACCGGCATGGCTGCACAGCAGCAGAACTGGGAAAGGAAGAAGATGGCACCTTCTATTTCTTATGGATTTCAAGCACTCGTTACTGAGATTAGACATCCGTGGTAATGTAAAGCACACTTTAAATGGTTGACGACTCAGCCCAGAAATGGTGCTGTATGCCATTTATTGCAACCGGAGTGTGCCTGGGAGGGTATCCTGCAAACGCTGCCGGCAGGTCGGGGCAGACCAGGGCCGTGCTCCCGGCCCACACCGCGCTGAGCGCCCCTGGCCGCTGTCTGAAACCAGAACGTGTCATCGGCTCAAGCAGTGGAAACTGACACGGCAATCAGCAAAAAGCAGCCTGTGGACGGATGGCGGAGACGTTCGTTACGTAAGTCACGGGACCCCTGAAACCCACTTAACGTGTCTCTTCCCCCCCTGCTATGGAAGCAGCATTTGACGAGGACGTCGGTGCCATTCACCGCAGCGAGNGGGGGGGTAGAGGTGGCGCACGCGCCGCGCAGCGCTCGGGTCAGGTGGGGCGCGCGCAGGAGCCGCCTCTGCACGCGCAGCGGCCGTTGGGGAGAGCTGTTGTGCGCGCGCCTGATGAGCAGCAAGGGCGGGGGGCGCAGCCCCTCTGAGGGCCCGGGCGGGGCTGCCCGAGGAGAGCGTGTAGCGGGGGAGCGCAGAGCAATGGGTGTGAGCGAAGGGAGGGGCGGCTCGGGAGCCGGGGGCTGCGGGCGGCTGACGCCTCCAGGTGAGCCCGCGGCAGGGCAGGGCAGGCGGGAGGAGGAAGAAGCGGGGCGTGGGGATCTGCGATGCAGCGTTCCGCCCCGGGGCTGGCAGGCGGTCCCGGCTCGGGAGCGGTGAGCGCCAGACAACTGCTCCCCCCAGAGCGGAGCCCGCGCACTGCCGCGGCCGTCCCAGCGCCCGGGTGTGCCCCGCAGGTGCGAGGAGCGTGCGGTCACAGTGCTGCGGGGATGGCTTTCCGTTAAAGATCCTCGCTCTCCGTCACGTTCCCGAGCTCTGAGGAAGCTCTTGGGAGTCCGTGAGCGTTCCCCGCTGCTGCTCACGCCCGAGCAGAGCCTGGCCGGGCCGGTGCTGGAGCCGAGAGAATCACTTTGTGCTGGCGAGAAACAAGCGTTCAGGGCTTCAACATCCATTTCTCTTATCTCGGTGAGAAAGCTGTTGGTAGCTGACCCCAGACCCCCGCCACAAGGTGTGTGAGCAGCTGCTGTGTTTTGGAAACATAGTTGCAACCTCACAGAAAATATGAGGCTTTTGCAACTGTATTTATAACAACTGCAAAACACTTAGAAGCTTATAAACATGCCGGTCTTCTTCCCTCCCAGAGGTGTGCAAACAGCTGGGTCCTGAAAACTGGTTGGAAGGTGTTCTAAACTCTGAAGGGAATGAAGATACCCTGTACATACTGGGTGTCCCTGGACAAGGAGAATTCCTCAGTGTTCTGCATGAGGTCAATATGGTTCTCCTGCAGTTGTACTCAATCTCCTCTAAGTTTATGGCAGCTTTGCCTGAGTGAGGACTGCAGGGTTCATCTTGTCTCATGCCATATCTTGAAAGTGTATGTCTTTTACTGAACAAATGAGTTTATGCAGAATGCAGTGGTAAATGAGGATATAATCAAATTATCTTTCAGTGGAAAAAAACCCACTGTCATAAGATTGGCCCTATTCCCACAGTGGTTAATGGCAACCTCTTTCTAAAGGGAGCAGTATCTCTAGCTGGGATGGAAGGGAAGAAAGCCATTTTAATCTTCACTTGGTCTGGTTACATATGAAAATACTATAGAATGTTCATATGCTTTCACTGACACTATCCCACAACGTTTCTGATTGACCTTCCACATAGAAGGTATGCTAACTTGCAACTGATTTTTTATTTTAGTAAGATATTTTGGATGCAGGCAGCTGTACCAGTGTATTTTTGGATATCAGTGGAACAAAGTCCAACTGATGTCTGAGAAGATAGGTAGCTTGAATGGATAGTGCAGAAAGCTATGATATTAAATAAGATAATAGCAGAACTGTATGATCTTAAGAAATACAATTCCCTCCCCTATGCGTAGTAAAGCTATCTGGTTTTCATGGCAAAGAGTCTTAAGTGAAAGCAGAATACCTGCAGGATCACTCCAATCTTCCTGGGTGACAGACTTGGTGGCTGAGAGCTTTGGTTTTCAGCCCAATCCTCTGTTACTGAACCAGAGTGTCAGTAACTCTAGGCCATGCCGACTGTGAGAAAGACGTCCATCTTGTTTGGGTTGTTGAGAAACTTTACACAGTGTTTGATTTACGTGGTGCTCTAATTCCGCTGGGACTTCGTTGTGGGACAAAGAATGTGTGTTACTCTGAAGCAGGTAAGATTCCTCTTTCAAGTGAAAATAACGCCAAATTAAGGCTTTCCTGAGAAAATACTGTATTTGTGGTTGTGGAAGCCTATAGACATGCTCAGCTGTGTGCGCAGATGTTTGAACAAGAATTGTTCTGCAAGTACCTCTAGATAAGGCCTTCACGTTCTTCCAGAAAGCAAGTATTTTCATCTGAGTGTTCCTGAAAGATCAACTTGTATTTACCTTTATTGATCCATCCTTATTCATGACTTCACTATATCACATTGAAACAGTTTTTGGAGCATATAGCAGAGATTTCTATGCACGAGAGCATAAAGCAACCCTTCCCATTCCCCCTAGCCCCTTCTCACTGAGAAACAACAAAAAGAAATGTATATATAAAATCTAAATCTAAGAGGCCTTCTTTCTTTCTTTCTTTTTTTTTTTTTTTTTGTGTGTGTGTGTGTGTTAGGAAAGCTGAAGGTACTTTGCTCTTTGCTTGGTCTAGCAGGATGGATTAGATGACCTCTGAAGACCTTGTTTGCATAGCATATGAGGATGAGTATCTGTTTGCCTTCTGCTTTTCCAAACTATATAAAATAAAATAAAATCTAGGTATTCAAGGGTTGGGAATTTCTACTTGCCTTTTGCTGTTTCCAAAAAGAGCAAGAGAGAGCAAATGAAAGAGATCCAAATTTAGAAAACATGCACTGAACAACACAGATGCTATGGAGAAATAACTTATTTCCATTTGTTGTGGGAAGGAATATTTTCACTTGTCAAAAGAAGATGGTGTGATACAAAATAATCAGAAGGATATGCTTTGATATAGAAATCATGATTATTTAAAAACAATAAAAAACCTAAGAGAACTCAAACAACAAAAACCTTTATTCTAGGTTTGCTTAGTAGGTTTAGTGGTATAATGGGAATAATCCTACCTTTCTGCAAAAAGTGAACTGTTTTACAGGAAGATTAAAAATGGTTAAAAAGACTAAACCATGGAATTTGCATGGCAGGAAATCCTAAAGAACATGCAAAAAAATGTGCTGTGCACAGCCTAGGGGAAAAAAAGCAAGTCTCTGAAGATATGTTATGCAAGATAAATAGCTTTACTGGATAGCCTTTTGTTTCAAAGGTGAAATACTGTGCTCTGGCCATGGTATCTTGAAGCATGAAGAATACACCCTATTTGGGCACCCTGCCACTTTTCTGTGCTGCTGACGGCCTTTACCTGTTCAGAGTAAACAGAGCTCTTAAGCACTCTGCTTTTATGATTCTGTGAATGTTTTCCTCCTGATTTGTGGTGACCGCCTCAAACCTTCAATGTGTTCTTAGAAAAAGTGTCTTTTTTCTCTGAAGAAAAGCTACTTGACTGTTTTTTTTCTCTAGAACTCAAATTCGGCTGTTAGCTTAGAGAAAGTCATGTGCTTCAACCCACAGTATGTAACACCTGTTCTCTGCTACTAATTTCCAAACTGGAATGTGTTTTTATTGGTGTACCTTTATTATTACTGACAGAACAAGATTGCCTCCATAAGTATTTTAATTTGAGAACTGTTGCTCACTGCGTGCTTCTGTAGAAGACATGAATCTGTGAAGGGTGGTCACGTCTATACCTCTGAAAAGACCTTGTTACAGCTAAATTTTTTTACTTGTTTGTTTTTAAAAGATCATGTTTCTGGAAACTGAGGCTGAACTGGAGGACACCAGAACAAGTTTCCTAATATGAACTTCTGATGCCTGTTTTCAGGCACAGACAGTATTGTCATCAACAATTTTATGGCAACCCGCAGGAACAGTTCTGCAGTGAAGGTTAAGGAAGACTTTAATTAAAAGTCCTTCTGGGGAAGATATGTCAGAACACTTTGGACTTGCATTTGAGAAGTTTATTCTCAGTTTAGGTGTGTTTTGCTTTCTTGGTAACACTTTGGACTTGCATTTGAGAAGTTTATTCTTAGTTTAGGTGTGTTTTGCCTTCTTGGTAGCTCTTTTACTGTGTATTTCTTCAAATTCAGGGTATCTTGTCACTAGTATATCCTAACTTTATAAGTAAGCTAGTATTCACCCAAAAAGAATGAGAATCTTTAAGGGAATAACTCTTGTGTTATTTTCATTTTGATTTTCTCTTGGTACCCTTGTTGAATTTTGTCATCACTTATGTAGAATATTTTTTAAAACAACATAAAAATCTGCATTTTACTTGCAGTGTCATTCTGCCTAACTTATTTTCTACTTGTATCTGAATGTATCCTAAAATAACAAATTCTTGCGACTCAATGGCTTTTGATAAGAGTAACTACCTTGAACCTGCTTAATATCATCTATGCTTCAAATTATTGTAATAGGGGCTTTTAAGTAAAAACAACCAAGCTCTTAACATTGTAGCTGACATTTTTGCTTTCTTTGAACTGCAGATTAATATAAAATATGAAATTATTTATGTATTTATCTGTTGAAAGCTACTATGAACATCTTATTTTTTCTATGCTTTCAATGTATAAAATGTTAAGCACTACCTTTCTGGGTATAGTTAGGTTAGCATTGAGTGAGGAAAAGGAGTGGAAACAGCATACATGTAGTTTAGTCATTATTCTTTATGTGCTCAACAGAACATTTAAAGAGCTTATGTGAGGAGCAACTCAGTCAGAGTATCTAACTAGGATTTTCCAACCACTCTGGAAGAGCTTACCAGTTTCTTGATTATGCAGGGAATACACTGTGAAAAGAGATGTGTAAACTGATGCTGTGAACTAGTCCATTGTGTAACAGGTCACAAGTCAGCGTAACTGATCTGTGTGCAAGTTGCTGGAGTTTGGTTTGGTTTGGTAATTCTTCGAGGGTTTAGTCATTAACTCTTCAGTACTTAAGTTAGTGGCATAAACGTTGTGACCTTATTGACGCTCAAGTGCTGAACCATTGCTAACTAACCCAATGGCATTTTCTTGTGTTGAGAACAGTGCAACGTGCCTATAGGTGAGGTGTGGCTTAAACGGTGCAAATGTGTTTAGTGTGGATAATTTTGGGACCACAAGTGTTTAATTAGCTTCATGCATTTCCAGTGAGCCCGTCAGAACAGTTACAAACCATTTGAAATAAAGTAAATCAATATTTTTTCTTACTGACATAACTCTGAGGTGTCTCTCATGATGAAATTTATTTTTAAGAAAGCAACAGTAAGGTCATTGAGCAGTCTTTCAGTGAGTTAGGTACGAGTTACTCATATCTTTTCAATGTGTGTGGTGTTTTTTTGAGTCCTGTGTTCAGTGACAACTGCAAATTGACTTATTAGGAAAGGGACTGTTAGGTATTAGCTTGATGTCTGACCCAGTGAATTCTGATGACTGGGACTTCTGGATGCATTTTCTGTATGAGTTCCAGTAGCTGAAGTTGCACATAGACAGTGCTTTGAGCACTTAGAGACTTAAACAGAAAAATTACCAGGGATTCTGCCTTTCTTTGCTCCTTAATGGCAGTGAACACGTAACATCTTCAGTGCATGCCCCATGGAGCCTGCAGTTGAAGTTATCTTGATATATATTGTTTCTGTGATTTTTTTTTTGTTCTGAGTACTATAAAACCCTGCAACTGAGATCTCCACATATGCTTTCTGCCTGATCATGTTTAACTGTAGGATATCTTGTTGCTATCCTAATTTATCTTTCAGGCAGAAATTCATGTTTCTGTGGCTGTGGGAGTTAGTAGGCCCTAAGTGCAATGGAATTCAGCAGAGGTTGCTTGGTTTAACACCTGTTCATAATTTTGTGTCCACAGAACCTTTGCAAATTTTTTGCAGTAATGCAAATTGCATAAAGAACGTTATTTACGGTATATGTGCTATATATTTGCAAATGGCACTCTGGAAGTGGCATCTAAGGTACGTATCTCAGGAGCAAAGTGTTGTCTCTGTATTCAGTTGCTAAGTTGTGCATCATGTCAGGTTTCTCAGAGAAAAGGTTAAGTTTGTTGTATGTGATTGGTCAATCCCCATAGACTTCAGAGTTTTAAACTGGTGGCTGATATTCTTTTGTGGGATTTGTATTACGCATAGTAAATAATGAAAAGTACATTACTATTAACAATAAGCTAAATATATTTCTCAGAAGATTATAAATGGAACAGCTCAGTTCTTTACACCTTCTGTCCTGCATACGCGAGACATCTGCACAGATTTATAACTGTACAGATTCACAGTGTGGAGACAGGCAAGGACTGTTGAATAAAATCTGCATGTTCCTTACCAGTGTGTTGACTCGACAGTCAAGTCTTCAAACTGACCTGAACAATGCTGTAGACAGTGTTGAAGTGAAATTTGCTTGAATCCTTATATTATATAGCATTGAGAATCTTGGGATGTGAACAGTGTGTGCTGATCCTGTAGACAATTCTAAGATTGAAATAGAGATGTATGTGTATGAAAAACACCCTCTTGGTTCCTACAACCACGAACAAGATATGAGAAATGAACTTGAATGCTAGCCGTGATTAATCGTGCTGTGCAAAGGGTTCACTGAAAGTATACTCTTGCTATCCAATCACATACCTTAAATTTAGTTGAGATAGAAGGTGAAATTTTGTTCTAACTAAACCAATAGTTTTTGCTGGTGACATGGAACCTCATGGTAGGGTAGAGAAGAGAGCTTTAATTAGGCTTCCATTGATGGAAAGACTTCAGTGAGAGCCTGATAATTCTGTCTTGTTTGGCACAGGAGAAAATTGGTGTTGTTACCTTTGGATAAAGGAGGCAAGAGGTGGTATTAAGGAGAGGACTGATGTCACAGGAAACATGGCAGAACAAAAATAAGAGGACCAAGGAGGTGGCAGGCTTCATTTGATCCACTGCTCATGTAACAACTTATGCCACAGAAGAGGCCGTCTAATGCTACCAGCCATGTGAATGTGGTGTCTGGTTTCTTAACTTGGCTTCAGTTTCCTTTGGTCAAATGGGCAAATTGGTGTTATCTGCTTTTGCCTGAAAATTAGAGGGAAATATTAATTTTGTAGTTGTTGAAGGAGTGATGAGAAAACTAGCTGTTCAGTTTGTATAATACAAGGAGAAGCTAGTATTGAGTGCTCTTTCCCATTGACTTGAGTGGAATGTGCCAAACATCTCTGTCAGGGCAGCAATGAGTGCATGGATTTTGAGGGTGTGCACAGGAGTAAATGAGTTAAATGTCAGTGATATCTGCCAGTAGCATGATATGGAAATGCTGCCCACTGCATCACACAGATCTGCTACCATCTGTTCACAAAGATTTGCTGTGTTAAGAGGAGCAGAAAATTGTATAATTTTCCGTATGTTAAAATTGTGGAAAAACTTGCTTTTGTTTTTTTCTCTGGATATTTATTTCCTCTGAAATGAAGTCAAGTGTCTTCGTTCTTAATATCTTGAAATTTCTGAGGATGCTATACATTTAAGGAGCATTATCTATGTAAACAATACCTTTCCCCTTATATGATCAACGTTGTTTTTTGCTTTGATTTTCTATTCTGGCAAATATATAACACCAATAATTAAGGTAGCCGGACAACCAGCCTGTAATTTGGATCATATGGTATTTTTTATATCTTATTGATAATAATTGAACCCAAAAGAGTTCATTTCATGATGAAATTACAGTTATCAGAGTTTATATTTTGATTTTCAGAGTTAAACAGATCAATTTAAATAACCACAATTGCTGCTGTGTTTGCTATTGATGTGTGTTTGCCATCATTCTTGGCCAAATAACCCATTTAAAACAGTTTTGTTCTAGCACTGACTGCACGATCCAACCAAGGCTGTGCAATGGTCTATCTGTATAGAGCCTCAGACAACCAGCCTTTAGTATTTGATAGTAAATGTTGAGGTCAGCTGGTCTTAAATACAGGTTTTTGCTGAGGGGACTAGTTATGTAACAGTATGTATGAGTAGGGCCACATACTCAGCATCGTGGATAGCTATTTTCCCATTTTCAAATAGCTCTTTGGACACCAGTTGTGCCACATTGTTGAACCATACTAAAAGATCTGAGGTACAGAGTGTGGCATGTATAAGCTGTGTACTCTGATGTTCAATTGCTCTCCAGTTTCATCTCAACACTTCATTGTGACATGTTAATCTGTTCTGGTGTCATCAGCTTTCATTTTGCTAAATAATCTGTCACTGTTTTGCTACAGATTCTTTGATTGGGATAGTGGTGGGAACAGTAGTTGGTGTCTCTTACCTTACTGGGGATTCCTAGAGCAGAAGACATCAAAGTTGAATTTCTTGTTTCCAGCTGTTACTTGCCAGCAGCACCCCAGCACACCTCAACTGTTGCTGTGAGTAGCGGATTAGATCAGCCTTGGATTTGTTCTGCTTTGTATTAAAGATCCAGAGTAACCCTGGAAGGCTCAAGAGCAGCCAAGTGCTCTCCATTTGCTTCTTGAACTGAGCTCGGTGCCAAAAAAAAGATTAATTATTCCCATTATGTGGTGGTTCTAAATGCAGAAATCACACATGAAAAGAAAATCACAACAGAAAAAATCCAACTTTGAAAAGGAGAGATGCCTACGAGAGATGTTTTAATGTTACAGTTGAGTTGATTATTTGCTTCTGCGATGACTAAGAAATGCAGTAGGCACAAATCGGCTACTTTGCAATCTAGCTACATGGTCATTTATTACAGTTTACACAGCTTAATTTGAAGCTTGGGTGCTTAGACCTCTAGCACCGTTGTAAAGTCTCCATCTGTGCAGTTGTCCTAATGATGTAAAGAACTTGGATTAATTTATACCGCTGACTGTCAGTTTTAAACCCTGTTCTGCAGAAAACTGAAACATTTTAATAAAAAATATCTAAACCGGAGCAACTATGAAGCAGGAATTCAAAAACTAAAAGAAGAAATGTTGAAGTAATAATTCTTCCAATTATCTGGGAATCTCAAACACTGAGTTGCCCCAGACATCTTTTTCCCCACCTCTGTCTACCTAAGGTGGATGGCTTGGGAAACCTGGGAGTCCAAAAGCATCGAGAATCCTTTACCATTCCAATTGTAGAAACTGAAAGTGACTCTGCTATTTTATTTTTCTAATGATGAATACAAGTGACAGAATCTATGTGTCTTGTTATATGGGGCTCCAAGTTCTGTAGAAATTCTGCTGTTATCTGCACTTTCATATAGTCATTTTATAGTTTTGTTGGCCTGAGTATGTAATTTGGATTTTTTCATGGTAAAATAAATATATACTATACACACAATTTGCCCATATGTTAAAAAAAAAAACAAACTATAGTGTGGATCTTTTTCTAAACTTTTCTCTCTTTACTGTTCCATCCTCTAGGGAACAGAGTTGTTGAATGTTGCTGGCTTTTTTTCTTGTTTCCAGCTGAGAGCAACTGAACAGATGGGTGTGGGAGATAAAATGACGAGCCAGCACAGCCAGCGTGGTTCTTTTTTACTTTTTTATTTATTTATTTTGTTTTGGAAGACAGCACATATAGTGCAGAAAAAGCGGTAAAATATTGGAATACCTTTTGAATATTGTTTGTCCATGTGTCAAAATTTGCTTCAGTTTCTCCCTGGATGTGATAGATGGGGAAATAATCTGTGCTACTATAAATAGAAAGGGTTACATCCACTAGGTAGTAGAAGCACTAGTGTTTCAGAACTTTGTCAGATGGTGTTAGCTGTGAGAAAGTTCTGTGATTCATTTGGTAAAATGTTTGTCATGGCAACTGAGGTGCTTTAGAATTGTTGGTCTTGTCAGTGGTAGAAACCATTTCCGTTAAATTTTCACTTCTATTAAATTCTCTACTCCACTTTTTGGAGTGTGCAGTAGGAAGTTCAGCAGAGGAATGGGATATCTCGTAGGAGAATCAAGAAGAAGGAGCAGGAGGAGGTTGAAACAGCTCTGCATTCTTATCTGCAAGTAATATTTTGGGGAAAAGATGTTTTCTTCAAGGTCGTTTTTGGACGATTTATGCTAGCCGAACAACTATATGTTTGTATAACTTTGTTCTCAGCTATATTGTTCTTAAACATTTACTGTTTGGTTTCCAGTTTAGTGTCCCAAAGTGCAAATCTGTCCCTCTTTGCTAGTAATTATTAAGTAGCACTACTGCAGAATAGATCAGAATAATTTCCCAAGGAATACTCTTGTAGCTGTCTTGGAAAAATGACTAAGCATCCTCAAAGGCAGCATCACATAACATTTTATGTTGCAGGAAGAACATATACTGATAGAATGGATGTCTAGAGAGAGACAGTAGAAGGCTTTCAGACTTTTCTAATAAGGTTTTGTAAGTTAAAGAAAGTATCTCCAAGGGCGTGAATGGCGGCAAACCAACTCCCCTCTCTCCTTGAAAAACTGAAAGGTAACAAAAAATATTCAATTTACATGGTCAAAAGCACCTATTTAGGAATAATGCCTCCTGTCATTGTGATTTGTCCTGGATTGTGGACAAATTCTGTCTTAGTCTTGAGAGAGAGAGAGACAAGGTCTTCAGCTTTGTCTGTTAGTGCAAATCAAAGTTTTAGCTTTGTTTTAACTTCCAAATTATGTGTGTATTTGGCATTGCAGGATTGATAGACACCAGAGAACCTTCAGCTATGAAGTCATTTTTCTGACTACAGAAATCTTTCTTCGTACTGTATTCAAGAAAAGAAAGGGCCATTGCCAAACAGACACTTTGGTCCTTGTTTAATGCAAATCAGCGCAATGCTGTCTTTAAGAAAACCTGTGTGTTTTTGCATCATATAATAAGGATCATTTTCTATCTCGTTAAAATGCCATTCAAATATATATCTCCTTTATGCATATGTATGCATCTATTCAATAAGAACGTAAAATATTTTAATATTTGATGAATAATGTAAGGATAGGGAAAAATTGCAAGATAATTTTGCTAGCTTTTCTGTGCTTTATTTTGACTAGACTGCTTCTGTTGATGTTATCTTGTCAGGTTTCTTAGAGTGATGTGCTGAATGTTGCATGGCACCAAGAAAAGGGAGGCAGTAATAAATGTACACAATATATATACAATATATATTGTGTGTTTATGTAATATATTAAAAACATATGCATTATCTGCATATGATTCTATAGACTTGCTTATCTGATGACATCTGATAT
Source organism: Penelope pileata (assembly GCA_013396635.1). Taxonomy (NCBI): domain Eukaryota; kingdom Metazoa; phylum Chordata; class Aves; order Galliformes; family Cracidae; genus Penelope; species Penelope pileata. The sequence continues at coordinate 16,732 of WBMW01002752.1, read as the reverse complement.
TATAATTCAATAATAATGCAATTCTGTGATTCTGTGATTCTGTGATAATTAGATCACAGAACACTAGAGGAAAGGGAAATGATCACTGTTATCCATCAGACACTTTAGAGTCATCACAAAAGGAAACCTTTGTTAAGTTGGCCATGATGAGTTTGGAATGTGAAAAAAGTGGAACCACATGTTGATATAAAACTTAATACTGAGGTATGTTGTTATTAGCATAACGTTTTTATATTTCTTATGCTTGATGTACTCTAGCAAGATTGTGGAGAAGTAAAAAACTTACAGTTTTGAAATAACAATCAATATCCAAGAATTAAGGAAATGGGTAATGCTCTTTTTCTAACAGCTAAAACGTCAAAGAAAAAATAGAATTACTAATAAGAAAAGAAGGGGCTTAAACTGCAAAGATGAACTTATTCTGAGTAGTTTTAGATTTAAAGCAATATTCTTACAGCTGACACTTCCAATACTAAATCAAAAGACTCGTTTAGATACCGCACCTTGAAAACGTTTTGGATGCAGGAATATTGTTTTGCTCTTGCAGAAAACTGTATGCTTTAAAAAGGAGTCTTTTGTCATGAATGATTTATTGTTTGTGCACTTTTCATTAAGAAATAATTAGAAGGATGACAGCTTGGCAGTTGACAACCTGCTTCTCTAAATCTGATGAAAGAATTTCTTTTTAATTAATTTCAGGCTGAACTAGAGCATTGCCTGTGGAAAGTTAATTTACTGGTGACAAAAGGAGAACTGGTTTGTAGAGTTTCACCTTTACACCTCACAGATCAACCACACAGTCACACAAAGCACACTGAAAAGTTCTTGTTAGCACTGGATTTTAGTATCAATTGATAGCAATGATATCTACAGATCCCTTGGTTTTTACTGTTGGGAGCACATTGGTGTTTGACTCCGACTAATCAGGTGGTCTGTTCGCTGAACAACAGCAGAGAAGCAGCTGCTTTCGTGTATTGTGATTCTACAGCAGGATTTCACTGCTTGCTAAACTGAATACTATTCAGTTAGAGCTGAGGCAGGAATAGCACTGAATCTTGGGAAAGTACACAGAGCTCTTGAGATTCGGTACTCCCATTTATTCATCTGTTTAAATTTAGTGCTGGTCCTAAATATGTGGGTATTTTATGAAGGTTTAGAGCTTGGGGATTGCCTAAGCATGCTGAAATATTTCCACCTAAAAATACATGTAAAAGCTACTAAGTTGCTGATTTATTTATTTATCTATTTTTAAAAGAACGTTAGTGACACCCAGTGGTTGCATTGGTTACATACATTGTAAGGATTATTAGTTTACTTCCCTTGTAAAAACTGGACTCCAGAGAAGCTGTGGAAAAACCATATGATGTCCCTGTGCCTCTGTCAGGCGTATATTCTCCATGTCCTTTAGGCTCAAGAATTTTAAATGAGTTTAAGTAAAGGATGTGAAGAAAAAAGTGCTTCAATGTTTTTGGAAATGGTTCTCTATCACACTTAATGACAATGGAGAATGTACATTTTTTGTGATGTAAGGAACACTCTTTAAGCTTCATGAGAATGATTTGGGTTCAATTCTTTATTTTTGTATATACTCTAGCAAGTCTTATAGTTCTAATTACATTTGTTCTTCATCTGTAAAACAGTAATATCAGTGCTTTCATATTTTTGAGAACAAATATACTAAAGCCTAGTGACACAATTTATCTATTTCTATGGGAATCATGCCAATGTCATATCCAGGTACTTGAACTGGAGGACCTAAAGTTTATTCTTTGTCACCGAGAAAGGAAAATGCATCTTTCACCAATGGGAGGGGAAAATATGACTTTGTGGAGGAGGAATCCTGTCGGCATTGATCTTAATCAGTATATAGTCCTGCTGCTGTTAGGGAAGGCTGTGAGCCTTCCATCAGTGGCAGGCATAGTTTATCAAGCATAGAAAACCCAGCAGTTGTTATATCCCCATTTTAAAAGAAAAGTTTAGCTAGGATGACCTTTTCATTAGTAACAACCTTCTCATCAATTAATAACCTTTTAAAAGTCATTGACTGTGTATGAATTTTTTCTAAAATTTTGTTGTGATCATTTCTTAAAAAGAACACAACATTTCTGCATGTTTCTTTCCTGGTAGTGCGCTGCTCCCATTTCAGCATCTGCTAAGAGTATCTTAGCATCTGACGGAGCAGGCTGCACTTTTTCAGCATCATTTTTACAAGAGATGGCGTTGTTGTTAAGCAGCTGACTTTAGTCTTGGGATGAGCAGCAAAATTAACTGTCCATAAAACTAAAATAATCTCCCAGCCCTCAAAGTTTGTCTTTTCAGCAAATAACCCTTTCTGTATAATTTCTGTGTAATACTAATCAATTTAGAGTAGGTAATACTTCCATTAAGACCGCCTGTTACCGAATGCAGAGGAGAATCCATGAAATCAAAAATAGACCAGGGTGAGATTGATTTTCTTATATCTGCCTTTGACAAGTCTTGAGCTGAAATATTCAAATATCATGGTTTTTTTTTTTTTTCAGATGCATGTCTTTAACTACAAAATATGTTTATCATTTCTCCCAGAGAAATGAGTAATACCACAAGGAACTCTTAATCATGAGCATAGAGATTGTTCTGCAGATTGTTGTGATCTGACTCTGCCAGTCAAGATGGAATAAGAAAAAAATGCTGGGAAGTAAAGTGTCAGATTCATAGTTACTTACATAGCAGTGAAATAGGCTGTACTTTCTAAACAACAGAAAGAGAATTATGTACAGAAGGAAACAACAGCATCTGTTCCTATTAACTAAACAACTTAGCAATGCAAAATTAAGTGATAATTTAGTTCTTTGTCTGGTATGACTCACGTTATCAATATTGGAAGGGAGGTCTGATTGCAGAGACTGGAAATAGGAAATAATGTCCTGAAGTAGACTCAGTTTTAACCCTCTTTTACATTTAAAATACAGAGCATATATTAAGTTAGGCTATGAAGCTTGATAGACCGTCACAGACAGTCAGCCCTAAACCTCTAAAAACTCATTATCTTAAGACTATTACGTGTTTTAGCAGTTCTTTCTGCTATAGTTACACAATATATTCTGTTGTACAGTCAGATATAGTCAAGCTGGTATAAGCTGAGCTTGTGAAGCTGCAGCATGTGGATGGTGTGTGACAGCATTAATATATCTGCGATGAGGTGCATTCCTATTGCATTGACATGGCCTTAGGCTACTAGCCTTTAGCTTACACATGTGAGGACTTTTACATGCAACAGGAATTTTAGTGGAAGAGATGGTGCCATATGGGAGCCTGCTTAAAGACAAAAGGTAAGTGAATGGAAGATCAAGTAAAAGATCAAGTGTAACAATACCTTGGCAAGATGAAGCAGCAGTGCTTCACAGTGACAGCTATAGAACTTTCGTAGCACAGCATGACATTTCTTAGTGTTACAAAGACAGTCTGTTCTAGTTGTCTACAAATCCCATCTGATTTAGTGACAGGTCTTTCAAGGAAGGACTTTCTAAATGACATATCTTCCTGCTGTTGTTCACCTGACATCACCAAAAGAGCATATGGATATGTGGAGGCCCACTAGGTTTGTGGGCTTAATGTTTTTGCCCATCCTGTGGTTGAGCACAGTGTTGTAGATGCAAGGCAGAGTTTGGATTGGAGCACAACTATTGGTACAGACAGCATGGAGTATAGCTATTAATGAAATGATATGGTTGCTCTGTCTGATTGCATGTGCACATTCCAAGTTTATCAGATTTTAATCTCTAAATAAGAGTCATTGATGCTAAAAGTCTCTTCTTAAATTAGAGCTGTTAAAAGATTTCAAGAAACTGGTGAGGGAATTCTTTCTGCTTTTGCATGAAAATCTACATCTGTTATTTAAAGTTCTTGACTGGGTTCAGTCATTTGGGAAAAAAAAGCAAAAAAAAACCAACAGTGTGGTTATGGGATACTTTATGAGACTGAATCTGCACAGGAACCCATGGTAAAATATACAGAAACATCAGTGTGAAGAGGTGCAACTGCCAGGGGAGTAAGCATCTGCAACAGCACCTCTGCAACCATCATTTTCTCTTTAAAATAACATATAACATTTTGTAAGGAGATTTTGGGTTGTTTTAAGAGTTTGTTAGACTCTATCAAAATTTTAAATCTTAACTAGTGAGCACTCAGAACATATAGTTTTTTACAGTCTTGTTATTTTTCTGGTTCACAAGTCAGACACAGGCACCAGGGAGAGGCATCATCAGGGATGATGAGGTTGGTACCAAGGATACAATTTTCAAGCAGTTGTATCTTTTTGTTGAGATGTGTTTACAGTTTCTTGGTGCTTGTAGGTGAATAGGGGGAATGGTGGAGGCAGTGTTTGTTTATTTTCCAAACTATTCATTTTTGGATAGAGAGAATATCTGAAAAAAATTATGTCCTAGAATAGATGTTTCTATAAATTATGTAAATGAGGAAATGTGATATGTAAATAGAATGGGTGGAGTTATTCTGCTGTGTTTGAGCCAATGTAGCATAATCTTTTCAAGTTCTCTTGAAATCTAAACAGTTGTTTGATTTGGTCTTGAGTAAGACATTTACATTTGCCATTCCTACCTTTGGACACAGGAGTTTAAAGTAATTCAGGGAATGGCCGTTCAAATATTTTTGTAAGGAGAAACGTGCATGGAATGTGAACTGTTTACCATTTATTTGAAACTTTTTTTCTTATCATTCTTCTGATTGCAAAATACTAAGTCATAGTATAAAGGGGCAAGTCAGAAAATAACTATGCAATAGTAAATGAGAGAGAATGAAAAGCAGGCAATTCTTGATCAACCCATTGGCTTGTGTAGTCATGCATATATACATTCATGATTCACAATTCATAGTTGCTCAGATTAATAACATTCAACATAGATAATTTGGAAAAAGATTGGGCTAAATTTAGCCGAGTCTTTATTTATTACAAATAATAGTACCACTGGTTTCAGATGAATCAAAGCTGTTTTCAAACACCGCCACTGTGAGAGACTGCTGAAGTATTTCTTTGAAGTATTTTTTTTTTAATTTAAATATATATTTCTCAAAATGAATCAGCATGATAACATTGCAAAATTGAAGTTTTGTATATATATATATATATAGAGAGAGAGATAAATATTGAAGTAAATATGCCAGAGGTAAATTTAAAAATAGCAGTTAACCTTTAGGATTTCATGGTGAAGTAGTTTTGTGGGTAGTGGGAAGAATGGGAGGATAAAAATAAGGTAAATCCCCAAACTGTTCATGCATACATAATCTCCTACTGCAGTTAATAATTATACATTGAGTCCTGCTTCTGGTTTTGGGCTTTTTCTGTGCATGATATGGAAAAAGTATGAAAGATCTAGTCAAGTGCATAGTCAACGATTTACTGAGCATGGGAGTAGAAGCTGAGTGTGCAACAACATTTAAGGAAAAAAATATTTCCAGTTTTGGAGATTCTGTAGCAGAATGATAGCACTTGGAATGAAGACAAGATGGTAAGTGTTCTGCTATTAAATAGCACAGATGAAGGAAATTATATGTCTTATTTGAGTTCCACATTAAAATATTTACCAAAATGGTTGCAAAGCACATAGAGCAGAATCTGTTACCTTGACATACGTTATGACATGTTGTAACACGTTTTGCAGTGGTGTAAACTGCAAATAGAGTGCTTATGTATGCTTTTTAAATGGATTAATCTGCTAGCGACTGATGGCTATTTTGTGCCCTCCAAAAAAGAATCCCTGGAAAAAAGGAACTCATATCAAAGCAGATCATTTCTTCTCATTTGTCTACTAGTATTGGTTTAAGATAAATCTCTCTTTTCCTATTAACTAAACAACTTAGCAATGCAAAAATAGCATGATAACTTACAGTTCTTTATCTTTACGCATTTGGGTGATTATATCCATGCTGGGCAATGACAAGAAAATCAAAATCATTAGTACTTTTGACTTGAAGAGATCCTTTTTTTTTTTTTTTTCTTCTAGTTGTTAACTGAGTGTTGCTAACAGACATAGTCAGTGTAGTGACTTACTGGGAAATACAGGTAATGTTTAGAACCATCCTATTTCCCAAGAATTTGTAAATATTTTGTTCTTGAGTTTATTTGCATTTTGGTTAAGGGTGTATGGCAGTTTCATGCATAAAGCCAAAGCACTTAAAATATTTAATGAGTTTTGATTCCCAGTCCAATACTTTATTTGAACAAAACTGCAGTAATTTCATTTGAAAAAAGAGAGTCTGAAGAGCAACTATAGCAACAACTTCTGTGATCATATTTCAGCATGGCAGAAAACACTCGATTATCCTATAATCTTTAAATTAAAACTAGAATTCTAAAGTCCAAAGTGCTGCAGAGAAATCAGCCAGCTGGGATTCACTCTGAAACTGCTCTGCGGAAGTATCCACTGCTCAGAGGTTTCTGCTTTTATCACTGATTGATTGCACAGCTGTGTGCAAAACTTGCAGAGTAATTTGTTTCCTGTTCCTCTCTGGTATGGTTTCTTTTGCATATTTTGTTTGATGTTATATCTATTTTCAGATCTGCATTATTTGTTACGGTCTGCTACTTTTTTTTTTGTCTGAATTGAATGAGTCTCTGAATACGTTTTGCTATTGTTTCTAGTTTTCAGTCATTAATCATATGTCCAAAATTTGTCAGTTAGAAGCTCATTCTTAAGAACCCTTGCCCGAATTGAAAAGGTAATAGCTTCAAAGATGCTAACTCTTCCAGGTTTGCGGGGACTTCTTATAGTCATCTTATGTGTTGCCTACCTGTTCAGGGTGGTCTTATTTATCAGAGGGCTGTCTTCAAGTGTGCTTTGTACGTCCTGTGTGAATCAACTGTTTGTAAGGAAAAACTTGTGATGTAGTCAGGTTTTAAAATGTATTTTCGTAGTGTTTAATTATTATTATTAGATTACAGCCTCTTTCCTTACAAGACACTGATGCAGAGATGAGGTATTTTTGCTAGTTTGAAGCAAACAGGATTGCTATGTTAAAGACTAGTTGGCTTTCGTCTGAAGGATCGTACTAGTCTACAGCTTTCAATGGGGTGAGATGGATTGAAGCATTAACATGGGATTAGATAGCCTGTGCTGTTGTGGTGTTAGTGTGCTTGCTGCTGTGATTCATGCCAGCTGGTGCCCAGATTATGTCAGTTCAGGGGATAATACAGGTAGGTTCTTGTCCTGATTTCTGCTGGGATAGAGCTGCTTTTTCCTTCGTAGTGTCTGCTATGATGCTGTGTTTTGGCTTTAGATGTAAAATAATGTTGATAACACACTGATGTTCTTAGTCGTTTCTGAGCAGTGCGGTACAAAGCCTAGGATGTTTCAGTTTCTTGTACTGTTCTGCCAGTGAGGGGGGCTGAGGGGACACAAGAAGTTGGGAGGGGACAGAACCAGGATAGCTGACCTTAACATCCCTTAAGGGGATGTTCCGTGTTGTACAACATCATGAGGAAAAAACTTGAAAACAGTGGGGAGCTGATATAATAACTATTGCTCTTTCTTCCCTTCTTCCTTTTCCTATCATAGTAAATAGTTTTTATCCTAACCCACGAGTTCTACTTTTTCTCCTGATTCTCTCCCCCATCCCACTGGTGATGGGGTGGGGAGTGAGCAAATGACTGTGTGGTACTTAGCTACCTGCCAGGTTAAATCACAACAGTGCTGTTCCCAGTAGGAAGCAGTGAAAAAAGCTACTTGGCTTTAATGACAGAAGAGCTAGGCAGTACAAATGCAGACTGTACCATACTGAAGAACACAGACCTCTTCATGTGCTAGAATGATACAAAGTGAATAATGATTCAGACTCATAAGAAGGAGAATTTGGCTCCAAAAATATATCAGTTTCGTTTGTATTATAACAATTTGCATTACAGTAACATTGTGTATAGATGAAACATTATCTTAAATGGACAACTGTATAAAGCACAAAATGTTAATAGCAATGTTGCTGTTGCTTTTCTCACATAGAATCAAATTCTCATTTTCCATTCTAGTTCTGCTGGGGGACGAGCAGGTTTTGATGTCAACAGACATGGGACAATTTTCATCTGGCATCCAAATGCACTTGATTTGGGTAAGTTTTTCAGCTTACTCTGAAAGTTCAAGCTCTTCAGGCTTACCCTGGGTCCAAAGACCTCGGATTGTCACAAGAGTTTTGTTGATCCAGCTGAAATTTGTCCAGCTGTTTCTGTGAAAATTAGACAACACTGAGACTAGAGAAAAATGACGATCATACTTCATCTCAGGGCAATAGGAACAAAAATTGTAGCAAGATCCATCTGCTCTATTAGCCTTCATCTCATCTGACTGTGTAACAGCTACATGTGGGCCAAACGAAGAATTTAAAGTACTGCAGAGCTAGGAAGATAGCACATAGGTTTTTTTTTTCTTTCTTTTTTCCTTTCCATTTTTTTTTTTTTCCAGAAAAGGAGATAGTATGTAAGAAGTGTCTGAATTAGGCCTTGCTGATTGAAAGCAATTATTAGGATTTCATGGGGTACTACTTTTCCATTTAATAAGCTCTTATTTTTTTTTGACTTGACAGTAGGCTAACGTTTTGCAAAACTCATTACAGTTTGTTCTCTTCAGAAAATGGGTTCAATCATGATGCAATTAAGATAACTAAGTTGAAAAATGTCATCCCAAAGTGTATGATGTAGCTACTAAACAAAATAAATGCCACATTTAAGAAATTGCTTTTTGATGTGTTGTTCATTCTTTCTGATTGTTTTTTGTGTAAACTGAATGCAGTAGTTGCTGTGCATGTAGGAATTGTGACGGCTTGAATGAAATTTTTCTAATTGCTTCTTGGAAACATTGGAGTATTTGAGTCTGGACAGATGTCCAGCCCAAATTCATCACTGTCTGCCAGTTGCATTTCAGCAGCAGATAGTTCCAGCAACATAGAAGCATCTTCCTGTCTATATTTCTGTATTTCTGTATTTCTGCTGTATGGAAGTTTACTCACATGCGCTTACCCCAGAACCTCTGTACTCCAATGTGCTAGTGAAACCTCCTTGCAATTTTGAACAATGGAATAAGTTATGCTACGTGTGAAGTATTTGAGCAGAGCATTTAATTCCATCAGTTATTTATCTTAGTGGCTAGTTTTCTCCAAATTAGCTCGGTTACTACAACTCTTGGCTACACTGTGTTACTGGTTTCAGCCATCAGTTTGCACCTAAGCATTAATTTCACCATCCCTGGAAGCTGAAGTTAGGAGTTTCTTTTATATGCTAATGTGCAGAAGTTCCTATAAAGTAATTGCATACTCACTCATCATTCTTTTTTTTTTTTTTTTTCCACATTGAGAAACAATGGGCTTCTAGAACTTTGTCTGTATACAGCATTCCTTCCCTCCTTCCTGGAAAATGTTGATGAATGGAGGCAATACGCTTATTTATCATGAACATTTTTGAAGTTGCCATCAACTGAGGCATGTAACTAGTAATCATGATAATTTCTTGACTTCAGATGTCCAGTCAATCATAAAAAGTGAAGCTCCTATCTGAAGAGAAATGTAATAAATAATTGAGGCAATATAGCATTCATTACAAAAGCTCTGAGCTGTGTTTAGGTTAAAGTCTCGACCTCTCCCAGCAGGAGGAGTCAGAGAAGTATGTTATAGTCATACTTCATCCTTATGCACTTTTGGATTTGTAATAGGATGGATTTTCCAGCAGAGGGAGAAGTATACTGGATTATCAGGAGCCAAGCTGAAAATTCCATTGTATTATTTCACTTAGAAGACACACTTGTTACAACTGATGTTCTTTTTGAAATGTCAATATATCTTTATGCAAAATCTGTTACCAGTAATTTTTACATAATCATTGTTTTGGTATTTTTTAAACAAAATAGTTGCATGTGGCTTTTTTTCCCCTCCACCCCCCATCCATAATAGTCTAGTCTAATGAGCTGCACTTTTCACTGATTGCAGTGATAACTGTTCCTTAATTCTTAATTAAACTGTGTTAAAATACCCTTTAAGGGATATATGTATGATGACATTGTGTTTGTCTAGTCATTATCACAGAAATCTGAGTAACAGCTGTAAAAAATAACAAAAGTTACTCTTTGTTAGAACAATGTGTTATTTCTTCAAAGAGAAATGTGAATGCAGAATACAGAATGCTCTGGATAAAGTCCCTTGATGTGCCTAACTTGGTGTATATATATGTTAACTTCTCTGTTCTTACTTTACTGGCCACGGATCTGTTCTCTTCCTTGCTCAGTAAAGCATGCTGACCATGTGTTGATGGTTAGCAATGCATTGGCAGTGCATGGTTTCAAGTATTTTAGTCTGTGGAGCTACTGTGCAGTCTCTTAGGTGCTGTTTTGTGGAAAAAAAATGTCATTTCACCTCGCAAAGACTTTTAAGCAATAGAACATTTTGTTGCAAAACATGATAAATTTTGGTCACTGCTGTCTCAGCAGTTTCAGCTTTGTTTTAAGAGACTCTGTCAGAAAGAGGGAGGGAGGGGGCGGCAGAAACTCTTAAAGCTTTAGTGAGGCCACTTTTAGTCTTTGTAACAAAATTAACCAATATGGAAATAATTATTCTGCAATAACTAAATCCTCTGTCCTTCTTGTGAAAGTGGCCCTGTTCAGCAGCGAAACTAACGGCACTGGGAATATTACTGGATAACTTGTCCTCAGAGAGCAATTCCTGTAACACTGTCAAATTATACAATGTCAGTGCAAGGTATTGAAGAACACATTACAATGACAAATTAGATGTGCAAGGTTCTTTGAATAATGTAGTTCTGTTGAAGGTGGAAACTCATTTCAGAGTAGCTCTTGGGACTTTACAGGCTATCTGGGATTTATGAACATAGCAGGTATTTTGCTTTTAGGATCTGGAGAAGGGGAAACTAGCTCTACAGTTCAGTTCTCGTTCATTTGAGATGAACTTGCTTGTTCCTAGGAGATATCAATATATCCCACTGCCTCCCTTCTACAGCGAATTTGCATATGACAATAGTTTAGGTAACTCTTTAACTCACATAGCAAGATTTGAAGATTTCATTTATTTCAGTAAGGAGCTATTGCAGCTCTGTTAATAGTATTGAGGATGTATAGAAAAAGACGGATATAAGTGAGCCTTTGCTGTTTTTACCTGTTGCCTGTTTTAACTGCTATTGAATATAGTTGCACTGAGCAAGTATGGATCTATGTGAAAGGACAGACTGAAAACTTTCATAACCAAATGGTATTGGCGACTGGGACTGAGCAAAATAGGATAAAAATCTGGATACATAACAGGATTTAAGATCTCCATCCAAAATTGTAGCTCTTAAAGCTTGTTGCTTTCCAGGCTCGAAGGCAATTCATTTTTCTCAGTAATATTTGTTAGGCATCTTTGGCCATGCTTTTGGTTCAATGTTATAGATAAAGCAAAGCAGCATGGTGCCTAGCTTCTAAGCCTAATGTCATACCAGCATTTTGGCCTTTTGAGGCTTATCACCAGATGTATTCTCAGAATATATCTAGCAGGTAATGTTTTGCAATGTCTCAGAAATATCTTCCTGGGTAATAGTTTTCCCAGTGAGTTGACATTTGCTAGAAATAAAATGAGATAGGGTGAGACTTGAACAATAACTCAGAAGCTGTGAAGATGGAGGCTTAGGCTGTTATTATCAGCAGTATGATGAAGCAATGGACAGTACAAAGACTAAGATGTTTAAATATGTTTTGGCAGCTTTTTAATTTGGGGAAGTACTCTGGTCTATTCTCAGAAGATGATGCATCACTGAATATTGTGAATTCAAGCAGCAGTTTTCAGGAGATTTTCTGAAATGTTTGAGCAGTGGTTTTGAAGGCTTTATGCTTCAGAAGTCTCGTGGGATTTGAGACGGAGTGGCTTTTTCAGTGATTGAGATTTATGTAAAATGATATGATTGTTTTTTAGAGATGATTTTCTTTTTTAAAGCTTGAATTCCACAGCAAATGAGCACAGATTTGCCTTAGCAACACATTTTTATTGACTTGCTCACACCTCTACCAGTAATACCAGAATCAAGTGAAACCCAGAACTTCAGGTCTTCCCCTGTGTTCTATGAAAACAATATGAAATGGCCTGTTCCTTGCAGTGATTCTATCAAGCTGTAATTCAGCTGTGATTCATTTCACAGCAGACCTGGGGTGTCAGAAGGTTTAGCCTATAACGACCTGAGTTCTAACCCCTAAAAATGGGCCAGTTTGTATGATTTCTTGTTTTATTATGAATATTTCATGATGGACTTGTTTGGTTCAGTGGTTAGCAAACGGCTTGACAGTCAGACAGTGTATCTTTACATTGATGAGTTCATCACTGTGACATCTGCAGCGGCATTTGAAAATGTAAGATTATTTGCTGAAAGCTGTTTGAATTTTTACATGCTTGTGTTTCAGCATTCTAAGGATGTTCATGTAAGGTGTTTCTCCACTTTCATATCTTAGACTTATAAGTAGAATTGCAAGAGCATCTTCTAGTCAGTTGTCTCTGCTGAATTGTGTAGATCACTGTAATCTTAACTCAGCAGCCATGGGGTTGACAACTTACTCCTTTGGAAAGCTGTCAGCAATGCTGACATGGCAGCAGCAAGGTGCCTTGGCTTAAACCACTTATCAGAGAGGAGAGTCCTTTGGCCTTCTCCTTTCCCCTACATCACATGGGAAAAGGAGTACTGAATAGCATGATGCTGTTGAGCTCTCTATATTAAGTGGACCAAATGATGGATTATTATGTCAGAGAAGCTTTAAACAAACATATGCACAGAGTTAACTGAGACCTGCTCCAAGTATAACTGTGGCAGGTCAGCACTGTTGATCGTGGGGAGACTGGAAGCTTTCTCTGCCTGGCCTTCAGTATAAGGTTGTGGAGGCCATAACCGTGGACCCTCAGCTTCTACGCGGTGACAGATGTATGCATACCAGCTCTGTGCCCCCTTTTGTGTTTCCTCGCAACCAGCTGTCAGCACAAGCTGCTGATCAAATCAGTCCATGTCCAGTCAACAGTACAGGCTTCCAGCAGTTGCAGGTATTGTTCGCCTGTCCCTTGTTAAGCTAAGTACATGGGGATGTATGCTTTTCACCTTGAACTGCTGTGAGTTACAGTACCTGGTGTTTGCATCTTGAAGTCTTGGCTAAAAAGGCATGACGAACACGTAACCAAATGTCTATCATTTGTCATGGTTTGACTTGGCAGGTAGCTAAGTGTCACAGTCATTCACTCACATCCCTCACCTCCAATGGGATGGGGGATTTTCTTGCACTAATTCTGTACTTGCACTCAGGCACTTGGCTGTTGCAGAAACTGAACTCTAGTTATCCATCAGATTGCTACCTGTGCTGGCTGCAGCCTGAATTAGCTCTACACCAGCTAGGAATGGATGTGGTTGAGGGGATAGTTTCAGCACACTTCTAGCTGATTTTTGCCATCTGTGTGAAGTAAAACTCTTGATACCAAAGTGAGTCTTATTCTCATAGGTTTTTATTGCTGTTGTGAGCAGAGCAAATTTCATTAACTTAAATTCAAACTAGGCAATGATTTTGCAATAAATGAAAGATATATTTTTAATACAACATAAAGAAAGATCTAGCAATTAGAAGATTATTTTTAATAATTCCCTTAGTAGGGATGGGTTATCAAGCTGAATTTCTCAAAAAAATTAAGTTGATGTGGAGAATAACTAGGCATGACAATAGTGATGAAAATGCATTTGCTACAGCAAAAATATCGGTATCAGTTGCTGCTGCAAACATTCTGTTTTTATGTGTGCTGGATCACCTCTGCACATGGTCTGTTTCTTCAGTTTCTTCATGCTGGGCTCAGAAGCTGTGAGCATGTTGTATATGAGAGAGAAGAAAATGAAAGTTCAGGTAAACTTAATGTAAAAGGAACCTTTTTTTTTTTTTTTTTTGCTGTTTCTAGAATTGACCTAACACTTTCTGTTAGTGACCAAATTAGATCTAAGCAGTTGTGTGATGCAGTAACATTGCCGTGTGAAACCGTCCATGCCTTGTGTATGACAACAGAAAGTTACATTAATGTACCTTCAAGTAGCTGATATGAGTTTAGATAGAACTGTCTCTGGAGTAATAACTTACTCTTTGGCAATTACTGCAAAACAAACAATTACAGTTTCCTGTTTCTGAGGGTGCCTAGTCCTTTTTCAGCTGAGAGGGAATATCTCTGAATTCAATTGTCCTTTCTCTTGTCCCTCGGAGCTGAAAGAATAGAGGAGGAAGAAGTGATAAGTGAGGGGAAAAGCATGAAGAAGAGATGAATAAAGATGAAAAATGAGAAGTTTGCTCATGACAAATGCATGGACTAGTTATGTCAGTGCTTCAGCTCATTTCTCACAGGCACCAGAGAAAGAACAGTTCTCTTGTGGCCTTGATTTTTCTCTTGTGCTTATATAAAGTTCATAGGCTGGATGCTTAACTAGTGTAAATCAGTGTTGTGCTGCTTAAGACAGGAGACATGGCTGAGAAACTGTTCCAGGAGGAATTATTCTGGAGACATGTGGTGTAAGCAAGATAAGAATGATAATGTGTGCCTTTATTTAACTCAGGTCCTTGAGCAAAGGGATGGATAACACACGAATAATGTTGGTAGTAGTGCCTTCAGCACTCCTTGGCCTGAAGGATAATCAAAGCAATCAAAGCAGGAATGTAGAAGTAAGAAGCAGGCAGTGAATGGGTCAGAGCTGCTAAGCAAGGAGCACCTTGGTGAAAGCAATCAATACCTTAAGGTAAATTGCAGTTGATACAGAGGACCTGGACCTTGGGAAAGTGGGATTATCTGTCAGTTTAGCACTATTCTTAGTCTGACGGTATTGTCTCTCTGAACCGTCTGGTTCTTTGCCTCAGCCAGGGTTTGCAATGTGACCTACTACTATTGAAAAATGTTTCCCACGCAATTATATACCACAAGCCAGTTTTCATATAACAAGATATACATTTCAAATGCATATGAAGGGCTAACTGTGCTGTTTGAATTTGTTTAAATGATCCTTCATCTATAATTTATGTACATCGCTGTTGTCAGGTATGTATTGATTCCCATTCTATTGGATGTCAGCTCACTCACTCAGAGATGCATGGAGAAAAGCCAAGGTGGTTCTCCTATTAGTGCTCTATTAAGCTGTAATGATTTGTGGCCTTGTATACCACAGAAGCTGTGTAAGGTCATGGATCCTGGGAAGAGAGCAGGCTGACAGATACAGCATGAAGTTTGTCCTCTCAGTGGAAACACTTTTGTGTGAAAACTGTTTTCACATGTCATAGCTGCGCAGATCCATAGGGGAGCATTGCTCTTGAAACTTAGCTGAGATGCATCCCTGTGTTACTGGAAGACTGCAAACATGAGCAGTTACTCCACAGAGTTAGCAGAGTGCAGTATACCTCCCTATCTGCCTAGGTAGCTTTACGACCTGCATCAAATCTATGATTGCTTTTTTTTTTTTTTTCCTTTTTTTTTTCCAAAGAGCTATGATGCATACACACTTTTTCTCCCATTCTTTCTTGTTACTCACGACAAGTGGCATAAACTTTTCTTTTTCCATCAAAGGCAGGTAAGGAGAAGTGTTCTTGAGACAACATTTTTAAAGCTGGCACATCTTTAACAGTTACTGCTGATTTTTATTTCAGTAGCACTGAAAGGCTTAAACCAGTGTCAGGAATCAGATGTGTGAAGCTTTGTACAAACATGAAGCAAAATTCAGCTGATACTACACAGTGTTTACATTCTGGATAGAATTAACAGTTGATGTAGGCCCTCTAAATGACATTGACCGATCTGTTGCCAGCTGCACATGATCAATGTGCCCCCTGCATTGATATGTCAGGCTATTGCAGAAACAGTTTTCTCTGTAATGTTCTGGGGATACATCTAAGGAATCCAGCTAAGCTCTCTTGGCTGTATTACAGTTTTTCCTATAGAAACACTGTAGAATCAGGAGTGCCAAAAGGGAAATTCTGGATGGTGCAGTAGATAACCATATTCAATCATGCCCCGGGGCACGATGGTTTTGGCTGACTCTTTAATAATGTTTAACAAGATCTCTGAAGTAGCATCAAGCAGGCAATGTTTACAGTGCGAAGTTGCAGAGGTCAGCAGGATGAGTTTGCCTGAGTGCAGTACTGCAGTAATGTTCTCTTGCAGAGTGATTCTACTAAGCTGTGTAGAAGTGCTGCCTAGTGCAGATCAAGACTGGGTGTCCTTTCCATATAAAGAGATCCTTAGCCTCCCATTGCTCACTACTAAAGTTCTCAAAGACTTATCCCAGAGACTCAGCTTGGCAAGTAAGAGAAGCAGGCCTCATCAGGATCTTGTGAGAACTTTTTTCTTTTTCATTGCTGAAATACCTTTTACTATACAGTATCTGTGGTGCTGAATCATGCAATTTTGTAGCTCTGCACAATCAGAGTTAATTTTGTTTTGCTCCAAATCTTGAGTGTCATCCTGAAAAGAAAGGTGGGATTAAAGGAATTTTTCAAAAAAAGTATTCAGAGGGAACAAATACCACTGATTAACTTAATAGGTGAATGAGCATCACTGCACTACAGAAATGTACCTCTAAATGGGATTCTTGGTGCAAGAAATCTGAGGGAAGGAGCTTGACAATGACAGATGTTTCTGTATATGGTGTATTTGTAGACAATGAAGCATTTTTTCATTTGTCTATTTGCTTAAAAGAATTACCTAAGAAAAATCTGGG
>WBMW01002750.1:545975-559782 GCA_013396635.1 Penelope pileata | reverse complement strand
CCCTCTTGTCCTATCACTATGAGACTATGGAAAAAGTCAGTCCTCCTCCTGTTTATAAGCTCCCTTTAAATACTTGAATGCCACAATGAAGTCTGCCTGGAGCCTTCTCTTCTCCAGGCTGAGCAAGCCCAGCTCCCTCAACCTTTCTTCATAAGAGAGGAACGCCAGCCCTCTGATCATCTTTGTGGCCCTCCTCTGAATCTACTCCAACAGCTCCATGTCATTCTTGCGCTGGTGGCCCCAGACCTGGATGCAGTATTCAATATAAGAAGATGATCATAAAATCAAAATTCAAATAACAAAATTAATATTGGTATCTTTTAAAAACATGCAATGAAAGAATAATAAGTAATTTTGAATTCTACAATGGCTGCTCTGGAAGTAATGTTTCCTGTTTTATTATTTTGGCCCACAATATCAGAGGCAGGTGTTGGTGATATGGCAGTAGAAGTTGAACCTCCCACCAATATTCTGCTAGATTTTGTTGCCATGCAACAGCTGACAGCAGAGGGGCGGTCTACAAAGCATGTCTGACATGGAAGTATGCATGAAGAAAAGGTGTGTGGTTGAATTCCTCCACGCAGAAAAAATTGCACCCACTGCCATTCATCAACACATGCTGAATGTTTATGAATGTTAGCAATAGTGGATGCTAGCACAGCAAGGCGCTGGGTGGTGCTTTTCAGCAGTAGATATAGCAACAGTAAGTCACCTTTGCTCGTGCAGATTTTACAAGTGGGGCATGCAGGCTCTTGACCATCGTTGATGAAAACGCTTAGCTAATGGTGGTGAGTATGTTGGAAAATATTCTTTTGCTGCTGAGAGTCTGCTCTATCAAAGTTTTATTGTGCTATTTGTATCTGTTCTAGTTTTCACGGAAGTAAATAGGAGTCATTACTTTTGGAGCAACCTACATAAAATTTTAAACAAATCAAATATTCTGAATATCTTTCCAACAAAGTCAGCAGATTTATGTTTTATGAATTCAAAGTAGTCATTCAGAATAGCCTGGAAGGCCATCCCAATCAGATATGAAGACAAGGAACAGTATTATCTCTTGAGATTTTATAAATTTGCTTGATAACAATAGTTCAGCAATGTGATAATCTTAGCTGAAAGACTGAAAAAGCAGTCTGTTCAGGAGTCTGAAGGAATCTGATCTATCTATCTGTGTATCTATCTATCATGTATCTACCTATTACTGTGATAAGCCAAAGGAAAAGTGGGTAGAGACAGAATAATTGACTGGGATCCTTGCCTTAAACAGAAAGGGAATGAGTGATTTGCTAAGATTCGGAGACCTGATGTCTAAGGAAGTGTCTGAGGGATCAGACAGAAGTAGGGAGTGGTTTAGCAAAAGGAAAGTTGAGCTGGAGAGAAGTATCGTTAAATAGGACACTCAGAAAACAAGCCAATAACTAATGTAAAGTACCAGGAGTGAGGGGAGAAAACATATGGACTGTGAGATACTGACAAATTCTTTCTGGATCAGCCAAGCATTTTAACCATACTCCTCCAGCATGTTTTTCAGTTATTTTGCTCACATACTAAAATTGCATTATTATGATAACATTGATGTATTCTACTAGAGGATTGAGTATAAATTTAATGTTTTTCCTTGGAAAAATAATTAAACGTCTTATTCATTTTTGAGGATGTCATGGTGCATTTTAATTTGGAAAGAAAAAAGGATAACACCTAGTTACTCTAATAACCAAAGCAATACTAATAATTTTAAAATGAATAAGATAAGAGTTCATTGATTGTGTGCAATTAGTCTATAACAGCAGGTAGCATGAGATTCAATTTCACTAAGAA
Source organism: Penelope pileata (assembly GCA_013396635.1). Lineage (NCBI taxonomy): Eukaryota > Metazoa > Chordata > Aves > Galliformes > Cracidae > Penelope > Penelope pileata. The sequence continues at coordinate 557,964 of WBMW01002750.1, read as the reverse complement.
TTCTATTCTGTGCCTTATGAGATTTAGGTTTTTTATGTTTAACTGAATTAAAAACATAATAATCCTGAGGCTTCGTAACATACACATGGGAGCTGAATGGTTATACTCTAAAGTTACAGTGAATTTGGTCCTTGCCCAGTCTAACCTCCACCTCCTGCGTGACCCCAGCTGCATATGGCATTTACATAAGGAGATTATCTCTGGAGCGACCTCTGGAGGGCTCTCTGGAGATCATCAAGGCCAACCCCTCTGCTAAAAGTAGGTTCCCTGGAGTAGGCTGCACAGGAAAGGATCCAGGCGGATCCTGAATATCTCCAGAGAAGGAGACTCCACAACCTGTTCCAGTGCTCTGTCAACCTCACAGTAAAGAATTTCTTCCTCGTTCATATGGAACTTTCTGTGTTCCAGTTTTTGTCCATTGCCCCTTCTCCTGTCACCGTAAACCACCAGAAAGAGCCTGTTCTTGTTCATTTGACTCCTGTCCTTCAAATATTTATAAGCAGTTATGAGATCTCCTCCCACTCTTCTCTCCTCCAGGCTGAACAGTCCCAGGTCTCTCAGCCTGTCCACATAAGCAAGATCCTCCTGGCCCTTAATCATCTTTGTGACTCTCTGCAGGATTCTCTCTAGAGATCCCTATCTTTTTTAAACTGGGGAACAGTTTACAAAAATTATCGTTTTCCTTCCAGTCTCCCCTTCTTTTCTGACCTTGGTGTTTGCAGGGTTGTTTCTTACACTTCTTTTTCCCCTCATTCCTCTCTTCTGTGCAGCTTTTTGACAGAGAAGCGTGGCCAGCAGGTCGAGGGAGGTGATTCTGCCCCTCTACTCTGCTCTCATGGGACCTCACCTGGAGTATTGTGTCCAGTTCTGGGGCCCCCAACACAAGAAGGATGTGGAGCTGTTGGAGCAGGTCCAGAGGAGGGCCACGAGGATGATCAGAGGGGCTGGAGCACCTGCCCTACGAGGGCAGGCTGAGAGAGTTAGGACTCTTCAGCCTGGGGAAGAGAAGGCTGCGGGGGGACCTGATAGCTGCCTTCCAGTACCTGAAGGTGACCTACAGGAAAGCTGGGGAGGGGCTTTTTACAAGGAGAGATAATGACAGGACAAGGGGTAATGGTTATAAACTGGAAGAGGGTAGATTTAGACTGGATATAAGGAAGAAATTCTTCACTGTGAGGGTGGTGAGACACTGGAACAGGTTGCCCAGAGAAGTCGTTGATGCCCCCTCCCTGGAAGTATTCAAAGCCAGGCTGGATGGGGCTTTGGGCAACCTGGTCTAGTGGGAGGTGTCCTTGCCCATGGCAGGGGGGTTGGAACAAGATGATCTCTAAGGTCCTTTCCAACCTGAACCATTCCATGATTCTATGATTCTATGATTCATTTTTTGCTGTAGTGCAAGATAGAAAAACACCAGCACAGCATGGGAAGCTTTGTTTGGAATTTTAGAATTTTAACTAATTCAACCACTTCATGAGATGTTTTGATGAGATATATCTGTCTTTCCTAAGGCTTTATATAGAAATATTTTAAGCCTGTCCATCTGAGGCAGTTCTAGGTCAGCGTATTTCTTAGAATACAGCCTGTATCAAGCTGCAAGACTTGCACAATTTTTGTAATCTTCCTACTTGTTGTTCAGTAGCTGTTTTAGCAGGATATAGAAAAATGCTGAGGAACATGGAGAATATCTCAACAGAATTTCCAGCTTCCAGATCTGTCAGAAGAATTCGTTCATACTTAAGAGCATGTCATGACTCTCCCTATGCAAACTAGAATGTTTGAAGTAAAAATTCTGCATGGACTGGTGAGACTGTGTCACTGTAATCGCCTCATGTGGTCACTCACGTGAGAGTGGCATTTATTTGATGCTCACCTCTAGCAACTAAGGTATTTTAATCCCTGACGATTTCACGTTTCTCCTTTAATCATTCTGTCTGTGAAATTTGCAAAGGTACACAAAATCTTGCTTCTGCTCAGCAAGACATCTTCTAATAGTCACTTGGCTTGTTTTAGCAACCCAAACGATAGCTGCATTTTCACTACAAGGTGGAAGGGAAAAAAGTTGTCTTTAGAGCAAAATCATACTTCCTCCCATATCTTCAGCAATTGTAATACTTTTATCAATGTCTCATGCAGCTGAGTCCGTACTCAAAGCACATACACACTGGACACAAGGGTTTTATGTGGAGACAGCTAAGAGAAAGAATAAAACACAGGTTAGTGCTGAGGATAAGTTTTTATGGGATATGTGCCTGAGAATGACACCACTATAGCAATAGCAAGGAGAATGACAGACCTACTACAGTGACTGGGGAAGAAAATTAGCTTCCTCAGGATCTAGTTTCAGTATGGTTGTTTGTTTTTACCAGAAGTGTGTTATAAATACATTCTGAAGAGTGCCAATCACTTGTAAAGCAATCTCAGAATGATATGCTTTCAATTATACAACAATGTCATGGTGTGATACCTGGAAGACTTTTTCCTTAGCCATTTAAAACTGGACTATATAAATACCTAGACAGCACTTTGTAGAGAGAATTATACCCTGACAAAGTATTACCTTAATGACCCAATAGACATTTTGATTTTCTAATTTGTATGACAGCGCTGTTTACATAACTAGAGAGCTGTAAAAAATACATGCATTTTACTTACTATACTTAGTAACAGCCACTCAGGAACTTGAAAATTTTTGTTTCCTTATTCTTCTGAATTCTTTTCACATTATTTCTAAGGCTATATTTACAAGCATATTACCTAGATTTAATCTACATTATCCTAGTGAGAAATGACTTCCTCTTCTAATAAGAGTGTTGAAATGTTTATGGATCTGCTACTCTTTAACCAGTGACCATGGCCCCTAAATTCTTATAATAAGGCTTGATAAATATAGACCCAAATTTCAGGTAATGCAGATAACCAGGCTAAGATTATTGATATGAACAATTTCCTTCCTCTCTTGCACAGCAACACTGCTGGCAATTTAATCAGACTTGCATAGTTTTCAGGTGGTACAACAGCAATTGCTGGAGGACTGTTCACTGCCTTTACAATTATCAAGTCATGCTGTATAGGAGGAGTAGGTTGGTAGAGCAAAACAATTGGTGCCAAGGCCATGATGCTGATATTTTTCAGAGACAGTTAATCTACAACTAGTTTGGTCCCATGAACTGGGAGCAGCTGGGGTGCCTGAAGTATCACGGATGAGTACTCAAGATAAGATTAGTTTCATCCAAAAGGAGCTTCAGTTGTGTGTGAGGTGACTGCTCCATTGCTCCAGCAAGTACCTCTGTGATGCCAACAGCTACAGTGAGAATGCTAGTGGCAATTTGCCTCAGAAGCACTTCTCTGGTCTTCACAAAAATTCTGATGTAAAGTATCCTATCAGAGATTCCTCACACAGATTTTTGAGCTTTTTTTTGTTTCTCTGTGACAGTATCACATGATCACTGGTAAATTCTATTTAGTTTCTTGGAAATGTAATGATAGTTAGGAAGTAAGAAAATTGTTAGTATCAAAGAACTGAATTGAAGTTCGGACGGTGTATTATTTTCCCTTTTAGCAGTGATTATTGTAACATTCTCTCACAAACATGGTTAGAAGAGCATGCTAGACTGATACTTATATTATGAAAAAAAAAAAGAAAAAAAGAGTAGTATGAGATGAGGTCAGGTTTATAAGCAAGCAGGCTTAGCACAAAAATAAAATCCTTCATGATTCTTAGGTCAAAATAATCCTCACTCTAACCTGCATTGCAAATGTTACTGAAACTCACAGACTGCAGTAGTGTCAGCAACTGCTTGAGGGGAAGTGTTAACAAGTGGATTCTGTCTTTAATACTCCATCAAAGGCCTGTTGTGCAGGGAATTTCTGTGAAGTTGTGAAGCTGATCTGTAAGGGGCAAGGAGATGAGCCGTATAACCTTAACACTTAAACTGCTAGACTGAACAGCTCTAGGTTGGCTGATGTTTCCATAAGGTGGAAATGAATGTGAAGATTTGCACCTGAAATAATAAAATAATCTTGTAAATTACTTTAGTATGTCAAAGGCTAGATGATGAAAGTAAGGAGGAGAACAAAGGAAAAACAGCTGATTTATTTGTTTGGTTTTACATTCTATGAAAATGGGGGAAAAAAAGGATTTTTTAATGGTCTCTGCAGCTGACACCAGTAAAGCATACAATTGTTTCAAAACCAGGAATTACCATTTTAATAATTGAGTATTTGTTTGAGATTTAGAGTGAAAGCAATAGTGCTTCGTATCCAAATATAAATATAAAAATAAATAAATAAATATGGAAAACAAAATGTCTTAAAATCTGGCATATTAAGATTGTTTTAACTTCTCTAAGATGACTGATTAAACTTCTATAAAATGACAGGCTATTACAAAATATGGATCTGCATACTTTTCTAAATATACAAATAGGTAGTACATAAGCTATATGATACTTTGTCCCAGCATTACAGCTTGATTGCTACAAGGTTAGAATTTCAAGTTTCAAAGACAGTCTGCTTTCCTTCACACTTGTTATTCATTATGTACAATTCTGATTCAGTTCTCAGCTGATATAGAGATAACCTGTTTGAAGACTTCTTTTTTTCATCTTTCATAAAAACTGATGGATGTGCAACAATTAACCATTACAAGTAGCGGTCTGAGAAGGAATCTTGCTTGAAAGATAGATACTGCATAATTCTGCTTTCTCATTAATCACAACACCTATGTTTTCCACGTCACATAGTAAAGCTATCTTTCCTAAAAATGAAAATCTCTGATTCTTGCCCAGCATCATTTTTTGTGTGTTTGTTTTGCATTGTTGTCAATTTGAAGTAAAATTTTAAGATTCTGTGCATGCCATTTACTCAGTAAAATAGCATGAGTTGTAATATGTGCACAGATTCCTTAATGCTTGTTCTTGTCTATCTGGTTTATTCATCCAGCATAAGGGATATGGACAATTGTTAAAAGGAATTAGTTAGCAGTAGGCTGAAAGGCTGTAAATATTTTGCCTACACACATTCTATACACAAAAAGACTGCCAGAAAGGAAGCATAATATACAAATATCTCTCTTACTGCATGTAGTTGCAAGATTTCATTCTTGAAGCACAGTATTTTAACTTGTAAACTATAATTCCATTCCATTCTTTATAGAATAATGAAGAGCAATAAAAAGATAATTCTGATAAATATTTTAATTTATGCACATTTTAGAAACCAATTCACTAAATGAGAAATTGCAAAACATCTTTTTCAACATATTTTCCAACATCTCCAGGGCAAGTCTGATTCTCTTTATCATTGCTATTATAATTTAACAAACACTCTCCAAGTTTCTCCATAGTTTACTGTTTTGTGTATACATGCAATCTAAGCATGTCATACGTTTGTTTCTTCTTCACTAATGCTGTTGGTCTTTGCCATGAACTGATTCATGATAGCAACTCAATTGCATTTTCAGTCCTGTTGCTATTATTTAAAACACATATTTGTGGAAGGAATTGGAGTTCAGAAAAACAATGCTGAGAAGCTGTAACGTTCTTTTAAAAAAATTTGGAAAGAAAGAATATAGAGAATATATTACAGAGAGTGACTTTTCAGCATAGAAATCAATGAGAAATTTACCTTTGAGTACAGGAAATTCAAGGAATCAAATCCAGGAAAATTATTTAGGGACAATCATCTTAAAGAACGGAACGTGTATTTTTGAAGAACATTTCAGAAGGACTTGTAGAGCCTGAGGAAGAGAAAAGTTAGAAAAACTATGCTTTTTATCTGCAGTAAGATTGTGAGAACACACAAAGACATTTTGGAGAATATCCTAAAAAGTCATCACCTTAAAATCTCACAGAAGAACAAAGGTGTTCAAATGACTTTTTGAAATAGGCAGGGTATTTTGATTAGCCTTTTGTAGAGTCATAGAATCGTAGAATCACAGAAACACAGAATAGCTCAGGTTGGAAAGGACCTTAAAGATCATCCTCTTCCAACACCCCTACCATAGGCAGAGTTGCCACCCACTGGATCAAGCTACCCAGGGCCCCATCCAACATGGCCTTGAATGCCTCTGGAGATGGGGCATCTACAACTTCTCTGGGCAACCTGTTCCAGAGCCTCACCAACCTCCGAGTGAAGAATTTCTTCCAACATCCAACTTAAATTTTCCCTCTTTTAGTTTAAAGCCACTCTCTCTTGTCCTGTCACTATTAACTGTGTAGAAAGTCAGCCCCCATCCTGCTTATAAGGTCTATTCAAGTACTGAAAGGCCACAATGAGATCTCCCCAGCCTTCTCTTCTCCAGGCTGAACAAGCCTAGCTCCCTCAACCTTACTTCATAGGAGAGGTACTCCAGCCCTCTGATCATCTCCTGGACCTCTTCTGGACCTGCTCCAACAGCTCCACGTCATTCTTGTGCTGGAGGCCCCAGACCTGGATGCAGTACTCCAGACTAGGCCTTGCAAGGGCAGAGCAGAGGGGGACAAACACCTCCCTTGCCTTGCTGGCTACCCCTCTTTTGATGCAGCCCAGAACACAGTTCTCCTTCTGGGCTGCAAGTGCACACTGCTGACTCATGTTCAGCTTTTCATCCACCAGGACACCAAAATCTTCTCCACAGGGCTGCTGTCAATATGTTTTTCTCCCAGTCTGTAAATATACCTGGGGTGTCCAAATCTTGCACTTGGCGTTGTTGAGCCTCATTAGTTCCACGTGGGTCCACTTTTCAAGCTTGTTCAGGTCCCGCTGGATGGCATCTCTTCCTTCTATTTTATCAACTGCACCAGTCAGCTTGGTGCCATCAACAAACTTGCTGAGGGTGCACTTGATCCCACTGTCTCGATTATTGATAAAGATGCTGAAGAGCACGAGTCCCAAGATGGAGCCCTGGGGGACACCATTAGTGGCCTTCACCTGGATATAGATCCATTGACCACAAATCTGGCTGCAACCATCCAACCAATTATTAATCCACTGAATAGTCCAGCCTTTAAATCCATGTTTCTCCAATTTAGAGATAAGGATGAGGTGCAGAACCATGTCAAAGGCCTTGCACGAGTCCAGGCAGATGACATTAGTTGCCCTTTCTTCGCCCTTTTTTCCTTTTATAGCCCTTATGCTATACAACTCAAAGACTTAGATTCATTTAATCATCATCAAAGGTAAAGGGAAACAGAAAACAGAAAATGCATTTAAAATAGTAAGTACTTTTCACAGTGTTTCTTCCAATGTTCTGAATGCTGTTATTTCAAATTTGGCTTGCAGATCTAAATAAGTGAATTTTCCATTAACCCTTTTTTTACTAAATGAATGAAATAATTTGTACAAATCTTTCAGTGCTTAAATCCATAATCTGAATTTCACTTCATTTAAAAAAAAAAAAAAAATTGAGCTGTACTAACTTTTAAGTGATGATTTTAACCTAAACCAATTTCTCATTGTATTTGAAAAGTACATATTTGTAGGATTTCACTATCAATATTTTCTGACACTTCTCCGCTGCCAAATTACCTTTTGCACATCTCAAAGTAGCATTTAATAACAAAAATTCCAGAAGATTTTGCAGTTACAGAAGTTTCAGCCAGTTGCCTATTAAATATATATATATGAAAAATTTGATGCTTTGACACAAAGTTCTGAAAATTATCACAGGTACTAATATATAATTTACAACACTTATTATTTTTGTTAGTTATGTTCTAATATTTCTGTAGCCTGAAAAACATGTTGTTTCCCAGTCAATTAACATTTGCTAATTCATCTCTCCATTATGCATCACTGTACACTTTCAGACAAGCTGGCAGAATTATTACCTGCTGTAGGGAACCTGCTCTGGCAGGGGGGTTGGACTCGATGATCTCTCCAGGTCCCTTCCAACCCCTGCAATTCTGTGATTCTGTGATGTAAAATTTTATCATAAAAGAATACATACATACATACATGCATCTCTGTTGGTTCTGTAAAACTCTTAAAATAAATAAATTTGTGTACACCATTCAAATTACCCATTGTAATTACAGGAAAAAAAAAAACCCTCATAGATTTGTTTTTCATTTGAATATATTTTAACACTATGCTTTTTCTTTAATCAAGTCAAACTTCTGATTTATAATTATGCACATAATTATAGTTAATATAATACTAATACAATATTAATATGATATAATATTGATGGTAAAAGAGGAGAACACAGATATAACACCCTTACAAAATAGAGTATGCAAACTGCAGATTGAGGATACTTGAGCTCATGCAAATTCTTCAAAACCAAGTCATTAGAGGAAAATGCCTTTTTACAATTGTATTTGAAGTTTGTTGAAAATTTTATTAAAAGATTGCTAAGTTGTATTATTTATCTTTGCTGTATTTCATTGCAACTCTGATTTTACAGGCTTGGGGAAAGGCATTGCTCAGGTTCACCAAGGGCAATTTGGTATTGAGTGAGAAAAAGAATTGTTACACATTGCTGCATAGACTGTTATCTAGGCTTTTTGTTTTAATCTGTCAGTGAAGGATCAATCCTTAAATGATTGCCACTAATGCAACATTTTTCTGAAGGCCGCTGTAAATTATATTTGGTCAGAGATAAATGTTGCAAGAGATCATATTACAGGTAGATCTGAGTAATTTGTTTCATTTTAAAAATTCAACTTCATCTCTTTTTAAAATACATCATATATTTCTGATGTACTTAGTAAACCTTTTGAATACATAGATATATATCTTTAATTCAAAGTTACCAAATTTGAGGACCTATTCAAAAATCTCCAGATTCCTATGACAAATAAAAATATAAAAACATCTATGGTTCAGAGGAAAAGTTCTTTTTGTGCCCATGCATACTGGATTCCCAATCACACGGGATCAAACGATCCTGCAGATTCTGTTCATTTAAAGAAAAATAGTTGACAGCTCAGATATTTGCCTTTGAATATGTTCTGATTTGTGCAGTAATGGTCACCTCCTTCTGCTGATCCCACTAAAGAAGGAATTGGGACTTTTTGACATTTATTGTGAAGAGTGGATGCTTCTATCTCCTACCAGTAAAGCCTTAAAAACTCATCTGGGGCATACAGTGCAAGTTCAAAAGCACCGTGTCTACTCAAGTAACAGAGAATTGCAGTGGAAATGAGACTGGAGAATAAATGGGAACCCCTGGCTGTGGAAAGAACAATAGAAACAATAGAAGATGGGCATAGTAAAAATGGTGTGTTTAGCACCTAAGCTACATCAAGAAGATCACTGTTACATGCAGATGCTCAGGACACTCAGATCAACAACTCCGCAGATAGCCCATACCCTGAACAGGATTGAAGACACAGAGGTACAGAAACAAAGGAAAGTGAATAAATCTCTATGACTCATTGAGGCAAGGCAGGACAAGGAGAAAAACCAAACAAAACATAAAAGCAATAACAACAACAGAAAGAAAAAAGAAAAAGGAAAAAAGAAAGAAAGAAACTGAAAATACTGATTGAGATCAATTCCAAAGAGACATAGAAAGTACATCCAAAGCCATCATAGCAACTGGAGTAGGAAGAAGCCAGGATACAAACTCAATAGGCAGAGTCCCTCACCCTTCATGTCCATAACAAGAAATTCTCACCAGCCCACATGGGTACATTCATGATCCTTGAAGGCTGAGCAGAATACTTGAAGAAACTCATGCTGGAGCTTGTTGTGAGTGCATGCTTTTGTGAGTGAGTGAGGATTTTTTTCTCTTAAAATGAAATCACTTTATTAAGTGGTTTTAAGTGAAAAGGTACAATTATGAATTTTGCTACATTGTTGCTACAAGAATGCAACATTATTTCCTACAAGTTCTCAGAAGGCTGAGAGCTAAGAACTTGCAATCACTTGACACTAATGACAATGCAGTAATGTTTAATTAAACTGCTACTTTTCTACTGAGTGAAAGGCATATAGTACTGCCTAAAGAGAACCTATACTTTTTACTATATGGGAACAACTAGTTCAATCTGTAAAATTAGAAATAGCAATTATTCTTATTGAATGTCCAGAAGAATTCATGTAAGTGTACTGTACAACAGAATTATCTGACTCTATCATGTGCAAGAAGTTTCAGCAACTGACTCTGTGTGATCTTTCTTTTTCACAGTTCAAAAGTCCTAATATTTGGTTTTTATTTCCCTGTTAGTCTATATTATATCTTCTATACTTAAGAACATCAAGGGCACAAATGTATTACCATTTTCTGACAGAAAACAAGCAATTCACTTTTATTTTAATATTGTTTTGATTCAGAATTTGGTTTTGCATGATATTTATTTTTAAGCAACAAAAGCAATAAACACCTGGGTCTAAATGTCTTTTCAACCAGGTAAAAAGTAAGCTTATGGCATTCAGAAAACATCTTGAAGTGAAAACTAAAATGGAAACACATAAGTAAACACCTTTCTTATGTTTTATGCATACACAAATACAGAATGGAGAATATTTTATATTTGACCAGTTACTTCATCTAATATATTCAGACAGCTATGGATATGTGTGTATGTATAAAGAAGAAGTGGGATCAATTTTGTTTGAGATAAAGGGTCTTACAGACCAATACATCCAACAGAATTGACATACTTCTGAGGATTACTACCTTTCAAGTGCAAAAAGGGGGCAAAAATATTATAGTCTAGCAATGAACCTTATCAATCTGCTGTGAGAGAAAAGAGTAAAAACTTCTGCAAACATACCATTGCCAGTAACTGGCAAAATGCTGCAAAGTTCATTTACATTCTTTTAGATTAAGGAAATAAAGTCCATAAATATTGATATTTATGAATAATGTTGTATCTTGCATATTTTCAAGTTTTCCTGAAGTTAAAAACAAATTGTTAAAAATAAAAGTCAAAGGAGCAGGTATTACAGTCAGCTAAATTCACTTCACACCATGAGAAAAAGAATTTCCTCAAGTGGTAGAAAGCTAATGGAAGTAACAAAGACACTACCTTTATCAGCCACCTGATGGGAAGGGAGAGGGGCAAGGGAGATTTTTGTTACTTCCAATACTTCATTGTTTTTAAGTCACAGAGGGTTCTCATGCCAGAGGTTACAAGATATTTTTGACCCCACCCTGCAACTGCAAGTTGATCTGGGGTCACGGAGCTGGTGCTCATGGACCTCTACAATGCATTTCCACTGAAATTTGAGAGTTTTTCCTTCTTTCATTTCCTTCAGATAATAAGATGTATAGAGATACAGGCAACTTCACAGTGGCAATTTTTCCTCAGACATAGATATGCAGACATATAAGCATCACTGTCATTATAACAAAGCATATTTTCCTTCTTTTCTCCTAAAATGATGCCCATTCATAATCACAGGACTAGTGAAGTTAGAAATATAAAAGAACTATTGCATTATTTAAAATATCCTTTTTTTTTTCCAGTGTTGTGCCATACCTTATAAATTATTTCCTTTTCTGTTTCAATGGTTTTTGTTTGGTTTTGTTTTAACTTTTCCCGGTCTAATTGATAGCATCATGAGAAACCTATCTCTCATCTTTCAGTCCAAATTCCATTTTCTTCCATTTTCTTAACAGTCAAGCTGGGTTTTTTTGCATCTGTCTTAGAAAAAAGACAGCAAATTGTTGGACTAAATTAATCCATTTGTAACAAATTATTATTGTATATAAAGCTGTAATAGATCAAAGAACTTGAAACCATACATAGCACTAGTTCTTCTTACTCAAGGCCTGACATATAGATCTAATTTTTACCTTTCCTTCATGCCTGACAGGAGTCATCTCTGGAGGAGGAAGGATTGTGTCCCTTTTCCAATTGCTTTGTCAATACCCCCTTCCCTAAAGAAGGATCTCAGCTGCCTGGCTTCACTGCCCCCTAATTCCAGGCTGTCAGCTGTGTTATCCCAGCATTAGAGCATCCGGGTGCAATGTGCTTACCTAAAGAACAGCTGAAATCTTTTCACATATCTTGCAGCTCACTTGTGGAGGGGTGGAGGGGTATCAAGTGATTATTGT